>VZRS01009002.1:0-14613 GCA_013398055.1 Ifrita kowaldi | reverse complement strand
GGGCGCTGCTGTGACAGTGGCTCCCTGGCTCGAGGGATGGCGGGCACAGCCGGGCGGCTGCCTCCCTCCCGCACCTAAAAGTAGAACTACATGTCGGCCCTCAGCACGTTCAGGAACTCCCCACCCTGTTCTCGGCACGTTCCTGTGCCCCATTTGTTTCAAACTTGTGTAGACGGGGAGCTCGGGGTGGGGATGTCTGTGATTTTTGTGGTACCCGCGCGCGAGGAGTTGATTCCCGCCCCGCTGAGGTTACCGCGCGCTGCGGAGGAAGCAGCATCGCAGCACGAGGGCAGCCTCCTCCTCATCATAGCGGAGCGCGCGTTTGCCTCCGGGTCCTGAGGTGTTAAGGAAGTCAGGAAACCAACTTTTACTGTAAAAGTATTCTTGTCATCTCTAAATGTGAAAATGCTGTTTATTTTGTAGTCTGTGTTCCTTCTTGCTCATGGATAAAGCGTCAAAGTTCTCAATTGTTTTGTGTTGGTTTGGGGTTTTTTTAGTAGTTGGGGGGTTTGCTTGGTTTTTGTTGTTGCTTGGTTGGTTCTTTTTTTTTTTTAGAAGTAAATTATTACTATTAACTGCTGTTGAAATACTAATCAAAGGCCTTCTTAATCCAAAAGCCTGAGGAGCATAACCCTTACACCAATAGCCCTTGCAGTGGGCTGTGAACATGAGAAGTATAAACAAAATTTGCTGATTTTTGAAATTGAAGATGGATGTACAAACTTTCTTATTGTCATCAGAGCGAGGTGCTATTACTAGATGGGCCAAAAAGCATGATTTAATCTATGAAGATCTTCTTATCATTCCTCTTCTCTAAGGGATTTCTTCTGACTTCGGGTTTTGGGGGTTTTTTGCTTTGGGAGTTTCCTGAATGTGCCTAAAATAGGAGTTATTGTATCCCCCTGTTTAAAAAGGAACTTCTCTGCTGCTGAGAGTTCAGAGCAACTCCCTGTGATTTCCTCCTCATACTGTTCCAGAAGTCTTCAACTTGTTTTATTTAATTGAGACTGTGCTGTAAGAGAGTGTTTTTGAGGCTGTAAGGTCTGCAGCTGGACTCTTCTCAGCCAGGGTAATGCATTGAGTGGGATGCAGGCAAAGGAGGCTGAAGCATCCACTCACAGCAAGAGTGTAATTGAGTGTTCTGTAAGAGAGCGTTGGGGGTCCAGGTGTGCGAGGAGGACCAGTGGAGAAGCCAGGACACTGCCCACCTGCATGAGTCTGTCTGCTCATGTTAGGCCTTAGCTGCAAGTTGTTATTTCACCTGCCGTGCTTTTGCAGAGGTTTCTAAATGAGTGTGACTCAGGCATGATTAAATGAGTATCCTGTTGTAACTTTTTCTGCAGGCAAGGCACTTTGTTACCTTGTGTTATGTAAGGTGGCATGCTGCTGCTACTTTGAGCGTCTGAGTCCCTGTGCTGTAGACTTACCCAGAAAACAAGATTCCAGGTTCCAAAGAACATGCAATTCAAAGGCAGAGATTATGGTAATTGGACAACTGGAGAGGATAATTGTGGCTTCAAGTATCATAATGTCCTCCTTTAATGAAAAACTTAGCTAGTTCTGTTGTCTTCTCTGTAAAACTTTAGAATCAAAGTGGTTGATTAGGGCAGGAGATCAGGAATGCAAACTCTTTACTGTTGTTCACTAAACCAAATAGGCATGGTTTCACACCATGATTTTGTTTGTATGCTTGCATTATTGCTGTTATGTGTATGTTGACTGTGTAAATGTTTCATGTTAGTTTTAACAAGGTAAAATAGTCTTATCATCTCTCTATGTGAAAACCAAGACCCTGGAAGTCAGACTGATCTGCCAAGTGCATAAAGCAAATCAGTAGCAGTTCAACTTGGCATGCAAGTTTCTAGCCTTGCAAACACCTATTCTAAACACCAGGAAGCTGTTGGTAGCTCCTCATCCTCTATCAGCCATCCCCTCCTGAATCCCTTCTCCATCCCAGTTCAAAGCACTGCGCTTATCCCAGTCATGTTGCTGAATGTCTGGAGTAGGGGAGGAGATGTGTTTCTTCATTCCCCTGTGGGAGCCAGAAGCTGCAGTGTAGCTTTGGTGTCTTCAGAATTCCTACTCACCACATAGGGATTCCTGCTTTTCTCAGTGCCAGGCCAAGTCAGTTTTTTATCTGATGAAACCTCAGACTCAGTTACAGTGCAAAGCCTCGCCTTGAGGCTGTGGAAGGACTTTGATTTTAGACCTACCAAGGGAATGCTCCTTCAGCTGTTGGAAGTTCAAGACAAAACTGTGTTCAGTTTTGGGATCCTGGATGTTGTATGTGGGTGAAAAGAAGGGCAATGTGGTATCTGTGGCCTAGTTTGGTGAAGGAACCCACAGAGAGATCTTTGCATCCTCCCTGTAGGAGGTGAATAAATAATACCACACCAACAGGAGCATTGCAGGGCAAACCACACCTGTGGGGATGTTCTTTGCACTGCAGATGGCAGCCAAACTTTTACTTGATTTAGCTGTGTCAGGATCTTGCCCCAAAAGCAGAGGGGATATGGGAAGTAAGCTGGATATATGAACTAGAGCACCTAGAAGCATTCTGCATCTGTAGTAAGGCTCATCTGAAAGCCAGACAACTCCTTCCGTATTCTGAGCATCAACTCTTTGTCATGCAGTATTACTGCCTTCTAGTTCTTGCATATTTAGATGGATTCCTTAATACCATTTTCATTGCATCCTTGCATTAATGGTTGCTTCATTTCCCAATTCAGCTGCTTTATAAAAATGAGTTAAACTGAGAAAACCTGGTTCACCTAAAAGCAGAAGTTGCCATCTCCAGTACTGAGCATGGACTGACAACCTGAGAGCTGATAGAAGTTATTTTTGTTCCAGACTTCTTCTGAGAGTGACCAGTGTAGAAACCAAACTTACCTCAATGCGGATTTTTGTTTCTATGTCATTAGGCAGCTCAATAAGTTTGAGCTGGCTTTTTCTTTTTTAAATTTTAAAATTTCCTGTCTTTTTGTCTCTGTGCACAGAAATATGTGCTCTTTCCTTTCCTTTTTTTTTGATCTGAAAAACACGGGGATTTCTCAATATTTCTTCTGTGTCTCTCCACTTCATGAGAGGTGTCATGGGAACTACATTACAAGACATTGGGATAAATGGGGGAAAACCTGAATGCGTAACAAATTCGGGTTGTTTGTGGAATGTGGTTATTTTGTGTGTTGATAATGGAAATGTCAAACACAGATTTAAATAGTATAAATGGAAAAATCAGTTATCAGTACTGTCAAGCTGATACCTGCTTGTGTATGTACTGCTTGTGTTGTACTGTAACCTTACTCTTGAATTTTCCTGAATAAACAGAGGAAGTTATAAATTCCTTACAAGAGGGAGTTATAAATTCCTTACAGAAGAAGAAAATCAAACCAAACCTCTGACCTCTGCTTAAAAACTCTTGATAAGAGCTGAGGCTGTTATATCATATTGAAACCAAAATGAAACAAATAATATTTTTGCCATTGCTATTTAACGCTACAGGATGAACACAGAGTGAAAAATTTTTCTGATAGTTTCTTGTCTTAATGTAATTAATGGTCTTAGACTTTAGATAGCCAGGATCATCTCTGGATTGCATACACAGACTCCTTTGATCCTGAGTGTGTTAAAGGTGTTCATCCAAAAAAAAGAAAAAGTGTGTGTAGGTTTGTCTATTTTTGTTTGTTTCCTTACTGCTCCTCCTATCTGCTTGCAGCCTCAGGAGAGCCTGTTGGCCGTGTTCAGGGTAGTGTGACTGTAGGCTGGCTGGGTGAGACAGGCTTTGTAAGAGACAGAAGTTGTAATTTGGAGTATGTTTAAGCTGGTGTTGCCACAGGTCGAGAACATTTCCTCTCCATGGCATCAGTTTGTGCCATCTTTTATAAGTAGAACTGCAAAGATGATCTGGCTGAAAATGAACTCGATTGAAGGAAAAAGTTACCAAGACAGATTATCTTCTCAGTTCTGTTGATTATGGAGCCTACATAAAGGCTGTGCTTGTACAGCACAGGAAGTGCTGCTATCTGAATATTGGGAGTAAGTGACCGGGGGGTTTGGAATCATAGAATGGTTTGGGTTGGAAGGGACCTTAGTGGTCATCCAGTTCCATGCCCTCTACCTTCCTCTAGACCAGATTTCTCTGAGCCCCATCCAGACTGGCCTTTAACACTGCTAGGGATGCGACATCCACAACTTCCCCGGGTAACCTGTTGCATTGTCTCTGGACTGATTTTGAACTGCTGCTTTTTTCATAGTTCAAGGTAGGCTTAAATGCAGAGCAGTTCCTAAGCAAAGCCTAGAGACTGAAAATAACCAATATTCTGCAGGACACAGTGATCCTCCCTAATAGTTCACCACCGCTAGAAGTGGTGATTGCCGGGCCTCTCCCTCCCTGGCCTGTTCCAGTGCCAAACACCTTCTGGGTGAAGAACCTTTTGTTAAAATCCAGCCTAAACGTCCCCTGACACAGCCTCAGGCCATTCTCTTGGTTCCTGTCACTGGACAGATCTCTTCACCGCAGAGAAGGGATCAGTGTCTGGCCCTCCTCTATGCTCTTGCTCTTGTTCTTCCCCATTTCGCTCACTTCTACTCCATTCCATGCACAAGCACTGGTGTTCCCACAGTGAATCACACCCAGGAATTGCAGTCTTTCTGTGAGTTTTTTTGTCTTTAGTTGGAGTGGGTGTTGTGTCAAGTTAACTGTCAGCAGACTGTACTGTCTGCATGACAATTTCACTGCAGGAGCAGGCAGACAAATACAAGGGAGAGGGAGGTAAGTCCATCCCCATGCTTTTGGTCACCAGCACAGTTTAAAAATGACCGTGTAGCCTTTGTGTGGGAATGCTGCATGTTGTTGTGCCCTTGCTGAGGGATGTGACTGAAAATATGGATTTTGTAGTGGGGTGTTACGAGCAAGAGTGTTTGAGATCGCTTAAAAAATCACTGGCAAGGGTATGCGTAAAAGTCAGATTTGGTATTAAGTGACAGAGCATGACAAGTTCCTTGGCAACATTCACTCTACTACTTACAGGACAGCTAAGGCACAACAAGGGAAAACAAGCAACAACAAAACCAAACAAAATCCAGGCAATCAAAACAGAAATGAACTGAGAATTGTATAGGGGGATGTGTGTGTTTAGGTGTGTGTATGACAAAAGACAGCACGGGCAAGGATAAGAAGGAACACAACCCAGAAGCTTAACAACACTCAAGCTTAACAGTATTTTAACTTAACTTATACCTTAAGCCTAACAATTTAACACAGGAAAAACAGTTAACTTATACCTAACTTAATTTATAGCTTAACCTTAGCATTCTAACAGAGGAATAACACTTAATAATATTTAACCTAACTTAAAACTTTGAAGTTTTATGTAGCAACTCAGCAGAAGAACAATGCTTAGCAGCACTTAATGTAGCTTACAACTTATGTTTAATAACTTAGCAAAAGAACAACACTTAGCAGCATTTAAGCAAGCTTCTAACTATAACTTAGCCTTACTTACAGGCCTAACTTACTTAGGTATCTGAGGTACTTAAACAACTAAGAAAGCAGCATTTCTCTCAGATTTGCTATAGGATATGCACAGGTGCAGGCACACAGACAGAAACAGTCAATACAAGCAAGGTGCCTGAAAACAATTCCCCTCAGAGGCCAGTGAAATACTCACTTTGGATGCTTTTGCATCTCCTGACAGGTGAAGGATTGGGCCTTGAGCAGTGAGGTTATCAGCCCAGGATATGTCGTGTTTCAGTGATCCTCCAAGTGTAGCAAGCCTGAAGGTTTGCTGGCTCTGAGAGGCGTCCCCCTCAGAGGGAGATGCTGGTCACAGCCCGTGGTGGCCCAGGAGAGCTCAAAAGGGTCTCGTTTTGCACTGCCGTTCATAGGGCTGCAAGAGAATGGGCTTTAGTCATAGCAGTGTTTCATCCTGGCCACAGTGTGGGTCAGCACTTTCTTTCAAAGTGTGAGAACAGGAATATTATGCCATTCAGGAAAGGGGAATGTTTTCCATGGCTGATCGTAGGGAAAACAGGAGCTTTTTAGCAATTCCTGGGAGCAGACAGTATTTCTCGTAAGCTTGGAAAAAGCTGAGCCCAGGGGCTGTTTTTAAGACCAGGGCCTAGCAAGCATTTCTCAGCTCACACTCCAACCTGGAAAAGAGGAGGGGGGAATGCACCACAACATGGGAGGGACCCAGGCCTGTTGCTGGGTGCACCCTTAGGTTCTGCCTTTGCTGATGTGTAGAGCTCTGTGGATGCAGGCAGCTCTGCACTGTCCAGGAGGAGCAATACACACCTCTGTGAACATGCTGCAGTATGCAGGAGAAAACCTCTGCTTTGGGAGTTACATGCAGGATTTGCATTCATTCCTGCACAAACCTGATTTTATCTTGCAACAGCCTGGGTGGCTGCTACAGCTTATTGACGTCTGTGTTCTCTCTCTCCTGACTGTCGCTTTTGCCTGTGCTTTTATACCATGGGTCTAAGTGCTTTCTTACTGGAGCTTGGGAAGTGGGTTGTGTTTGTAGCCTGTGGGGGAATTAAGAAGACTATGGTTGGTGAATATTCTCATAGTCCTTCTGGACTGAACATTTATTTCAGGGTTTTCTGCACCTGGTGGTTTTGAGGGCTATCAGGGAACATATTTGTCCCTTCTAATAGCAGTTGCTGGGAGAATTAAAATTTTTTTAAAAGCCTTTAAAGGGGGTAGTTGGGACGTTACAAAAAATAAAACAAAAATCTACTCTTTAAAAAGCCCTGCTTCTGAAGCAAACAGTTCTTTGCCATAAACTAAGCAGTAAGGACTTTTCCACCCAGTTTCGGCAGGTGGAATGTTAGTGTCTTAATGTTAATAGGAGAGCCTAGCTGCTGCCTGTATAGACCTAATATATACCTATATGCATTTCAAATAGGTATTTGAGACCAAAAAAATTAATTATAGCATTAAAAATAAAAAGGGCTTAGCTTACAGACATTCTCCAAAATAACTAGGCCTTATGTCAGCTCCAAGAAAAACAGTGAAGAAATTCAAGCCAGGGAGACAAATACAGTAATGAAGCATTTATTGCTGATAAACGGAGTATTAAGTTCTACTTAGTCAGTCTGCACTGAATATGGATACCTTTAGCCTGCTAAAATGCTGAAAGAGTCAGAATTAGTCTGGGGAGTATTAAAACTCAAGTACAGCACTGGGTTGTGGGGATCTGGCTGCTGGAGAAGTGGGAGCAGATGATGTAGACAAGGTGAGGTGGTGGGTTTGCAGAAGAGGCTTTGCCCACACAATGTTAGCTCCTCTTTATCTGTGACACTTTGAGCACGTGGTTTGACTGGAAGGAAAGAACACAAAGACTTGGCGTAAGAAGGAATCTGGAGCGGATTTTAGGAGATACAGGAGCAGTTAGTGTGATGGTTTCTGTAGAGACTACTGGAGGCCTTAGCACAGCAGTATTTTGTTGTGTGAACTTTATCTGGGAATAATAGGCTACAATAAGAAGAGAGGGAGAAAGCAGAGAAGCTAAAGAAAAGGCTGTTCTAGCCTTCCAAAAAGAGTGTGTGAGAGTGTCTGGTTGTCACTTCTCCTTCTTTGCTGAACACTGTGGAATGGAAAATATGTTTCCATTTAAAATGAAGTAGAAAAATGGGGAAGGGTTCCTTAGGAATTTAGAAAACGTGATGACGCATGTTTTCTCCAGAAGCTCAAACGTGCGTGGTTATGACCTTATGCAACATTTCTATATGATTTCTTCAAAAAAAGGAAGCTGACAGCACCGAGTGAGAGACTTCCTCACATTTTCACCAGACCGGTGAAGCAGGGAAATAAAACCAGAGACTGGGTTTTTTAAGGTGGGAGGAGATAACTGTTATCCCTGAGGAATAACCATTCCTTGTCCTGCTGCTGGGAGCCCTGAATGCCCTTGGGCAGGAGCTCTTCAGCTCCTTGCTGCCAAGCCTTTGTTTCACCAGCCAGCAAGAAGAGAGTATGCTAAAGACAGCAGTGCCCCTTCTGCTGTGGAGAACCTGTGGAGAGAAAATGTGGGGTTTTTTTCAGCTCTGCTTTCCTTCAGTCTCATTCCTGGGCTTGGAAGAAGCAACAATTTTGCTCTCGTAACTCCAGCCTAGCACTTGTGACTAACTGAAAGAGAGTAAAGACATGGAGTGTTTACCAGGATCAACGCTCAAGCTTAGGGAGTTATTAGTGGTTGGCTGAGCAGTGGTGGCTGTCCTTGCTCATGTTCTTAGTCCCCAGCAAACAGCTGCTGTCCTTCCTGAAGGCTCTTGTCAACAGCCACGGTGGTTTGGCTTGTGCTGATGTCAAGCCACCACGGCTTGGTTGTATCTCTGAGCCAAAGCTACTGAGAGGTGGAAATTCACAGTGGAAAGAGCAGGGAGTATTTCCCCATACTAGGAATACTACAGGTCCTTAGGCAGTGAGAGGTGACTTCTTGAGGAATATGCGCTCCTGGAAATTGTCTTTTGCGGAGAGAAACAATGGACTCTACATGATTCAATATGAATCAGGCAGAAGCCATTTTATTGATGAATTACTGTCCGTGATATACAATTCTTGCCTGCCCTACATGCGATCGTGCATAATTATTATTAGTTAAGACCTATTTTCACACGGTACTTTATGCTTTATGATTGGCTCCTGTATGTGTGTCACATCGTCCGTCGTGTGTGTCACAACTGTCCCTCAGTTTGCATTTTCTTATCCTTTTCTTCCTTTGCTTGTTCCTCTTTCACATCCTCCCCAATGCTGCTTGTCCCTTTCTCACAACCTTCCCATGGATTTTTTCCCTTGTGTAGGTGTTCAAGTCCTTCTGTCTTACGTGCTCTGGTTCTTCTATTTTATGGCTTGCTCACAATAAATCCATTTTCTAGTAAAAACATGGTTTCCACATTTCCCCCTTTCTTTCCTTGAACCAGCCATATGCTGTGTATTGATTTCTGCACCATTCTAGAAATACAAGTGATTAAACATGGCAAAACAAACAATAAACAAATAAAAACACCCCCAATAGTAAGGATTTCTTTGAAAATATCTTTCAACCACCCAGTAAGCCCAAATCCTTCCAATCATGTGTCTAGTCCGTGTCCTGTCATGATCTTTTTCATGTTTTCCTTTATTTCCTTAAGCCTTCTATGCATGGATAAAGAATGATCAGATAAATTCACAGAGCACATTCCTTCAAAGTCCTCACAACCATGTCCTTGGTCTAGCAGCAAAAAAATCAATAGCAGCCCTATTCTGTAATAATGCATGCCTTACACTGTCTGCATCAACTAGCATGTCAGTGATAATATTCAATGTGATGTTTAATTGTTTGGCCGTCCAGCAAGCCAGCTTTTTTAAGTTAAGTAAGGCTCTGGCTGCAGGAACACTTGGTGTTAATAAGGAAGCAATAACCCGTGATGGTGTTGACCAAAACTGAACCTTTTAATTACATTCAGGACCTAACCGAGGCACACTTCGTCGTGGTCATTGTGGTAGGTTCTTTGTAATGTTCCGTACAGTGTGTTTTAGTAGGTCTATCTTGGAAGGTGTGAACAAAGTAAGGTTTCCCAAAAAACGTGGTCCCCCTATTACGCGTGATGGTATCCCTTGCCATGCCCAATCCCCACAAATTAAAAATATACCAGGTGGTAGCCGTTTAGCTGTATCATTATTCCAAAGAGCAGCAGATGGGTTGTTTATTTCATGCACAAATCAGTGTGGGCAGAACAAATACTCATTCTGCTGGCACCCTGCTTTTTGAGTTTGATTTGGAACACGTTGGTGGTATTCTGGTGCTTTGGGTGAGATGTTTTGGAAATAGCCATAATTTATTTCCGGGTTTTGCTGTCTGGTTCTATTAAGATGTGCCAGAACACCATGAGCATTACCAAATTCAACACAGCTGCTGTTCTTTCCCATTGAACCTAGCAGTGTAAGTTCTTGCGGCTCTATGGAAGTTGTATTAAGTGCCAAAAGCAAGTCTTTAGCTATGGCTCCTGCTGCTTGTGAACCAGCCAATAATGTAGCATTAAGCATTGTAACACTACAAGTAGCAGGAATTGGTCTATTTATATATCCCTTAAATCATTCAGGGTTAAAGCCAGGTATGCCTATCAAGCAAGTACGAAATGGATCAGCTGGCGTAGCCATAGACAGACAAAAGGAATCCTGCTTAGTGACATTACCAAAAGTAACCCACACACTGTGTCGTGGCACTACTTCCAGAATATCTTGTGCTTTGCCTGTTGACATAAGGCTTAACAGTAAAAATGTGATCACTGGAATTTTCCCACTAGAACCCACTTTTCCTGCTTTCTCTCCTTCCAGTGTGCTAAAAGCCATGACCAGACATCCTCAGGTACCCACCAATCTTTAGCCTCTTTTGGCAAAGGAATCTTGTTCCAACACAAAACTTGTTCTACTCCTACTTTACGTTCCTCTGCAGTATGTATTTCTTTACATTTTCTCGTAACAAGAATAATACTACTGCAATACCATCTTGCATCACAAGTCAAGCATACACACAATACCCACAGTTTACACTTTCCACAGTCTGTATCAGGACATTTGAGCTGTAGCTGAGGTGAGACCTCAATTTTCGGCATCAGNTGGGAGCGCTGTCTTTCTCCAGTCACGGTTTCACACACTTTGCAGGCACCCAGCGTGATCCCGCATCTGTGGAAACACATGCATACCCCCTTCCCCAGGTTAGTAATTGCATTGGTCCTTCCCACTGACCTGTAGCCCCATTTTTTACCCATACTTTCTCACTATCTCGTGGAGTTTCATTTAAGTCCTTTTTTAGTCCTGCCCGTGTTTTACCGCAGGAGGAACGAGATTATCACCTGGGATACGTAGGTAATTCATTACACAGACAGCTTTTTCCAAGCGTGCTTGAGGCAAAAGGGACAGTTCTCACCGTTTTTGTTTGTGAAGCAATTGCTTCAGGGTATGATGGGTGCATTCCACAATAGCTTGTCCTGTGGGAGAATGTGGAGTCTCAGTGATATGAACAATACCCCATAAATTGCAAAAGGTGGCAAAATTATGGCTGGTATAACCCGGGCTGTTGCCAGTTTTCAAGGTACGAGGAATCCCAAGGACAGCAATAGCCGTGCGTAAATGTTTTAGAGAGTTTTGTGGTTTCTCCTGTTTGTACGGTGGCCCAGACTGCAAAAGAAAAACAGTCAACAGACACATGAATAAACTTAAGCCGGCCAAACTCTGGAAAATGCGTTACATCCACTTGCCATAGTTCCAAGGGTCCGAGTCCTCCAGGATTAACTGCTGTTCCCAATGGCTGATGAAGTTGTTGACAATCACTGCAAGATGCCACAATAGCTCGTGCATCAGTCCAGGAAATATGAAATTGTCAGGACCTTTGCTGATTGATGAAAAAATTGATGTGTCTGCACTGCTTGTTGAAACTTATTTCCCGCAGGAGCAGCCCAGGCAGGAGAAACTAAGTAATGTGCTCATGCATTGTCTTCGGCCAGGCTACGCTGTAACTTAGAATGTCTCCGAGTATGAGTAACAAAATAAACACAGTGCCTCTTTGATAAAGCAAAAGGCAAGTGATGACAAAGCAGATATAGGTCATGGTTATTAAATTCCTTTAACAATGCGTGTTCTAAGTTAGTCCTACCACGTAAAGTGAATCACATACAACATTAATTGGCTGATCACTCCATTTTTCAAATACTACTGCCAATAATTCTAAATACTGAGCAAAGTGGCTGTTTGTTTCATGTAACACTCGCTGTTTCCACTGCCCTTTCTCTCTCCAAACATAAGCAGCCTTTCCAGTTTTGCCACTGGCATCTGTGAAAATCGTTATTCCATGAACCGGCTTAGAAGAACAAAGGGATTTTGAAATTATCTCAGTATTTGTTGTTACAAATGTGAACATTTTATGTCCTGGCGTAGGAACACTGAGTTTGCCTGTAAACTCCAAAGTAGCAATTTGCAAGTCTCCGCTGTGTCTTAGCATCCAATTTAAATATCCTCTAGTTGTTGGCACAATAATTTCTGCAGGCTCAGGTCTGGATATTTCTATTACCCGGTTTCGGCATTTCATTATAATATGAGCTAATAATTCCACAGGTGTCATTGTAGTTTTCTTTGGTTGTGCTGGCAAAAACATCCATTCCAATATACACAAAGGATCTGGCTGTTGGGCCCACTGAAAAATAACTGCAAACACATGAGCTCTTTGACTAAATACAGCTACTGCAATATTCAAATCTGGATTCCAGCGGTATGTATAGCCTTGTACAAGTTTTTGCCCAATATTTTCAAGAGCCTTTTGTGCTGCTTCAGTTAAGTTTCGAGGAGCATTAACACCCCCTCCTCCTGACAATAAATTTAACAGAGGTTGTAAATCTGAATTGGTGATACCACGTATTGTCTGCACCCAAATAATATCACCTACTATTTTTTGAACATTGTTAAGGGTTTTAATTGTAGGGTTTATCTCAATTTTCTGTGGCCTTACTGTGGTTTGATTTATTATTGAACCCAAATATTTGCATGGTGGCATCTGTTGTATTTTTTCAGGTGCAATAACCAATCCCTTCATTTGTAACTGCTGTTCTAATTTTATAATAATTTGTTCTCTGTCCAATTGCATTCCTGCAATCAAAAGATCATCTATATGATGATAAATAATTAATTCTGGATCCTGTTGCCTGAATGGTGCCAGTGCCCTGGCCACAAACAATTGGCACATAGTAGGGGAATTTTTCATACCTTGTGGCAAAATAGTCCGTTCATATCTCTTGTAGGGCTTTTTCTTGTTAACAGAGAGAACAGAAAAGGCAAATTTTTCATGATCTTTTGGATGCAATGGAATAGTGAAAAAACAATCTTTTAAATCAATTATCAATATTTCCCAATGTTTTGGAATCATATTGGGGGATGGTAATCCTGGCTGAAGTGTTCCCATGTCTTCCATTACCTTATTTACTTCTCTTAAATCATGTAACAAAGGCCACTTGCCACTCTTTAGGAATAGTAAAAATTCGTGTGTTCCATGGACTTACCAAATGCCCTTTCTGGACTTTTTCTTGCACCAGTTCTGTTATGTGGGCCAATTTTTCTGAACTTAGCGGCCATTGATCAATCCAAATTGGTTCAGTCACTTTCCATTTAAGTTTTACTAGAGGACGATGCCCACCCCCAATGGCCACCCCTAAAAAGGCGATTTCATAACCAGGGTTGCACCCAACTGACTTAAAACATCCCTTCCCAATAAATTCAGTGGGATAGGCATAACATATGGCCTAACAGTACGCTGGCTACCATCTGAAAGCCTTCAGGATACAATATCAGCACTTATCTAGGTATTTTGCTGTCCACCTACACCCCCAATCACTGTTTCTGCATTTTTTATGGGCCATTTTTTTGGCCAGTTGTTAGTTCCAATTATAGTAGCATCTGCTCCTGTGTCAACTAACATTGTCAATTCGCAAGTGCTCCCATCTTTCCATGTTAGTAAAACTTTGCATTGTGGCTTTGAATTTTTTATATCCATTGCTAGATAAATTTGTGGATCGGTGGATCCGAAGCCACCTGTGCCACACGGCCAATTTTTTGCCTTAGGCACCAAAGATTGGAATGGTACTAGTTGCCTGACTTTTTCTCCCTTCGGTATTTGCACTGGAGGATTTGGAGTCCGAGCCATGGTGTGTATGATGCCCTGATAGTCTGCATCAATAACCCCTGGTAGCACAAACACTCCTTGCCGGGAGGTTGACGATCGTCCCAGCAGAAGTGCACTTAATCCTTTCTCTAATGGTCCCTTTGCATTGGTAGGGACACACTGCACTTGCCAATCAAGCAATGTTACTTCCTGGACTGTGGAAACGTCTGCTCCGGCACTCCCTGAGGTGGCGGCGGAGAGGTGATCCAAGCAGCCCTGTGCTGGGTCCCTGTATTGGTCATCGCACCAGGGCCCCCCCGTGCTCTTCTTCCAGTTTCCCAGTGGGGTACCGTCCTTTTTAAAATTTGACCTGCACTCAAAGGCCCGATGCCCAGTTTTCTGACAACAATTACAAACCCCAGAAAAGGTAACTTTCTCAGTTTTAGAAGCTCGGTACTGTGCTTTTACATGCCCCTGTGTCCCACATTTAAAACAACGCGGTCCCTTATCTCCCTGACCTTGCTTTGCAGGCAGCTTTACAGCCACAGCAAATGCTTCAGCCAATAAGGCAACATTTTCTGCTGGTGTCCCGACTTTCTCACACGCCTCCATCATATCTACTATTGAAGCAGTGCGAGGGAGTGCCATCAGAATTCTTTTGCATGCTGAATTAGCATTTTGAACTGCTAGGGACATAAGGACAGAATCCCTTGCTGCTTCAGGAACGCTGGACCTTTGAATACTTTCTCGCAATCGATCCAAAAAGGACATGTATGTTTCAGTTGGCCCTTGTATTACTTTGGTAAAAGGTGGCACTGTTTTGCCATCCTCAGACATTTGCCTCAGAGCCTCTCGAGCTGCATGGGCTGACTGGTGTAAAATCTGTACATGCATTCAGCTCTGTACTTGAGCATCAATAAATGCGCCTGTTCCTGTTAGCATTTCTACAGGTGCAAATTTCAAAGGGTCACCATCATCC
>VZRS01009001.1:438941-542132 GCA_013398055.1 Ifrita kowaldi | reverse complement strand
TTCTTTTTTTTTTTCATTTCTGAAGGGGGGGGGGAACAGACAGATGGGGGCTAACTTTTGCAGAACTTTTAATTATCTGTACAACTGAAGAAAATAAGAACTCTCTTGTGCAGTGCTTTTACTGCTCGCGGTGAAAAATTGGAAGCTTGAAGTTAAAAATCCTGCTGAATTGTTGCTTTTGTTAGTGGAAAAGACCTGTGACGTTACAAATAGCTAGTCTGCAGCTAGCAGATGTATACAGTCCTTACTTAAAGCATGTTGATTTAATTTTAACTGGGGAACTAAACGCAGGCACGGGCTATGTTTATCCTACAAGACGTTTCATTAATCTTGTTTATCTCAACAGTACCAAGGAAGTTGAGTCTTTTGATGGAAAAAGAAAATAGTTACAGCGAAGTTAAGAGAGCAAAACAAAACTAAAGGGACTCAGTTTGTTAAATGCATCCCTTGCGTTTTCGCTCTCATCTAAGTGATCATCTCCCTTTTAGATTTGGATCTTCCCAGAGCTTGGAACGCTTAAACACCCACCATGGATGACTTTGAACGCCGCAGAGAACTCAGGAGGCAAAAGCGTGAGGAAATGCGCCTGGAAGCAGAGAGGTGAGCACTGCATATGGAAAATGGTGCTGGTGGCTTGCCTTTGATTAGCAGTGGCTGTGAGAATTTCTGCCTTAAGTTCCAAAGAGTCCTTGTGCTAACGATAGGTGCCATAAAATAGCTTTGGCTGATGCTGTGGGAGAGATGAGGGGTGGTTCCCTTAGACTGCTCTAAATGTCTGGCTTCTAGTTATTTTGCTACATGGAGAAATGTAAACATCAAAGGTGCAGTATGGCCATGTGAAATCATTGATCGGAAAGCTCATCCTCAGATGCTGAGTGCTGTGCAGAAGGGGTTGTGTTTGTCAGATATTTCTATGTCAGATATTATATGTATTAAAGTCATAAGCTATAAGTTGAAAGCTGGGATGCACTTGGAATATGCAGTATAGCACGTGTGAATTGTCTGCCATTACCATGCAGTTGCTGTTGTGTTTGTACTGCCTGTTGCTTTTTATTCATTTACAGCCACTTTATATGGGCAACAAGGGCAGCATCTGCTATCAGTTGTTACAGACTTACTTTGGTGAAATGAGAGCAGAATTTCATGTCGGTATGATGATGTCAATTTATGAAAGAAATACCATGAAAATACTGGGAATGACATTTCATGAACTAAATCCATTTTATACCTGTACAGTTCTGTTCACTTTAATGAAATTTCATGATTTACACTGCTGTAAGTAGGGAGAAAGGCTCAATTTATTTTTGTGATCTCTTCAGTGATAAAAAGATTTGACTTAGTTCATTAACACTGCACTGATTTAAAAAAATAAAAGCTAGCTTTAAGCACATTTTGTTCTCATTTTTGTATTTCATTCTGAATGGGGAGTTAATTTTCATTTCTTTCCTTCCCATGAGATGACAAAACCATGGTGTTTTGGATTCTGAACACTGTGAAAGAAAAGGTGTTTTCAGAGAAGTTTTAAATGGAAGCCAGCAGAAGGCATTACGTTTTGTATGCCTACTTTGAGCTCTTTAATAAGGCTCTGCTACATCAGCAATTGTCTGATGGAAGTCAGTGATACTTGGGGGGGAATCCCTGGAAGATGAGACGCAGTGACTGCCTTTCTTCCCAAAGGAAGTGCTGCCATGCCACGCTGGGGATGTGAGCTCTCAGCAGGCTGTACGCTGAACCCTTGAGCTGTGGAAAGCAGCAGCGCTGCCAGCAGATAAATAAACTCCTGTGGAGCATGGTGGCCAAAGGGAAATGAGGCAGGAGCCTCCCTTTGCACAGCGCAGCCATCACCTGGCTGGTGACCTCCCCAAAAGGCAGGGCAGCAAATGTGCCAAGGCACTAAGCTGCCTCTGTGTCCCAGAAAGTTCTCCCCTGGGCCTGGGGCAGAGCGTGTGTGTTGGGCAGCATGGGAGGGACTGCAGAGCCCATAAATGCATGGTATAGCCCACCATGTTTATGTACTTGTAGTGCACTTCTGCTTTAAGCAGAGCTGCTCAAGGAAAGGCCGAGACCTTAGGGTTTGTTGGGAAGAGAGGCCTGGGGTGGTCTGTGGCGGATGTTGGGGGCTGTAGTTTGGGAGGCATTTTTCTAAAAAAAATGCCACTTGGCTTCTCTTTGAAGACCTCCTGGTGCTTGTGAATGTGCAGAGGCTGTGGGGTGACCTGGGCTTCAGCCATGTGATGTGGCTGGTTTGGGTAGGCAGGGACAGCCACAGGGGTCGGGGGCAGTGGGCTCTGCCCTTGCCATCACTGGAGCGGAAATCCAGGGTGTCAAGTGTATCCCATCCCTGCTGATGGGAAGTGGTTTTGCCATGTCTGGGGTGCTTTGTTGGGGTTTAGTGTGGTGCCTTCATGGAGGAGGGTAGCTTGGAGGCCAGAGGAGAAGGACTTGGGCCTGTGTCCCTGTTTCTCCCTAATCACTGCAGATGCGCTCCATGCTCTTTCCCACACATTTGAAGGCTTTCAGCAATAAATTGCTGTACTCCCTTTGCTGCTGCCAACTTCAAGCATTCAAGTACAATGAGTCAGACCCCTTAAAAGTCACAAGACTGCTTTAAAAATCTCAGGATCTTAAAAATAATTTAGTCTGGCCTTTTTATTTTTGGTTTGCCTCAACAATAACAAAGCCTGGTTCTCAAGTTCAGATGTGACTCCAGGAGCTGGGACCTCCCAAATCCTGCCCCAGCAAGGGCAACATGGGGCAGGAGCTGAGCTGAGTGTCTGCCCCCATTGCAGTGCTCACACAGAGGGAAGGGCAGCAGCACTGGGGCAGTTATTAACAAATGAATGTGTGATGCTTCTTTGGTTCTGGCGAATTCAGACTTTTAGGGATTTGGGGATCATCTTCGCCTTTAATAATATGACTACAGCATGTTCACATGTCGTAAGCTACAGAAATCTGCTTGCCAGACTTGCCTCTGAACACTTTCAGGTGTTTTATGACGTGGATTGTGCAGTCCTAAAGCGCAGCATGGAGGTTGGAAATGCTCCTCCATAAGTTCTGAGCACAGGCCATTTCCCTGTGCCCTCCCATCAGTGGGCTGTAGCCCTGCTATGGGGAATCCACCACTGGCTGCAAGCATTTCTGCTGGCAGATGGAGAGATGGATGACTGTGTAGGCTGTAACATGTTTGCCAGGTCTCCCATATACTGTTTAGGCTTCTTTGAGTAGAACTGTAAACCCAGAAATGCAAGCAGCCATATCCATCAGCAGCGCTTGTAGCTCAGCCAGTTGCAGTGATGCATTTTGCCATTTCCTGGGATAAAAGTGCATGGGAAGCCTGTCTGTCTAGCCTGATGCCTGTGCCCAAGAAAGACTGAGGGGTGAAAATGTAGCAGCATGGACTCATGCAGCACATGCCCAAGAGGGAGTGACTTGATGTTGTCATGCCTTCACGAGGGGCCAGAGGCCGTGTTAGGATGAGTGAGGATACATGTGCTGTCAGAATCCCAAGCGTCTGTGATGCTGGAGCCACTGATGTCCAGCTATTTAATCTTTGGAGAGGCTTAGTGTAAGTTCAGTCCTTGAGGTCTGGTGTTAGGCTTTGTGTTTCGTTTTTTTTTTTCTGTTAGGAATCTGTTGGAAATGATACTTTATTGTGCTGTGTAGACCTGGCATTCCAGGTTTATATGCTTAGGACTGATCTTGAGAGGAGAATTCGTTTTCTATTTTGAAGAACCAGCATTGCATTTCACCCCTAGTGTGTGCTGTGGCTAGTAGCTCATGCTGTGCCAACTCAGGTAAAAATTGACACCAACTCAGAAACAAAGTGGGTTTTTTTGCATTTTAAGTTCTTATAATTTCAAGGTATTCCAGATGTTCTGGATTCCCCGCACTGGTTCTCTGCGCCCACCCAGAAATTTTGTTTAGCCAGAGTGGTTCTTTTTGGTTTTTTACTATTTATATTTGTCTGGATCTCTGGAGGCCTATCAGCGTGTTTGGAGCAGCACTGCAGACCTGTCTAGGGGGCATGTGTCCAACAGCAGACATATGGGACTTTGTCCAGCTTTCTCCCAGGCTGTCAGATTTATTGCACGTGCTCAGCCTGGCAGGGACCCAGCTGCTCGGGTACCTCAGGGGGAAGGAGACTTCTCAGCCACAGGCTGGGAAACCCAGGACAAAGTATGGCAGTGTTAACTTGTGCCTGTCCTGTATCTGGTTTGTACTGGTCAAGTGTGAGGGCAGGGAAAAAAGGACCCTTCATCCACTGGGGTGATGGGATGTGCTACATCTTTAGCTGCTCTGTGGCAAAGCTGAGGCTTTGTCCTGCTCCGCAGGGGCAGAGGGAGTCCTGTGGTTTTATAAAGCCCCGAGGTACCAGTGTGGAGCTGGCTGAAGTCAGTGGGAAGCTTTCCACTGATTTCAGTGGCCTTTGGATTAAGCCCTACCTGAGTTATTCCAGCCAGCTGATTTACGAGGCAGTGGCAGCCCTGAAGGAGCTGGATGAACGCTTTGCCTTCCCAGCCACAGGGTACACACTGTGCTGGAGTGTCAGGGCTGTCACAGAAATGGGCTGCACATAACTGACAGGAAGAAGAATCCCATGTGTAATTGGAGCACAGGGGATTGACTTCTTTCAGCAAGGGAAAAAACAAATACCACCTGCTGCTTTGTGCCTCTTCCTAGGCAGTAAAAGATGTTCTCTTGAACAAAAGCATCGGGTTTTGTCATTTTGATGTTGTAACTGACACTGGAAGAATTTAGCCTGGGGCTGGGTAGAGTATGTGTGTGTCTGGAGGGGTGGTGCTTTCGGAGTAGCTTGCTGGTGCACTTCAGTCTGCTGCAGCTGCACTGAAAAATCGAGGTGAAATACTTCTTGAAGTGACAATGGACCTACTTCCTTGACTTCAGCGTAACTGAGAGCAAAAATAAGCCACTTGAACTCTAAAGCATATTTCTCAGGTTAATCTGTTTAGCACTTAAGCGTCAATTTTACAAGTGGCTGACTTGCCATTGTACCAGCAATGAATTTTCACCTCTGCTTTGTGTTTTTTTTCTTTGTTTGTTTTGTCTGTTTGTATTTTTTTAAATTATGCTAGGAAGCTGATCCAGTTTGCTCCATTGCCATATCATCACTAGTGCAGACTTCAGGAAGGTCTTGGGGTCCTTGTCAGGCTGGCTTCCATTTAGCTGAAGCTTAACTTTGAATCTGAACCACAGTTCTGCCCTGCATCATGCTCTTCCCTAAGGGATTGCAGATCATTTCATGGGGAAGGAGAGATGTTGGTCATCCTGTTGTGAAAATAGGGCAAAGAGAAGGTGTTATCTAGCATCAAATCACTGAAAAGACTCTCTAAAGCCACCACACTGCTTTGTAGGCTGTGTAGGGTCTCCTGGCAGGGGCCACAGCTGTCCTGACTGAAGGACTCATCCTCTTGCAGACCAATCAGATATTACTAAATTCACCCTAAAAAGGGTGTGTGAGTAGGACATAGAAAAAAACACTGCCATAAAGCTATATGGTTCCTGATAGCATTAATTACTAAAGGCGTTAGTTAAAGATTTCTTTATTTTTTTAAAAAAATATCCAACACCTCAATCACAAACTCCTTCCAGTCTGTCACTTATGCAGTTTTATAAAGCAGTGCGATTCATGTTCATGGATGTAGGTTGGGGAATGCTCATAGGAATAACCCAGCTTGCAGATCAGGGATGGCAGCAGCCTGCAGGAGGCTGAAAGTCTCCTGAGGTAGTCAATTGCTTAATTCACCTTCTGCTAAAACAAGACCCATGGTTAATCCCAAAACTTACCTTACAACTGAAAAAGAACTCAAGTGAATTTCAGTCTGGATCTGTGAAGGTGTGTAGAGAACCAGAAAGACATTTAACGTGCTTTTGACTGTTCCTGTTGAGCCTGTTGTAGCTCTGGTAAGCATACAATGGACTGATGCACCAAGTGAAGAAGATACAACCAGCAGGGTACATCTCTGCAGGACAATGAGAAGCATGTTTTTTATTTTCTGGAGAGGTTAAGACTGGACAGATTTGTTTCCATAGCATCTTAATGCTTCTGGAGAGCAAGGAAGTGTCATCTTTGCCAGCCACAGAAAGTAAAAAATTTCTTTCTCTGTCCAGGATAGTGAGGGTAAGTGTGTGTCCATGTTAGATCAACACTGAATGACCACAAATAACTTTTGAAGCTGTTCTTCATTCCTGCAGTGGAGTTACCCCTGGTATGGGGTGTACATTAGTGAGAAATGTTAAACAGTGTTAAGAGTTTAGGAATTACACGAAAATGATTCCTTCCTGGTTTCCTTTCTCTTGAAATACTAGGACTTGCCCATTCCTTCTTCTCAAGCATCTGGTTATATTTTTATTAAGGGTTTTTAGAGACTATGCTTCAGTTCAGGTTTGTGTTGAGGAAAGGAGAATATGATCTTAGTACAAGTGTTTGATGAGTGCATGTTTGAACATAAGAGAAGCTGGCTGCATAGGTGTTCCATGTCATTTCCCAATGTTCATGTTTTATTTCAGAACTGTAACAAAAGTTAAGCCTCTGTCCTCTTAAGAGCTGTGCTCTTGTCTGTTCCAAGGCTCTTTTGGTACTAGAATAAAAGCTACAGTGGTTTTATCTCTGCGTGAACTTCATATATCCTGAAGATGCAAATACTTTGAGA
The DNA here is from genome assembly GCA_013398055.1 of Ifrita kowaldi. Taxonomy (NCBI): domain Eukaryota; kingdom Metazoa; phylum Chordata; class Aves; order Passeriformes; family Cinclosomatidae; genus Ifrita; species Ifrita kowaldi. The sequence goes on along the minus strand of VZRS01009001.1, from coordinate 535,461 downwards.
ATTTCTGTTTGTCTTTCTGTAAAATACTCACTTTTTGGCAGAGCTGAGACATGACATCTTCTGCCCAGGAGTTAAATATTAAGACACTGAATAAATAAGATTAGAGATGCGTGAGAGTTGAGAACAAATTGAAGCAGAGTGCTCCAGCTGTTAACCTGTCTTCACAGCTGCCTGGAATTCCAGGACTGACAGGACATATTTGGATTGTTGAGGTGGGTTTGGCCCTTCACACTGCATCTCTGTTGTGCAGTTCTTGGAGTTCATTCTTAACCCAGGCAGAAAAACAAGACCCAGTGGCTCATTAAAACCTTCTCTACTGCAGACACTCTCAAGTGAGAGTGGATCCTAGACAAATCTTTGCTGTTGGAGCATTTCAAATGCCCTGGAGGAAATAACCAAACGTATGGAAAGCTCAGTAGAATTTAGCGGCTGATTTTTGTGTTTTTCAGATTATATTTTCTTTAAAGTAATGTTGGAGAAATGTTTCATAAAAGCACCTTTGTTTTTCCAAAGAGTATAAACTACATGCAGAGTATAAACTTCATTGAGCTAAACACACTGCAAGTCCTAAGCAGACAATGAAATCAGCTCCTTAGTACTTCATATGATAATCCAGATGTGTGTCAGGATCATTCTGTAATCTGTGTACTATGTGTGCTGTACCAGCCAAGCTTTCAGGAGGACAGCTCCAATCTAGCACCCAGACAGCTGGCAAAATACCCCATCTTTCAGCTCTTGGAACACCAAGGAATTTTGGAAATTCCTGTGTGAAAAGAGCCCCCTCCAATCCTATAACCAGATAACCCACGTGCTGTCAAAGGGAAATCTGCCCTTTGTTTCCTTTGTTTGTAAATTTTTAGCTTTAACTGGACTGATGTCCTTCATGAGCTGGATTTTATTTAAATATTTAATAAATGCAGGCGTGGAGGCACAGCTTTTTGGTGCTTATTTTTGATAATTCTGACAAGCATGCCTGCTTAAAAGAGCACCTTGTGAGGAGCAATGTAACATGGTACTTTATCATGATTTTCAGAATTGGACCAAAACATAGGTACTGCACAAAGAAAATTGTGAGTCTGAAGAAATGTAGCTGATGCAGTACAAATAAGTGTCAATGGCTTTCCTGCGATGTTTATGTTGAAAAATTACATCTCTTTAGTATCTTAGATGCAAATTGGCAGTATGCAGTCTGTTAAGCCAGGGTGGACTGCAGCGCTCTTCCATCACTTTCAAACAGTGTAAGTCATATCTGCCACCAGCATTTTCTCATACAAAAGACTTCAGATGCCTGAAATGCAAAAAATCCGCGTTAAGTGAACATTGGCCTAAGGTTGTGAAGGCACAGAACCTTGAAACTTCCTGTACCACCCACAGCAGGGCATGTAGCTTAACTTCTGTTAACTCCATATGGCAGAGACCCAAGGCACTGTTCTAAGCTGACTCAAAGAGGTTCCGTTCTTGGTCCCTGGTCTACTTTTCTCAGACTCTTAGGCAGGGAAATCCCTATATTTCCATATTTCTTCCTAGACAATAAGTATGTAACTGAGCTCTCAGCTGCTTAGTCATTTTCCATGTGCCTGATATCCACAACTAGTGCAAGAGGCAGAACTAATTTAATTCATTGTATAAAGCATTCTCATGCCATCACGTATACCTCATCACACAAATGCATGTGCTTACAAATGAGTTGGCTGAAAAATCTACATTAACCCTTCTTTTGATTAAATAAGGCCTTATATTTAACAGTGATGCTCCGCAGCAAATTTCACGTAGTTTAAAGAAAAGCAAAAGGAATACTGTGTTGTTCCCATACAAAAGAAGTTGAATATCCCCGTGTCTTAGGAAAAGTGTTAAGGAATACTCTTCAGGCAAATATGTTTGATGTATTTACCTGCAGTAACACATTCTGTATGCTGCATATGTGTCCTGCAAGGGTTTGGACAGAAGAAGAACTAACGGCAGCCTCTAAAACTGCAAATTTGCCGACTTGCAGTGGTATCTCTTAGTTATTACATTTAAATGCTTTCTTCTAAGAGAACAAGAACACTGTTGAACTTGTTGCTTAATTATGTTACTACTCTTCAGGGCATTCTGGACTCAGAATGCTAGAAGTTATCAGAGATGAGAGAAATTTCAGTTATTGCCCAGGTGGAAGACTCTCTAAGGAGCGACATGAAAATAAATTCAGCCAGTGTGTTTCTACAAGCATCTGCTTCTCAGTGTGAGTTTGCATTTTATTAATGTCTTTATGATCTAATATCTGAAATTGAACCAGATAATCAGAAGATGAGATTTCCCTTCAAAAAGCTGAGGCCAATTGGTTTGCAGGGATAATAGATTAAGTGAAGTCAGACGCTAACAAGTTTTGCACACGAATAAGCAGAGTTATGTAAACACTATCGGATTGCTGGCAGCCTGGGCAAAGCCATCCCTTCCCAGCTCAGTTCAAAGAACCACAGAGGAAAAATGTGATTTGCAAATGAAACTCCAAATTGATTTCAACTTGCAGAAGCCTCTCGTTTGGTCAATTAGCTTCTGCATTTTTGGCTTTGTGCCTTTAAACAAGTTTTTAATTACTGAAGATAAAAGTTTACAAGTGGCTTTATTTCTCTCATTGTAACCTACTTATTAGCTCGTGCTAAACAAGGAAAATCCCTCTTGCCAGCAGATTGTCCTTGTGTGGTCAAGGTCTTTCATAGCGAGAAGGAAGTCATCAGGTGGCCATGCTTCTTGGGCAAATTAACTCATCAGCACACAGCTCAAGAAATATTCCTGGCCAGAAATAAGGTCAGTGGGCAACTACACCTTAGGAAAGAAGTCTAGAGACCACTGGCACGGAGCCTGACCAGAGGGTCAGGTCAACACCAGTGATAGAGCTACAGATTAGAAGGAGCAGTAGTTGTGTTGGTGTTGCATCTGAGCCCTTCTCTTCCTGGGGAGCAGCGAGGGAGATGGGAAGTGGAAAAGTAAGCAGGATGCATTTCCTTTTGTTTATTGGAAAGTATAAACCGGTGGGTAGTGTGTGTGACAGTTAAAGGTTAGCTTCGTCTTGGTTGACATTAAGGAAATATAAATAGATGCTGTTTTGCTCCTCTTTATGTCAAAACTTGTTGGTTGGTCCAAATAAACTTGCTTGTTAATAGTCTTTGCTGGACAGTCTTGAATAAAAGGCCAGCAAGTTTGTCATGCTGACACAGAAAATCAAGGGAAGGCTGCAACTCAACAGCAAGGTGTGATTGTCTTATTGTAGTAATATGTATTTAAACCCTAATGGTGTGCACTAGCCAAACTCTCACTCAGGACCAGGATTCTACACCTGAATCCAATTGGGACTACCTCAACCTAAAGTGCTCGTTAACCTCCTACAAACAGCTGTGGCTGCAAGGCGAGCACAAGCCCTATAAATCAAGCCCTGGGAGGAGCCAAGGGGGAGGTGGTTGTTCCTGGTTGCTGTGTGCTGCTGCTGTGTGCTGCTGGAGCTCTGCTCTGAGAAATCATAATTCAAGACTCAGAAGACTGTGAGCTCTGGCACATCTTTTGGTTTGGGATTTTGTTTTTGGGGTTTTTTTTCTCTGACGTTTTCTGAAAACATGCCTCAGTTTCTTTTAAGGGAGCTGGTGACCCATTTCCAATGCAGACATAATTTAAGCAAACAGCAAGGACTGCTCTAGCAAGGGTTGTCTTCTAGGTGGACCGTGTTCTTGTGCTGAGACCAGAAGAGGTGCTCTAAACTGGAACTCAAAAGCAGGGTTTCTTCAAAGGTTTGGTTAAGTTACTTCTCCATGCTACTACTTCCCTATTCCACCAGACTGAGACAACATTTTGGTGTATGGATTGATTGAATTGAGCAAGTGCTCCCTTCTTAGTAAGCCCTCTTTGGATGATCTAAGCCTTGATATATCATGGTAAATTTTAAAGTCAACTAAATGCACACAGTGAAAAGAAACCAAATTACCATGACTCGATTCTCTGCTTGTCAGCCGAGCCTCTTGCAAGTCAGGTCTTAATGTGAAACAGCATGGGAGGGAGTAAGCCCAGTCACATTTGGACTGGGAGGTTTGCACACATTTAATGCACTTGGTTTCTAACCAGGTTTGAGGTAATTTTCTGCTATTTCTGTGCACAAGCAAGGACTCTGTAGCTGTGATGCACTTCTAAAGTTGCTGCAGAGGTGACTGAGAACATATACAGTTGTGTGTTCACAAGACACAGCTTCCTACCACAACACAGGTTCCTATGGGTAATAGCTTAATTCGGAGAAATATATCTTTTGGGGTTGGGAGGATGTTTTTGAGCAGAATTCCAATGAGCAGACAGTGTTAAGAGGAGCAAGCTGGTTTCATTTATAACACTGTCAGCCCTCTAGTGATAGGGAGAAGATCAGATACTCAGTGTCTCAATCCTGGGAATTTCTGAAAGGCAGTGTTGTAATTATAGTGGTGAGAAAGATATATAGGGCTGAAGTTGGCTCCAGAGCTGAATGCTTACTTAATATAAAGAATAAAACTTTTTCCATCTGTGTTTTTCAGCAGAGAAAAGAAATAAGTTTGTATAAATGGCTTTAAATGAAATGGACCTTTTGTGAGGGGGGAAAAACAACAGGCAACAAACTTAATAAATTTGTTTTTGATCTTCACCTGAATTTCAAAACTGTTAATCAAAACTTAGCCATCAGATTTTCACAGAAATGCTTAGAGCTGGGAGATAACCACCACAAAAGGCGGTCTTTTCCTCCCACTTAGAGCATACCATTTCCTCAGAGGATCAGAGCACAGCAGAGACTGGAGAGGAAAGCCCTTTTCACAATCCATATACAGAAGATTTTTTTGTCCTTGCACCTCCTCATGAGATGATTATACCATTGTATTGGCATGTCACATCATGCCATCCCTCGGGATGGAGTCCTCAACCTCCAGTCTCTGCTCTCCCTTATTCCCATGTAGAAAATGTTTGACTGGTTGAAAATGAAAAAAAAAAAACAACCCAAACAGGTATATTTCCACAGGAATAGGATGACTGTAGTTTCTTTAGAATAGGGTTTTTTTTTTTTTCNCACTGTCAGCCCTCTAGTGATAGGGAGAAGATCAGATACTCAGTGTCTCAATCCTGGGAATTTCTGAAAGGCAGTGTTGTAATTATAGTGGTGAGAAAGATATATAGGGCTGAAGTTGGCTCCAGAGCTGAATGCTTACTTAATATAAAGAATAAAACTTTTTCCATCTGTGTTTTTTAGCAGAGAAAAGAAATAAGTTTGTATAAATGGCTTTAAATGAAATGGACCTTTTGTGAGGGGGGAAAAACAACAGGCAACAAACTTAATAAATTTGTTTTTGATCTTCACCTTAATTTCAAAACTGTTAATCAAAACTTAGCCATCAGATTTTCACAGAAATGCTTGCAGCTGGGAGATAACCACCACAAAAGGCGGTCTTTTCCTCCCACTTAGAGCATACCATTTCCTCAGAGGATCAGAGCACAGCAGAGACTGGAGAGGAAAGCCCTTTTCATGATCCATACACAGAAGATTTTTTTGTCCTTGCACCTTCTCATGAGATGATTATACCATTGTATTGGCATGTCACATCATGCCATCCCTTGAGATGAAGTCCTCAACCTCCAGTCTCTTCTCTCCCTTATTCCCATGTAGAAAATGTTTGACTGGTTGAAAATGAAAAAAAAAAAAACCAAACATGTATATTTCCACAGGAATAGGATGACTGTAGTTTCTTTAGAATAGGGGTTTTTTTTTCATAGCCTGTAATCCCCAAGCTGAACAGTCCTCACAGCTTTTGCAAGTTCATTTTCAGCCTACACAAGATGACAAGCTTGTTCTGGGCACTATTGCTTGGATCATTCCCGAGATTCTCCAGCAGCTACTCCTTCAGTGTCTTAATAAGGCAGTACCATAGCTGGGAAAGACAAGGAGATGGATTCTCCAAACACTGGCTACACATGGATTCCTTTTATGGTCCAGCTTGCACAGTGGGGTATTCCTCTGAAGGTCAGAGACACGGATAACAAAGTGCTTCCCACCACAGCTTATTTTTTGAGTGCAGGCGTCGTGTGTCTGGTGCCACATATCCAGGCTGTTCTGAGAAGGAGAAAGAAATGTTTGGGTAGGGAAATGTAGAAGGAAGGGAAAAAAGCAGGGCCTGAAGTCCTGTGTATTTTGAATTGCTGCTGTTGCTGCACTCACTGGGGCTGCAGGATGGATTTGCGACTGTCATGTGGAGAATGTGTGTGTGTGCTGATACTCCACAAAAAATGTCCCCAAGAGTCTCCTCTGTAGGAGTACAGGGATCAGGACATCCCACAGCAATACTAAGGGCAAATTTCCATGTCATGGCCATGAAATTGGCTCTTCATTCTCCCAGCCAAAGGAGATAGAGTGCTAACGACCTTTTCAAACCAGTGAGTTATGATAGCTGGAGGATTTGTCTGTGCTGGAATGCCGCAAGATGAATTTGTTTAAGGAAAAGGTTTAATTCTGCCCCCCTTCCCCTTCTCTCTTGTACAAGCTAGAGAGCCTTTTCTCTCATTAGCATGTAATCATCTTAGACTGGAGGGTTGAGTAAGTTCCTTCAGGGCTATAGTCTCATTTCTCACCCAAATTTTTGATGGAATGGATGAGTCATTTCAATATTCTAACGAGAAGGAATATATTGCTGATTAAATTAATATAAGAAAACCTCCTACTAAGTAATGAAAACATCATCATGTTTTTTCAGGCCTGAATATAAGTGCAGGATATACATAAATTGAATGAAGAAAATATATCTTCAAGGCAAACCTGAAATGTTTAGGCAAATCCAATGGACCTGTAATCTAATTTTTCGTTTACTGATTATTATCAGATGGACTAATACAGTACCTAATAAACTGTGCAGATAATGAAAGACTTCAGCGGTGTCACCAGCTCTGACACTGTTTGAGTAAAGAGAAGTGCTTGAAGGTGTTGTTTTGGTGACTCATATCTTGAAAGTCTAACTTTCTTCATCTGTTTCCCTGTTGCGTTGCTGGCTCCATCCTGATTTCACCTATCGTGCTCACATCATACTTACAATGAGATCCTGATGTACTGCCTTTGATACCATTATAGGTCTTGCATGCTTGTGGTTATGCTGACTTTGGAGGAAATGTGACTTCTCAGTCTGTTGGCTGCGTGGTTTTGCTGGATATAATATCTCGCTTTGAGGAGATAAAGGCATGAATGCACAGAAGTGGAGCAAAGACCACAAAACATGCAGTTTAGTTGATGAAAGCTTTTAAACTCCTAGCCTTGCTTGAAGATAACAGAAGAATTCTGAAATTCAAGCAAATACCAATGAAATATGTTTTAAAGCAGGGTAGATCTAGGAGGAAAGGGTTGGCTACCAGTTAAACTCAGGGGACCCATTGAAGAGGCCATTTCAAAAAATCAAAGCTATTCCATGTTGTGTTCTGTGTTTCAAGGCTTGCCCTCAGTTCAGTCTGAATCCTGTTTTGGGTGGTTGAGCACATTTAGTAATTACTCTGGATTTGAGGGATTGGTATAACTGAGAGCAGAGATCATCTGTCCTGTCCTGTCCTCATTACACTGCTGGAAGAAATTCTGGTAAGATGTCTTGGTGACTAGGAATGACTTTTCCGTCACCAACCCATCTTCATTTATTTATTGGTTGTTCTTCCCTCAACTCGGGCTGTACTCTGTCATCAGTTTTTCAGCCAAATTCTTTATGGAAGTCAGTAGGGAGTCCTGCGCAAAGGGAAATGACATAATGTTGCCCTTTAGTCCTACCTACAGAGAAGCAGACTCAGGAAACATACACATTTTCCTAATTACCAAGCACTGAATTTACAGCATGTGTTCATTTTCTATCGACATCCGGCAGCTACCCAACATATTGTAAATTCGACGGTTTGTATTCCAGACAATTGTTTTTAATAAAAATATTCTGGATGTTGTCTTTATTTGGCTTGCATGTAATAAATGTTGAGGTCTTCAGTCCTCTGAGGTAAAGAATGTACCATTTTAATGGGCAACGTGGAGTGTTCTTAGCTAAAAATATTTCCTTGTCCCACTGGAGTGCGTGATTTTGTCGGCTGCCACCTTTAACACCAGAAACAGAAATTGCATTTTGCTGGAGATATGTGTCCCTGTAGTTTTTAAAACACTTTTGATATGAAAGATGCTTCTGTAAATGTAAGGTATTATCATGTGAACTGTCACCTTCCACAAGGAAAGGGTTTCTGTGTTCATGGCCTACTTCTGTGGTGCTTTCACGTTGTTCTTCTACAGCACAGGATAAACAGAGTTGCAGAATGGGTTTAAAAATAAGACTTTCCTAATAGGACAACCTCTTTCAGACTCTTTAAAGCTTAAATTCTTAATTAGATGAAGTGAGAATGTAAGCATAAAGAAATCTGGCCAGAGCAGACTGCTTGAAAGGTACCTGAAAGTGATTCCTTCTGTTGGGAATAGTAGTGCCATTTTTACTGCTTTTAGTCCTTTTTTTAGCACTGTAGAGCCTCTCACGATGAAAGCTGCTTTGTACATCTCCATAACCAGAGCATCTGGCATCTTGTCAATTATTTACTGAATGTATATATCCCTGCAGCATCCTTTTAGCAGGGTAGTGTTTCCAAATCAGGAGTGATGAGGGACTCAGCCACAAACCTATCAGAGGGGATATATGCATGCTTTTTGCTTGCCTCTTTGCTTATCAGATCTTCTCCAGGCTGCAGAATTTGGAGAATGATATGCAAGTCATCCAGGCCCACAGTCTTTAGCACCATCACTTTGGTACAGGCCACTTTTAGAAGGAGAAGCCATGAAAAGCAGCCCTAGTCATAGACTTCAGGAATCCTTCTCCATGAATTTTAAGGTCTTTGGAGGTTGGCCCATCTCTGTTACATTTAATAAGAGCTCTGTGCATGTTTTATTGCAGGGAAAATTGTGTGTGGAGCCGCTGCTTATCTCTGCCACTCACTGTTGGATGTTGATAGAGAGATGTTGCAATGTGTCTGCTGATGACTTCTCCTGGCAAGGGACAGTGATAAGGTGGACAGCCTGATAATGCTGGACTTCTTGGCTGTTGGGTAGCTGGCACTGAGATGGCATGAGGTGATTTGCATAGACTGCAGGGCTTTTATGGAGCAGCTGTGTTCTTAATACAAGTTTTCAGAAGCTGGAGTAACAGGGGTAACAAGGGGTAGCACCTCCTTGTAACCTCTTTCCACTGGATTTTGTGGGATTTCACCTCTACAGAATTTTTTGAGGAGACTGAAGAGTCTTTCAAATGCCTGTGTGAGCTTTAGAGTCACATCTTGAATGGTCAGTGGATAGGGAGCTTTAATGTTGCTGAGTGTCTGTGTGAGAAGAGGACGTGGAAGACATCTGGAGACTTGTTCTGTCCAAAACTAACAAACATGATGCTGGATTTTTGGGAAAGCAATCAGAAAATAGGGCAGGAGCAATACCAGACCCTTTGACTGAAGGTACTGTTCCGCCATTTGTGACCTGGATTCATCATCTGGGATAGCAGCTATGGCCATATCAGATTAGTATTTTTTCCCTGGTTTTGTCTTCCTCTTTTCTTTTTTTTTTTTTCTTAAACCAGAACCACAACCCTGTTTCTTGTAAATGTGCCTTTGTCATCATGGGTTTAGGCTGTCATAACACATTTTACCTCCAGCTCCATCTTTAATCACTTAGTGGCAGGCCTGGGAATAGAAGCCATGTCGCAGCCACAGGACCACATTGTCTCCCCAAGGCAGAGAACAGCCAGGAGCTTTCTTACAGAACAGCCTGCTCTGCAGTTTGCTTGCAAGCTGTACTTTGGGTCTCTCACACACTGGGGCAAATGCACCTTCACCTTGTAGCAAAGAGCAGCCTGAGTCTAAGGAGACATAGAACTGCCTGCAACCTTGTTTAGGCAGAAGAGGGGAGTGTGGCAGCTGAGCTTGTGCATTTAGTGAATGTTGGGAACAGATAATAAATTAAGACTTTGAGGGGTGAAAAAAAAGAGGTTGCTTATGCAACGCAACTCCATTTGTTAGACTTCCTCCTCCCTAGCCTCGTTCCCCATTATTTATCAATTAAATATGCTGAGAGTAGTGAGCTGCTGACCACAAAATTGGGGAGGGGGAGGTGGGATAATAGTGGTTATCCTGTTCCAAAAGCTATAATATGGATACCAGAAAGAATGAGAGTCAGATGTAGATGATGCTGTTGAGTTGCCATTGGTAGAACAGAATGTACTGTACTATCCAGCCATGGTTGTTGCTGTGTCTAAAACCATGCACTATGAGTGAAATGCGGATGTCAGTCCGTAGCACTTGTGTGGTTTATGGGTTCCCCATTACGTTGCTAAACTGTGTGCAATAGATTAAACTCCCATTAAAATTCCATGTCTCAAACCAGCTTATTTTGCTGCTCAGACTTTCCTCTGCATCCACTGAGAGCTGTATGCAAATGAAGAGAGTCTTATCATTCAGGCACTCCAAGGTGCCTGTTTGCCATTCCTACTGTCAGCGGAATTCTGATGGACTTCATCACAAAAACTGGATGAAATGCTTGTAGGCTTGTTTTTCATGAAAACCTGGATGGGTGATGGGGAGCTAGGAAAGAGTGCTGAAAACTGGGAATGCTTATCCCAAACCCTTTTTCATATATGGAATCGAAGGGGAAGGGGGACAAATTCTACATTTCCTGCAAGGTGACAATGAGCAGCTCTGGTTTTCTCCAGATGGAGAACATTCTCTGAAGACTGCTCCAATGAAGAAATCAGGGTAGAAGCCTTGCCTTCACTGAGCTGCGACCCTGGTGTCCCTAAATTGTGCTTAGTAACCCCTCTTTTGCTGTACTTCAAATCAGTGTTTTAACTTAGGCCGTCATAACACATTTTACTAGGTGTATTTAACTTCAAATCAGTGTTTTTTCAGTACGAGTCACAAATTGGAAACCAACATCAAAAACTTAAACTAGAGGTGAACTTGAAACTTGTTTAGGCTGTTATTCTTTTCTTGAACAACAACTCAGTCCATATAATGACTTTTAAAAGTATTTTTAAAATTTAAATATTAACTTGAATTGAATGAGCCAAACTGAAATCAAACCAAAGCTGAGCTGAAAAGTATACATTAGTTGAACTTTATGAGCAGAACTGTACTGCAAAGTTGCTAACACATGTGCAGTGAAGGGAAAGACCTCTGCTCTGAAATTCTTGCAGTCTTAATTAACCCAGGGTGTGCACAGCTGATTGGCAGTGAAATGGCAGAACATACAGTCAGGCAATTACAGATAACACAAACTGTGGTTACAACTCATCAGATTGACTGTGGAGTCATTGGCAAATCAGACCCAGGGATTGCACTGAAAGACAAGTTTTATAAGAAGACCTGGAAAGGGACAAAGCAAGATCTCTCACCTACCTCTACACTCCAAGAAGTTACTGCTCACCTGAGACAAAAAAGGAAGGACAACAGTTCCTTGGGGGAGTTAAGGTGGGGCATTTGTGACCCTGTTAGACCCATCTAATGGGACACATGCCCTTGATCATGTACAGATGTGGGGATCCCTCACCCCACGTGGATCACAGGTGTACCTTGTCCTAAAAAAACACACCAGCAGTGCCTGCAATCTGCTATCAGGAATTAGCAAAGCCTCCCATGGATTTTAAATGTATGTTTACAAGCAATTTTATTTTCCTTACTTCAAGGCTGAAGGCAACCAAAACAATAAGAATATATGTTGGCAGGTACAGGGAGTGATCAGACCAATGCTAGTAGAAGATTTAAAAGTGGAAGAACATACTAGGAAGAGTAAATTTTTAAAGCATCTCCCATGAGTCGAGTTGCTGGCACATGACTCTGCCACAGGTGGTTTCCCAGTGGTGCAGGATCATATCCACGGTGTGGGGGTCCTAACGTGGTCCCTCCCTGGATTGTCCCAGGCAATTCTGGCTCTAGATTTGCTGTGAGAGAGTTCCTGGGCAATCGAGGCGGGCCTGAGAAATTTGCACATTATTTCAGCTCAGCACCTCGCCCTGCAGTGCTCAGGTGTCGGCCTTTATGACAATGGGTACTTGGCCCCTGATAAATGTAGGGGGTTTTTCTTTCCTCCCTTGAGTACTTAAAGCTCCATTGTCAGCATTCAGGAAAGCCGTGTTTAGACTGAGCTGGAAACAGGTACCAAGACGGCTAGCTGACGCAAGAGTGGTTTATTTTCCATTTTAATAGTTCTTTAAACAGGTCCTGCATTTGTATATAGCTCCTTTGTTGGAATAAAAATCTTTGTTGGAGGCTACCAGACAGCTATAAATAGCTGTCGTGAGTATTTATGCTGAGGATAATCTCAGGAGAAGATATTTTTAACTTCGCACATTGTTTAGAATAGGAAATTCTTTTAATGCCCACATTTTCCATTCCCAGTGCCATTAGCTTTTCCCCACCCCCTCTTGTGATGTGTGCCTTGCTCGCTCTTTCTTCCTCTTGTTTCCTTTAAGGTTCAAGGTTACAGCCAATCCGCTCCCGAGGCAGACTTGAGTTTATTATTTTTTTAAAGGCAAATGCTAACTTGGCCTTCTGTGACTGTGTGGGAATTCAGTTCGTTTCATGGGGCTATCAGAATGTAAACGAGATAGCTCACCAGGCTGTCGCCGTAAACCGGGTAATGAATGAGCACTTTATTTCTCTCGCCCATGGAACTCATGTGCTTGTTAGAATAACAGTGGCCAATCTATTTTATACTCCCACAGAAAGTATTGCACTTTTTTTTTGGCAAGTTTGTGAGAGCTGCTACTTGTACCAATACTTAAGTCAGTGGTGGACCAGGAAAAAAAAAAAACACCAAACCGCATTATGCTGAGCTATACTCATAACTTAAAAATATGGTCCACAGCAAAGCTTGTTCTTACACAAGTCCATATATAGTTCCAATCTACAAAGTCATCAAATATGTGTTAAGTTGGAAGTGAGGTGTAGGCTGTGGGCCAGACTGAAAGCAGGTATAATTTGACACAATTTGAAGTGCAGCCTTTGAGAGAAGTTCACTGTTTACCTGTGATGCAATCTAGTCAGACCTTTTCTATTTTTTCACGATTCTTTTGAGTCTTAAAAGAGACTGCCACATGCAAAGCCGAACAATTAATGGGAATTAGGTAGCTTCTAGACAGGGGAACCCTATACTGTCAGTGTGAAGGATTATTTGACAGCAAAAAATTGGTGAGATATGTCCTGTACATAGAGTTAGGTTTTAAAAGGTATTTCAATACTTTGTGAGATTTGCCTTTGAAATCTCTTTTGATGTCACGGGGCTGCGCAGAAGACAATCTGTGTGCTCTTGAAAACCTCACCCAAACTCCCTGCTACTGCCAGCAGCCCTGGAGCATCTTTTAGCCTGTATGAGGGGATGGTGTTTTTTAAGATTAAAGGTGTTTCTAGCCTCTCTTTTTCTGCACATTTGGTAAGGATTTGTGGCCTGTAACCTACCTGCCCTTGTTTGTAAAACAGTGCTGTTGACTTCATGGGGTTTGTATTGGTGTTTTGGACAGCTAGTGTTACTGTTAACTTGGCTATTTTATTTGTGTTTGCCACAGAAATATGTAGGCAGATGTGCACACATACCCTGCAGTTTTGAAATGCTGCTGTGCTGGAGGCAAGGGCTGGTGGCCACACAGCTCATTTGCTGCATGAATGGTTAAAGGAAAGGAATTGTGAGGACAGGAAAATTTAAAAAAAAATCCTTTGCTGCACCTTGATTTGGCCTGCTGAGTGAGCAATGTCATGATCACAAAGATCAGGGCCTAATTTCCCATCTGCAAAGTTGTTTTCCTGAAGATCAGAATTTATTAAACAGAAAATTTGACCATTCCAGGCCATGTAAATGTAAGAGAAAGGTGCTTGGTGAGTGGAGAGAGGCTGAGTGCTCAGATACACCTCGCTAGGGAAGCTGTACCAGCAAAAGGGCTGGGACCTTCTGCCCAAAGGCAGATTTTTGTAGTCCTGGTAGGGCTTTGCTGAAATCCATCAAGAACCCACCTGGATAAGAACGGTGGGAAGTACAATAGGAAATATTCAGTAGGCTCAGCTACTGTGGGGGAGCTCCTGCAGGCAAAGTCCAGGAGAAAAAGGAACAACCAGATGGAAGCAGGACTTGCTGTTGTGCCTTACTGCAGAGTCAGTACTGGCCGTGTTATTCCAGCAGGGAGGCCAGAAACCATCGGAGGTCAGCAAGAAGAAAGGGGATGGATTGCAGCCACAGTGGTGTCTTGACTCCCAAGCCAAAGACAGCAGGGTGTGTCCCAAAATGGAAGTTTCCTGCATGTCCCATAGCCTTGACTCAGAGGTGGCTTTGCTGAGTTAGCTTTGCAAGGGTGCCAGGGGTGATGAGTCCGCTAAAACCTGGCTGCAGACCTCCAAGTTTCTTACATTCCCTGTTTATGGGATGTAGTCAAATGATTTCTTTCACAGTTACCTTGCCTTTCTTATCTGATGAAACTGTGGCTTTATTCAGTCTTTTTCTCCTTTCTCTGTTGTCTGGAATATGACTAGATCAAATTTCTCCCTTCTGTCATGACCGTTAGTAGCTTAATATTTTTTTTTTACATGAAGCTTTTTTCAACAATAAAATCTCCCCCAGACTGTAGTTATATAATATTCAAGGTCACAGTAATCATAACAGAATCTGCCTCGCTTAGTAGGACTGTGGTTATGGAAATGAAAATGCCCAGGCAGGATTTTTTTTTGCAGGATTTTGCTACTGCCCACATAATTCATGAGACTTGATCCATGAAAGATGACGCCATTTTTAGGCCCATTGCATTGGGCTGCTTAGTATCCTAAATTTTTTAGTTGTGAGGTAGAAGTAAAAAGCCTTTGGGCTTCTTCTCACAGAGCCTAAGGAAAGAAAAACATTGAAACTGAATTTTTTTATATTGCTGTTGTATGCACACTAAGTGGCTTTGAATCCAAAGTGTCATATGATTAAAAATCAGTGTGTTTATAGATGTACAGGGTCTTCCCAGAGATGTTTTGTGTTATTATTCCTTGGGTTCCCTCTATGTCCCCCCCACTGTCTTCTCAGCACCACGGTCCTCCATCTCTAGTTCACAGTCATCCTCACAGGAGCTGTTCATGCCAGAGGAGAAGCTTTAATGTGCCTTTGGTGGTTTCACTGTGGGTGGAGGAATGGTGACCCAGGGGGAAACTGACTGGCTGTAAAATGTGTGGCATTTTCTTCATTCATATTTTTCTATTTCTGATATTCTTCTTCCTCTATCCCAGATGGCTGGGGGTATATTTGGTCTTTGAAAATTGGGAGGCCATAGGTGATAGTTTTCAGAGAATGTCAGGATGAGAAATTTGGTGCAAATTTCACCGAAAGAAGAACTTGTTGCCAAAGGGATCTCCTCTTCAAGTGTCTTCTGACATGAAAATACAACTAAGCCCTCAGTATTGAAAAGTTTATTGTAAACAAAGAGCCGTGTCCACTCACTTGCTGCTTATGGGCTCCCCTCCATGAAGTAAACACAGGATGTGATTGCCTGGGGGCCCTGTCATCAGTGAAGCTGCACTAAGATTGAATTTGGCTTGATCTTTGTCCGGAGCTGTCTAGCATAGTTCCTTGCCAAAGGTGACTTCAGCAGACACATAGGCACTGCTGAAGCATAGCCACTGCTTGATCAAACCTTTTGTTAAAGTCTTCAAGAGCAATTAGACCTGGTAATGGTTGATATAACACTTATGTGGTAAGAATTTGTGCTGCAGACATTCTTCTGTGCCCGGTCTGTATGGGCAAGAGCAAGGAGGACTCCTTTCCTTGGTCAGTGTTACCTCTTTGGGATGAGTTGTAATAGCTGGAGTGGTTATCTCTGCAATCCTCTGTGCTCCCACTGCCAGCATGGCAGGTGCTCCCTTCAGCACAGCCTGAAAGTCTGCTAAAAGTCTTTTATTGCTGTTGCTAGTCCAGATTGAACCTTTGACTGCTGTAAAAATACCAGCACTTTAATAGCAGAAGTAGATGAGAGCCTCCTTGGACTGCAGTGTGTCATGAAATACCAATATCGTTGCCACGTTTTCCCTGGGTAAGGATGCCTTCAGAATTTATGCAGTGGCTTCTAATCCATCTGTGTGGGCTACAACACTCGGACTTGTATACACTCACTGCTGTCAGCAGGATTTAAGGAAGTTTTGAAGAGCTTTGTTGTGTTGCAGCCTGGATGCTTCAGAAGTGCCCCCTTGCATTTCTGCAGGAAATCTGCACAGGATTAGACCCAAGTTTTAGTCAGCTCAGCGTGTTTGCATCAAAACAGGCCCTGCTTAATTCCACCAATGAAAGCATGGAGGGTGTATGATTTCTGGTACTGTACTCTTACTGTGGGGAGACTTCCCCGTGATGCAGCAAGGTGACAGCATGCCGTGCAGTGGGTGGAGATTGCCAGAGAGTAAAAACACTGCCAGAACAAGACATTTTGCTAACTGGTCTGTGTCGAAGTGATGCCTGACTGTGTCATCCTAGGGCCTTGGTGAGACATTGCTAATTTCTTAAAATTCTGGCTTGAATTCTGAAAATGTGGTAGGGGTGGCTACATTTGTTTGTAGCGTTCCGTGTAATTTGATGGCAATTTAAAAATTGTTTTGAAAAAGTGTTTGACATCAGTAAAAATACTCAAATCTGAACTTCAGAATAAAGACAGGATCTTGTGAATATGGACAAAGGTAAGGGCACCATAGAGTATCACAGTAAGAGACCCAAGACTGTGCCAATAGTGGTTAATTTCCAAGAAAGCATTAATTTCCTTTTCCTGTTTTTCAAGAATTTTTATGTGTAGGAGAAATGCCCCTGCTGCATAAACATTTTTAAAATAATGGCTCTAAAGGGCATGAACGAGAGCCTGAATCCAAATGTTTTGCTAGTACTTAAAGAATCCTTGTTTAACTCATTTCCTTTTCCTTTTTTTTTTTTTTTTTTTTTTTAACATAGCTATAATATGGCTGGAGCCAAGATCAGTATAGGGCAAATGTGGCCAAAAACCAATAATGGAATAATAATATCTGCCTGTCCATCATAACCTGCTCTGTTTGCCTGCCTAATACTTTAGCTAAAAACAAAAAAAGAGCCAAAGCAGGAAGAGGACAGGATCATTTTCCTTCCTCTGCAGGTACAAGAGGGCAGTTTGATCCCAGGTTTGGGTTCACTTCTTACCATATTTACTTTGGGGACATTTGTCAATCTTCTTCAGGGAAAATAAGAAACACCAGGTGATGTTTGTTTCTGTGAATATCGTTTGGAGGCGGCAATCATGTGTGCTGGGTGTGTGGACTGCATCTGGTTGCCTGGATAAATAGAGGAGCACATTTGGTATAAACAGGCTAAAATAGACCCACAGACGAGGGCTGGAGCACCTCTTAACTGGGAGGGGATCTGGCATCACTTGGTGTGGAATACAGACCAAACTGGAGTGACAGGCTTCGCTGCTGCTCTACACTGTCAGTAACACCTTCTTAAAACAGACTGAGAGAAACTGCTGCATTTGGTGGAGTAAAGGGAAGTTGCAGAATTAAGAAAATTCTTTGTGTGTGTTCTTGGGCTAGCTGTTGGGAAGGTGGGAACATCTATCACCCAAAGAAGAAGAACTTGATCCACCTGAGAGTGCTCTCAGCCGTCCCATTGCTGGTAGCATTTGAGCTGACGCACATTTGTGGATGGTGAGGCCACCCCTCTGCTTTCTTTTGCAGCAGCTGCTGTCATTGCTCTTCCTGCCACAAATGCCAAGAGCCAGAGAAACCTGGCTCCTATTCTTAGACCTCAGTCTGAGTCTGCAGAGTGGGCAGTGGACTCTATATGTGAGCTCTGGGACTCATTGGGACAAAATGCATCCCAGTCTTTTAGTGCCGTAGATTTATTCAGCTGGTAAGTGGTCCAAACAAATGCAGTGTGTGAAGTCGTGAGATGTATCTTTCGTTTGCTTTTTAGCTGCACTAGGTCGTGTTTTCCTTGAAGGAGGCTCTGGCCACATGTAGTAGTAGTAAACATGTAGAAACAAGGCACAGCACCTGATATTATTGTGGCTTTGTGGAGAGTTGGATTGTAAATGGATTATCCAGCTGACCTTTGGAGAAGAACCACACCACATGGAACAGGATAGCTGGTGATTGGCGTTGATTCAGCCAAGCAGTCTCTATTCCCACCTGTGCTTGTGAGCCATTTGGTCACAAATGAAGAAAGATAAAGCAGAATATCAAGAAATGTTTAAAATCACTTTAAATGATGGACGTTTTCCTTATTTACATGACCTCTCTAAGCCTCTTATGAGAAAGCAAGTGGAGTGACTCAGCATAAGATAGCAAAGATTATGCTTAGTGTTTAGACCTTGGTCCTGTCTCCTTTAATCCTGACTCAGTGGCACAATTCCCACAGCTGAAGACATTTAAGTAATGATTAAGTGACCTCTTCATTTCAGGCAGTTCCCTTAAAATCCTCTGCTTGGTTGTAAACATATGTAGAGAAGATCTTGGTGTTTAGATGAATTCTAAAGATGGCAACAAATCAGTTTTCTTTCTATGCAGAGTTCCTAGTTTCCTTACCTGAAGTTTAATTATATTGTTGAAGAATTTGGTAGGTGTTCCCCATTTGGTTTCTAGATCTCTTTCTGCCGTGGTTTTAAAGTGCATTATTTTCTGATCCTAGCTATCTTAAAGTCAATAGGAGGAAAGCTGTTTCTTTGAGGTAAGTGTAAAAGAACTGCCCAAAATGACACTGCCACAGGAAGACAGAGGAACCCAGTCTGCAGCTGTGATTCTCCCTTATTACTGATTTTTCCAATCCATCATGCTGCATGCATTTGGGTTCATCAAGTAGCAAAGGACTGTGACCCACAGGGCCAAGCCTGCAGAGTTAGGGATGCTCTGGCAATCTGATCTTGGCATGCTGAAGGTACATTCTCCCTGTAAGAGGTTTTTCTCCTTTGCTTTGCGCTTGATTTTTGTAGACAGTCATGTCCAATGACATGTGCTGGATTGACACAAAATAATATGGATTCAATGTGCAAAATAATATGATTGTATGTAATGTGTGTTACCATTGTAAGGAAGGATCTTGTGGATGAAAGGAGCTGCTTGTATCTCTAGCCAGACACACTGTACAGTAATTTCTGCTCTGTCTGAGAGCTGCACATACAAATGGCACTTGAGCTTTGTGTTCTTCACCTCTGGATGAAAGCTACCCTTCTTTAGTCAGTATTTGCAGGCTTGAAATTACCAGCCTGCGCTTGTTTTGGTTGCTTTTTTTTTCTTTGGGCAGGAACTGAATACTTTTTATAACTTTCAGAATCTCTGTGGAAATTTTGGTCTGGAAACCTTTTTACAAGGTTCTAACTCCTACTTTTGAAAGTGTTTCACTTCTAAATGAGGTTAAGTGCTTTTGGAGAATTTCACATGAGTAATTATTCTATTATACATTCAAGATAATAGGAGAGAAAGCTGAAAGGAACTCATTGGAAGTGGTGTGGGTAGAGTGTGCTGTAGGTTGAAGTAAACCACAGCCCTCTCTTTCGGCTTCAGCTGCTGTTTACCTCTTTTTAATAATGTTTGCTCTTCCTTTCTTTGTGATATTTTGGCACATCACATGGATGGGGACCACATTAATTACTACTTAATTCAGCAGGTTTAGATTGTAAACTGTAAGTTATGAGGTGATGGGGTAGGAAAAATAGTCCTTTGGCCCAGTCTCCACTAGGACAGGGAACTGAGACTTGGGGAAGAGGCTATGGCCTGTTTGGTGATGAGTGCATGGCTGGGATGCTGCCTGGTCTTTCCTGGTCTTTCTTACACCATGCAAGACTGGGCAAGGCTCTAAACTCCCACTCCTTTAGCTGTGCTTTTAAGGAAGGATTGTGAAGCATCTGGCCCTCAGCTAGAAAGTCAGAGCGCAGGAAATGCCTTTGCTCGTAGCATTTGCCAGCTGTGGTTTCTGGTATGTTGGTGGGTGGGTTCTCAACGTGTCCATCTTGATAAGAAAATGCCTAAAGCCAGACCCCGATCGTTGTTCATTTTCTTTATCTCTAGTTTCAATTAAATGTAGAGTTTCTAAAAACAAAAATGCACCCTGTTCCTCTCAGAACCACATTTAACCTCTTAAGCCTTGTTATGTGCATCAGGAGTAAGTAAGTTACAGTTAAGGATCGGGGCTTATCTTCCCAGTTGAATCAATTTCTCGTGACTTTCTCCAAAGAATTCTGTATCCCCTGAAATTCTGCATGTCGTATCTTATCATAGATGAGAAGTCTTTTTCAGGGAAGACTTCAGAGGAAAAAATATAACAAAAGGTTGTAACGGTTCAAAAATTGTCCCTGTTTTGTTTTCGTAAATTATAAAAATGTAAACATAATAGTGTCATGTCTAGTGAATATTATTATTCATATTTTTCCTGCTAAGGAAGAATGGAGAAAGAAAACATCCCATAATTTGATTGGGTTATTTGAGAGGTATATAGTCTGGGTTTTGTGTTTCTAAGAAGTACACTTTTAAAAAACGTTTGGGATTCAAATGGAAGGGTGTGGACAAAGTTGGGTTTTGGAAAAGGACTGTATTTAAGAAGAATGCATTTTAAATAATGCTGATAGGAATGAAATACCAGTGAAGGATCACACTACGCTCGTTTCTTTTCTGTACAGTTTCTTACCCTCCCAAAGTATCTGCTATCTGCTAATCTCTGGGTGCAGAACTAGTCTAGGCCAGCTGTTTTTGTATAAGTTCCCAAGTGTGTGGATGTTAATTTAAATTGCATCAAGTGGTGCAGGAATCTTTGTCCATGGTGGTGTTCAGAGAGGCAGGACCTGCTGCTGGTCCCTTCCCACTATAGTGAGGGGTGGCATTACACTGGGAATTGCTCAGGGGTGAAACCCACACAGCCACGAGTGTTTCTCCCAGTTGTGTATTTCCAGCATTAAAAAGGAGCTAAGTTTAATCACAGAACATCACATCAGTAGTTGTTAGCTTACTTGTTGGCAGACCAAAACAAATTCAAATTAAACAAACGGTTTAATGCTTCCATCCCTCTTTTAGGTTCTACCTTGGCATTCCAAGCTGAAGGGATTTTTCTAGTTTCTTTGTATTCTGAAATCCTTTCTTAGTCTTAAGCTCAGAATTTCACAGCAGCTTCAGGGTAAATAAATGGGTGCTGAGGAAAAAGCTGCAAACCTTTCTCGAAAGAAAAAGAAATTGCTCTCAAGTATTAGAAGTGCTTGAAATCCTGCCAAGTTTCTGAAAATGCATCTGACTTCTTTCAGACTTTTCTGAAATGTTTATTTGAAACATGTTTTTAATATTTTTGAAGAGTTCTAGTGAATTAAAATGTCTAGTGGCCGTTTCAGTGAGATATTGCTAATTATTCCCATGGAAACCTTGAAATGTCAGAAGCTCTCTAAGTGCAAAGGTGATGCCATAAGAACAGGTTTGTCTTCAGTTGCCTATGCTTTGGAATGATAGAAAATTCACTTTCCGAATGCAGGCTGTTTAGATTGGAAGGGTAAGTTCCTGTTACAATGGCTAATTTTAGGAGGAAGTCTGCAATACTGCATATGCTTTAATCTCTCCCGAACCTCTAAATCCTGTAAGAGCCCCTGTAGGAGGAACTCCTGGAATCCTTCCCATCCCATGATGTTTATTCATAAAAAATGACACTCTGAAGCTGTCTCTCAGGTCACAAAACGTCATCAGGGCACGAAAGTATAGCCACAGCTCTAAAACTCAAGCTGCAGCTTTTGGCAGATCTGGAAGGGGGAGGTTGGCCATTTGAAAAAGAAAGTTATTTTTCTTTGTAGCTAGTGGTTGATATTTCTCTATGCAAACTGGACTGCTACTGACTCTTTTGATAGCTATTTTATTTAAATCTCCTTGAAGATAAGCCTGTCAGCTGTTTTGGAGACACTTATTGTCAGATTTTCCATCTTTCTATGAGGAACTGAGTTGAAAGGAACTGAGTTGAAACTCCCTATTGGTTAGGGGCAGATTGAAGAGAAAGCAAACCTGTCCTAGCCAATGAGAGCTGACAAGGACTGCTGTTACATTTAGTGGTGGCAAAGGGGATTTTCGTGTTCTTTGAGTAGCAGAAGAACAGCTGAGGTTCAGACCCTTTCTTCACCATCTTGCAGCACACCAAAAACCCCTCCAGGCTGGTGCAAGCTTGGCAAAGGTCTGTTTTCATAGGCAGCTCAAATCCTTAGGAACACTGTGCAGTGACATGGAGAGACCCAGGAGAATTGTACAGGGATGCTGATCCTTGTGAGAGTGGTCAAGCTATGTGGTTTCAAAGATTGTGAGAAGAAAGTAGTTCAGTATTTATCAGTTTCCCTTAAACACAGGTGAACACTCACAGATGCTTTCCCTGCTATCATCTGTTACTACAGATGGGAAGAAATCATGGGCTTTAGAGTTTGCTCAGACCTGGCCTATCCTGAGGGTGTAAGGTATGACCAGAGAGCCATCGCCCAGGAGAAACTGGGAAGTAGATGTGGAGTGCCTAAAAGAGTTGTTCACATGGTGTTTGTACTAAATTGTAGCAGGTTCCAGGTACTTCAGTGAAGAAATAAGTGTTAGCACTTGGGTATGCAGAGAAATAACAGAGAAAAGATATAGTTGGGTCTTTTATTACACTGGAGTAATTTAAGCCCTCAGATCATTATGCCCTGGTGCGCACACTGTGGTGCAATTACAGAACATTTATCACAGAATCAATTAATTTGGAAAAGACCTCTGAGATCGGGTCCAATCTATTACCAAAACCACCATGTCAACTAGACCGTGGTACTGAGTGCCACAGCCAGGCTTTCCTTAAACACCTCCAGGGATGGTGACTCCACCAGCTCCCTGGGCAGCCCATTCCAATGTTTAATCACCCTTTCTGTGGAGAAATTCTTCCCAATGTCCAAACTGAACCTCCTCTGGTGCAGCTTGAGACTATGCCCTGTGCTATGGTGATTTAATTTTAATTTCTCGATGCCCTTTTATGTCTATTACCATGCAATAAATTACTTTTTTTTTCTTTTGAAAGCCCCTGCAGTGCAGAGGGCAACACCTGTACCTGGCAGAGCCCCAGTGCCTGCCTGCAGGGGGCAGAGAGGAATTCTGCTGTGCAGGGATGACTTTGCTCCATGGGCCAGGTGCAGTGGGGTTTGCATTTTTTTTCTTTTCCCACTGCTTTCCTCTAAAACATGAGGAATGGGCCATGGCTGGAGGCAAGAATCCAGCCTTGATGGAGTGCCATCCTGATCTGATACGACAGGCCTTGTGGAAGTGTTCAGCCTCTACCCTTTGTTGCTTTCAAGAGGGAAATCCCATTAGATAACAACTTCACAGATGAGACTGGAAGATTTTGTGTTTAAATTTCCCTAAGACAAGGTGAAAGTAAAGAAATCTTTTTTGTGTGTGGCTTTGTTTTGGTCTCCTTCAGGAAAGGAGAAGTGATGGAAAAATAGATGTTAGTTGTATCCTCTTTCTTGAATAGTCCACGAAGTGTTACACTTCTAACACGATGTCCTGTTTGGTTCCTCCCTGGAGGAAGTTGGCAAGGCTTGCTGCACAGGGAGAGCAAGTTTGATGAGTTGCTAGGTCATCTTGGAAACTGCAAATGGATGAGGACAGGAGTGCTGAGGAGATTTATCAGACAGCAGGAGCTGTGAGTCTCAAAGTCAGTGTAGAGATTAACTGAAGGAACCTCTGTTGTGAACCACAGAAGGGGAGGGGTAACAGAGACGGTTCGGATCCACTCCTTGCCAGTTTGCTGCACTGGATTTGAATGAAATTGAATGTATAACTAGCCCCTAATTTCCAAAGCATTTTTGTGTGGGTTTAGCAATCTGATTCCTGTCAAACCCAATGACTGTCATATTGACGCAAATACCAGGCAACATTTAGAAAATTTGGGAAAGGTATTTTGCCAAGCAAGAGAAAAGCCCAACCCCTCTCTTTTAACATGCATTCCTATAGGAATCAGAAATACAGAAGAAAGGGAAAAAGCATACTGAAGTGTTGACCATGCTAACAAAAATCATACCGTACTGGTCTTTTTTTGGAATTTTTTTAAAGTTTTCCACTGGCTGGAGGCTTTTGAAGGAAAGAAAAGAAAAGACTCATCTTCTGTCTTGAATTAACTTTGTTAATGATTAACAGAGCAGTGCAGTATGTGTGGTGCGTTTTAATTAAATCAGAAGAGACATGATTTGGACAAGATTTTAGTTTCGCTTTGAAAGTTATTAAATAAACTGACACTGTTTGCTCTCCAAAAGTTCCTGGGAGCATCCGGTTAGCTGGTAATCCCTGTGCAGATAGCGAAACAAAGCTGCTTCTAGAACACCTGAGGGCCAGTGCCAGATATTAAAAATGACTGGTCCAGACAGACGGGGGCATAACTGATCATTAACCTGCATGAAGCAGGGCCCTGGTCTGAGGATCCAGTTTCAGTTCAGGGATAACAAAGGTCCAAACTGAGTATTTCTGGTCGAGTTTGCATTTTGAATGCCTCTGAGCTGTTCAAGTGGCATAAGCTGTTGAACAGTTGCTGCCTTTGGTAGAATTTGGATGGGTTTTGAAAGCTGAATTTATTGGGCTGTTTGTGAAGTGAGATCCTGACCGGGGCTTGGATGTTGTTCACCAGTAAAATTCTGAGTATCATGAGGTAGGAGATTTGGTACAGGAACGTCTCCATAAATTGGCCCAGCAGGAAATGCTCTTCTCCTTCCAGAGCTGTGTGCCTGTGCACACATTGATATCAGCTTTCCCAGCAGAGAAGGATCAAGCTCGAAGCTTGGACTCAGACCCCGGCTTCAGACTGGAGTGAGACAGTGGATGCTCCTGCTGGCATGTGGTGGCACACAGGGGTGAATAGATCCAACATTTCACACTCTGAGTGTGCTGCTGTTCACTGATCTGCCTGTTAAGGAGCTGTGGCTGAGGCCTCCACCCATGCCCTCTCAGCAGTAAAATCAAGGCAGAGCCTGTTTTGCCTAGAGATGCATCTGTCATCTGTGTTTGTATCACACCTACCACATTGTGGCTCCCCCTGGCTTTTGTGGCCAAGCTTGAAGTGAATAGTTATCTTTGCAGCATGCCTCCAGTGTTTTAAAAATAACATTAATAATCTCATATAAAACCTGTTGTTGAAGTTACCTACTGCCAGAAACAGCTGGGGCAAAGAGAACTTACATGTACATTATTGGCAGCTGTATGCAGCTTTCTGTTTTGTGGGCTCTACAAGTGTTATCCTACATGGCTGTGAGCAGAAGTCCTACAAGTCTGGGCTTTGATTATTATCCTTCACACTGATAAAGCAGAACTTTATTAATAGCCACTATAATTCAGGTATAAATGGGAGACAGCAAACTTTAAAGTTTGAGAGCCAAAATAATAGATGGCTTTTTATTGCTGTGAGAATTGGCTTGTGTCCCTGAAATGCATAAAGCACAAGAGAAGGGGTGTGAAGTTGTGTGGGGAAATGGTGGCCCTTCCATCTGCTGCTGGTGGTGGCTGAGAGAAATGGGCTCCTGCTCAGA
Source organism: Ifrita kowaldi (assembly GCA_013398055.1). Lineage (NCBI taxonomy): Eukaryota > Metazoa > Chordata > Aves > Passeriformes > Cinclosomatidae > Ifrita > Ifrita kowaldi. The sequence goes on along the minus strand of VZRS01009001.1, from coordinate 509,932 downwards.
GCAGGAGGGGGCCAGAGTCTACCTCTCTCCTGTGGCAGTGGCAGGGCATAGGGAGAAGTGATAAAACCTTTGTGATTGCTCCCCTTGTATGCCTTCCTCCATTCCAGCTGTCCAGTGACCAGAAGGTATCTGTACCCTGGTGGTTACATGGACACTATTGTTTGGATCTCCATGTTTATTTGAAAGCAGCGAAAACATGACATAAAACCAAAGCTATGCTTTGGTGGAAGTGGTCTCTCACACCCATGAAATATTAGGCTGCTTTATTTCTGGGTTGTGCATTTCTCCATAAGGGACCGATAGAGAATGCAAACACCAGCAAACGTGTTTTTCTAATCAAGTTTCAATTTACAGTGGTAGTTCTCCTTGGAATATGATTTTAACACTTGTCTTGGAGTTTGTTTTGTTTACTGTTACAGCCATACATGCAGTCAGTAACTTTTCCATGTGAAAAGCAGGATAATATTACCTCAAAAACTGAGGACAGTCAGGGAAAATTCAATTCTCCTCCCTGCAGAGCACCAGACTCCTGCCTGCACCATCCAAGGCCACCCTGTCTCAGCAAAGCAGGCATCAGGTAGGATTGAGTGCTTCATGGACTCTACGTGGGTCTTATCTGGAGCTACATATTTTGGAAGTGTTTAAAATTTTGGGCTGCAGGCTCTTGCATTCTAACCTACAAGGCTTGTGCTCCCAATCCTGCAGAACTTGTTTATGCAAATAGTTCTATCTTCTGATAAGGCATTTGCTACCTGATAACGTGTCAGTGTGAACATGCAAATTCTGCTTGTGGGTGACTCCATGATTTGCACATGCATGTGCAAATTTCAATTTGAGTATGTATTTTAATCCATAAATCCACGTACATAGCTGGGTACTGACAGGTTTCATTGAACACGATAAAATTTTTGACTCTGCTGCTGTTTTTAGGCACCTGGGTAGTTATAACTATGGGATAGAGTTAAGAAATGGAGGGAAGAATAGATATCATAGCTGTAGGATGGATTCTTAGTATTGAACCCTGAAAGAGCTTGGAAAACTTACGACTGGGGAATGGCAGAGTCTCCGTTAGTTGAGATATTTACAGCTTGACTTGGAAAAAAAAATACGTCGTAAGAGGCAGCTCAGCATTATTTGATGACAGAGTGCATAGTCTTGTTTTTATAAGTACCCAAGAGATACACTCCAAGAGCTCATGTATGAGCTGCCAGATTTTACCTACAGCATGTGATTTAATACACAAAGTGGTGTTCATCTGTGAAATAAATTCCCCGCTCACATGCCAGTGCCCTAGAATGAAATCTCCTAGGATGGTGAATGCAGATGCTTTTTGCCCTGTGAGATGCATCCACTGAGTTCCCTGCAGTGAACTGTATTGGGGCATTTCAGAACAGACCTTAAAAAAAACCAACAGAGTTTGTCTACTCCGTGAGAATATGAAAGAGGCTGTGGCATCTTTCATTTTCCCAGGGAGGGAACAGTTAAAAATATTCTTCAAATAAGGAGCAGATGTTAATGTCGTTAGAATGGATTTTCATAAAAAACAGAGTTCTCTTGCAAAATGCCAGTAGCTTTGCAAACTTCTCTACAAGTCTGCCTGCTTATTTCAGGCTTGTGGCACAGAGAAGAGGCAGTGCAGGGAGAGCTGTTTAATGTCTCTGAAACCGATCAGGTACATTTCTGTAAGTTATTTGCCTGTTCTAAAACTGCCTCAGCAAAGAGCTGAAGAAACATGAAGGTGTTTCAATAACAGGACAAGCACAATGAGCATCATAGTAACCATTGCCAAACTGTTGACAAACAGGTACAGAAAGGAATAAGCTACCTATGGAAAGGCATGGCCTGCACAGTGCATATGCCTCTGTCAGGTTCTAAATTCACTTCCATTTCAAAAGAAAAAAAGATTCGCAGGCTCTTTTGATCAGCTCACTGAAAACTCTGCCTTGCCTGCAGGAGTAGTTAAAGGAAAAATAACAAACAAAATGTTAAGTGGCTCTCTGGATGACCTCTGGACATTCTTATTGTTAGTATGAGTAGACATTGGAACCTCCCAGTAATAACTTCCTTTTGGAAAGCTCTCATGTCGCCTTCCTCCTCCTCATTTTACTGCTTTTAATGTTCAGAACATAGGAGAGGCCCTGTAGTTCCTTTCATTGCTGCAATAGATGACCCTACACTCTTGAAGAGCCATTTGCCTTGAGTTCATTGGCATGAATGGCACCTCACAAGTACTCTAGTGCAGCTAGCATTTGTTTACTCTAGTTTTTTTCTCTTTCTAGTCTTTTCCTTAGGGTTTTGGTGTCCTAGATCTCTGAAGCATCAGGACGTACAAGGAAGGCAGGTTGAGACATGTCTGCTGCCCCATCATCTTTTGTGCTTTAGATGCCCATGTGAATTTTTGAGGTTATCTGGGAGGTGATTTGCCTCTTCCTGCTCCATTTGCAAGATCTTCACCTCAGGGCCACAGTGTACTGAAAGTATCCCTCTTGTTGTAAACAACAAACATTTGGCTTCCAAATAATAAAGGGATTATGAAGTGCAAGGATCTATAACTGACTCAGATCCTCCTCCCACTTCTTTCCAAAGGGGTTGCAAACATAGCACAATCTGTTTCAGCTTCCTTCAGGGGAGCTGGTTCTGCACTGCTGCAAACTTAGGGAGCTGCTGGATCCACACCCAGCTGAATGGGAGTGCTTGGCATTGCAGGGCTTGGCCTTGGCTGAGCCCTCCTTTGTGCTGCAAACAGAACCATCAAATGGCCCTGCAGCTCTTGTCAGAACAGCGATGTTCCTCGGCTGGATGGAGCTTATGGCTTAAATGGTGGGCACAGCTCCGAGGGCAGCTGGGGTGAGGTCTCCTGGGCACTACTCCCCAGTGCAGCCGCCGAGCTGCTCCTGTGGCTTATTCCAGGCCCACGTGGCAGCGTGCTCCTTGCCTTATGCAGTGGATTGACATCTGCGTGTCCAGAGTTGCCTATTTGATCTCACAGCTTTGCCAGTGTGGCAAATCACGGTTGTAGCAATTTCTGGATGGAAGAAAGAAAGAATAATAACAACACCGGTGCTGTCAAATTGAAAATTAATTTGTGGGATGCCAGTGTGCTGAGCAGTTGTTGACTTGGATGCCTGTCACAGTAACACTACAGACAGATGCTGATACTGTTTGGCAGTGGGATTTGCCCACCTTATTTATCTTCAGTACCTCATTTGCAGGCAAAGACGGCACATGCTTTGAGGACAGGCTTGCATGGCCAACGTTGCTCGTTGCTGAATCTATGGGCAAATGAAATGTATTCTCAGTAGTGCTGTGGAGGTATGGGCGAGAAGATGCAATTTGTTGCTAGAAGCCTTGAAATTAGAAATGGGCTGACCCTGTGAAGCATTGTGTTTCATCTGGACTGAAGTTCTCTTCCAGAATTTTATAATTCGAAACAGTGTTTGGAAAAGTGAAGAAAGAAAAATTGTGATTCTTGTGACTGTAGAGGAGTATTTTAAAGTGGTTCTGGAGTCTACTACAAGTGGAAGAGGCTTCCCCTGTCTCTGATGGCCAACAAATAGAGCCATGCATGACAGCACAGGAAGATTTTCTAAAAACCTGCAACTATTCTTTGAAGATGTAGAGTGTAGTGTTTTAGAAGACAGTCAATTTGCATTTATTTTTATCCTGAATGGAAACAGTTTTGTTGGTGAGTACTGCAATAATCTGATTTATTCCAGGATGGGTTGAAAAGAGTGCAGAAGAATCCACTGGATTAAAAAGTTTCTGTAACACGCCAGTAAATAGAGACCTGTATTAGAAATCTGTAGGGCTGCCTTGGAACCCAATTTAGAATTTCATAAACACCAGCTCTTACATCTGGCATCTGATTAAAATGTGTGTTTTGGAAGAACAGTGATACGATCTCTGTTTAACTAATGCTCTTCCAGAGGGAAGAATTCTGCTTCTGTAATTCCTCAGCAGTAGAAATGCCTTTTCCCGGAAGAGTAAACATGCCTCCCATCTGACCAGCATTTTTAAGGACCCTCTGTATTCACACTGCCTTACATGTTCACCTTCCTCTAAGGGCAGGGTAAAACAAAAAAATAGCAATGGCCTGCCTGCTGCACCCTCATTTCATTTGCAGCTCTCTCTGCAATCACAGAAGTGGAATTCATATTTTCCTCCCTTGGCAACCAGCACTATTGGCCTTTCCTTGCACCAGACCAGAGTTCCAGTATATTTCATACACCAAAAGATGGGGGGTTTCATGTGCTTTAGAACAAAGGGCTGGGTCTACAGAAGGTGTGCATGAAGAAAGAGCAACTTCTTGGGGTACTGCAGACCTGTTTGTGTGTGTGTGTAAACAAGCCCTTCTATGTGCTTGCATGGGAATTGCTCAACTATTATAAAGCACAGAATTGTTACCCTTTCACAAAAAAAAATCTGTCTCCTCAAAACTGTGGAGAGAGTTTTTGGGAGGAAGAAAAATCCAGTTATTGACTATGGGATTTAAGCAGAACATAAATTAATATCAGTGTCCTGAGCAACATGTGGCCGTGGGATTCTTGAAAGCTCTGAGGAAAAAAGAGCCAGGGTTGATGCTTCCTTGGCCATGCAGCATTGTCCATGGCTTTGTGCAGAGGGTGGCCTGGGTTCTCAGCCCAAGGTGAGAGTGCCACCTGCTGAACCCACACATTCCTTCCCACAGACAGGCGAGCTTGCAGGGCAGATTTCCCTTTGGGGTACTAATCCATCCACACCCACTCCAGTAATTTATGAGGGTTAACAAGCTCACAGCCTGGGGTGGAATAGCTGTAGGACTGCACAGTAAGTGGTTTCAGTTTAATCACATTTTTTGGGCTTTAAGGGGAAGGGATATGAGAGCCAAGCATATGAAATCATGGTAACTGATGGTGCCTCCATTCAAATCACTGTTTGCACTTCTGTTTCCTGCTCCGTTCACTGGATTACATGGAAGAACATCAAGGACAGTCTGTTAGGCTGGATTTCGCTCCAGCCCTGTTTTTAATCCTGTTGTAAAACAAAAGATGGTTCTCCTTGACTGCAGCTGAGATTGCAGCAATTCCCCGTCTCCTTGGATTTGTGCTTGGCGATCACTGTCAGTCTTGAGCTGTGTGATCCAGCTTGACCTTTCACAAGTCGGATTGGATACAAGTGCCTGCAAAATGCTTAGGCAGTGATTTACTATCAGAAGGGAGGACTGCTCCCTGGACCATTGTTTTATATATCTGAGTCCTCTCATCTCTCGGCAGGCTGGAATGTGACTTTCCTATGAGCAAATCCCTGTGGAGGCACCTCTGTGTGGTGCTGAGGCTGCTCAGTGCTCAGACAAGCTGCCTGGACAGAATCCCTTCTTGTGGAAGCTGAACGGGAAGCAAGAGTTTGTCAGTCACCTTGGGCAGCTGAGAAATCTGCAGGAGTTTCTGTAACTGGGGGCCCAGCAATGACAAGGAGGATCTATTAGAGAGAATACAGTAAAAAAGAATAATAATCATATGATCACAGAGCAGAGGGGGGTGAAGGGAGGGGAGTGGGATACAAGACAGATAATGAGCCTGACAACAGGCAAACACAGAGTGTCATTCCAGGAGCTACAGGACCAACCAAATGGTTAACCTGTGGGGTGGAAAGAGCATCCAATGAGTCTTGCATGCCTGAAAGGATAATGGCATTTTTATTATCTCATTCCACGCCCTGATCATCCGTCCACTTGCTCCCTGGAGCTGCCAGCAGTTTGCACTGATTCATACGCTGCAGACATGATCAGCAGATCATACTGCAGGCAGAACTTGTCAAGCCTTTCCAAGTGAGTTGCCAGTTTATTATATCTGTGTGGATTTAGCCTTTTGGTGTTGTGCAGGAGGTGCTGGATGGTGGCAGTGGCAAGGGGAGCAGAATGGTGTAACAAGCTGGGAAGCTGGTGGGATGGGGAATGAGCAATGGATACAGACTGGGTTCTTTTGCTTCTTTTTCTGCTACATTGTGTTCTACTGTCTAAAGTCTTTGTATTTATGCATTTCTCTTGCCTGAATTGCAGAATTTAAATTGTTCAGTGGTAGAAGGACATGTTGGGAGAACTGGCTGCTAATCGGAATTCTGCCGGTAGGAAGTTTGCAGAATTTTCATAGTTAGTGTGAAAGCTTTTGCATAGCTCAGATTGCTTCATTCACTGAGTAAATAAAGCCCTCATGGAACATTCATCCCTGAATGTGCAAGGGAAAGCAAGAGAAGAAAATCGATTAGCCTGTGTAATAGTGCCAATAATATAATCTGCTTTATTCCTGTCCTGTATTGTTTTGTTGGTCCACTTCATGAGCTGATGGGTAGGAAACAGTACACTACTATATTTCTAAATCACTGCGATTTATACAAGGGTTTGGTTTAAAGCTTGGGAGAGGTTTTGAAGAGCAACTGGGATTTCTGTATGCCTGTTTTTCAGAGTTTCCAGCATGAAATCCTGTGCTCTTGGAGGGAGATGGAGCTCAGGGATTTCCGAAAGTCAGCCCCTCCAAGAAGTCCCTTCCAGGAATCTGAAATCCTTCACTGTGATTTCAGAAATTGGGCAATAAATAAAAATGTAACTAAGAGCATGTCAGATGGCACTTTTTGGTGTGTTGTTCTGTGGTGAAATGCAGCCACAAGCCACAGTAGCCAGCCCTCCCATGCCTCTGTAAGGGAACAGGGAGCAGCCGTGGGGGAGCACCAGTTTCTCTGCACTCAGTGTGAGGGGAAAGCAGGGGAGGGGAAGGGGCAAAGCGGGTGAGATTTGGGCACTTTAGTGATTATATAAGTGGTGGAAACATTGACTGGTGATACCTAATGTGGGGAGCTGGCCCTGAGTGCAGTGATCCAGGCTGGACCTCTGAGGTGACCTTGAGGTTGAGATCCTTTCTGGTCTGTCCTGGGGCTGGTTTGGTGAGGTATCAGGATCTGGCTTTTTGTTTGAAATACTAGAGACCGCTGGGAGATATTCTCCTCCACTCCCTTTTGGGGCAGGAGAGGGAACCAGCAGTGTGCTACCTTTACATCTGGCATATCTGTTGTGTTGTGCTGGGAGCAATGCCTCAGCTTATGTGCGAGGTGAGTTCACTGAAATCAGTGAAATTAAGTCTCAGTGAAAACAATCCTTTCCTCTTGAAGTATGATTAGCTACTCTACTGTTGTTTTCCTGTATCTTGGGAGTCTTGGGTCCTGTAGCAGCTTCCAGCAAGAGCAGACACACCTTGAAAAGCAGACATGGGTTTTCTTTTGTCAAGACTCACAGTAGCATGCTTGAGGAAGAGAAGCAAAGTTCTCTTTGGCAAGGACTCTAAAGAGAAATCAAACGCTTGGCCAAAACTTGGAAACTGATTTATTCCCTTGCAACAAACATCTCCGTGACCTCAGGCCAAAAGAGGGAAGACACCTTTAGCATTACCCACAAAGGCTTCTTCAAAGCATTGCTCAGAGAAATAAATGATGAAATACTGCCCTTCCCAGGCTGAGGCATAACGTAATCATTCCAAGTGCTCATGTCTTCTCAGGAGATTGCAGTGGAAAAGAAAAGGGATATTAAAATCCTTATAAGTTAACTCTCTGGAGACTCTCCAGGGAAAAGGAGGAGGCTGTTATTGCATTATTTTGAATGAGGTACAATGTGATTGTTAACTTATTGCAAATGTCCTCTAATGGCCCCTTTATACGATCATTTCATCTGTGTTGTTTAAAGATATTTTCTATGCTTTCAGTGTACTTGTGGTATTTGCAGAAAACTTTGTAATTGCTAAATAGCTGCATATAATCCTGTTAGCATTTGATACACTAGAAATTAAAAGCAGAAGCTCTCAGCGTAGCCAAGAAATCGTTCCGGTTGGCCTGAAAGCATGAAGTCTGTTTAATAAATGTATAGGGATTGGCTTGGCTCGCTGTGCTGGACGCTAAAGTGTTTACTGTGCAAGTTCCTAGAGAAAGCAGAAGTTCTCTTTGCCAATAGGTAGAATATTTTCTTCCAGCAGATGATAACTTCTGTTCAAACTTCAGTTTGGTTGTTGGAAGCTCAGCTTTTTAGCAGCATTTTCTTCGTATAGTAGGTTATATTTTCTGTTTCCTGGCTGGAGGTTCACGACTGATATCAGCTAGTTTTTTAGGAGAAGAGATGAGTTGAAGAGGACTCTTCTCCACAGGCAGCAGCAGTGTTGGTGGCACTGGGTTATCTAGTTAATTCTCCTTCAAAAATTGATGCTGTTAATTTTCTCTTGAAGCTTGCTCTTTCCCTCTGGTCTTCTCTCCTGACCGTGCTCTTCATTCCTGTTCCCCAGTGGGCAAAGGTTTGAATCCTTAATTTGTAAAAGCCTTTTTATGTTACTGAGGTAATAAAAGAAGGAAAATGTAACTACAGACAAGCCACATGAAGATTTTAGCCTGTAGTGAGGTTATTTGTCTCTGTTTTGGAAGCAAGGAATCCCAGTCTCAATTTCTGAACGTGGCTCTTCCCCAGTAGTGACAAGTCTACAGGAAGAACTGAAACAATTTTGAGTGGGAGTATCTTGGGTAGAAGGAACACTGTGGCAGAGAAAGGACAGGTCTATAGGGAAACCTCTGTAGTTTTGGAGCTTTCTTTCCTCAGTGAAAGAAGTTGTTTTCAGCATAAGAAAAGCATTGGCTGTCAGGAGGACAAAGCTGGAGTGGAGTTTTGAGCATCCACCTCAGTCTTAAGTTGCGACTGCGAGCACCAAACATCTAAAGTTTCATCAGAGAACGAGTGACTTGGGAGAGTCTCATGAAAATTCTGATCTAAATTCTCCACCCTGTGCAAGCCTTGGTTCAAGCCAGGAACTTGCTGTGAATCCAAATGCCTGAAATGAGCTGTGACAATTGCTTCTAATCAAAGGTAAAATTAGTAAAACCTGGAAAATTTGGGGGAGTTTTGGCCAGAACTGTTTCAGAACAGTTCAGAGCAGAGCTGGTTGTGAGTTCATGTCAGGTTTCTGAATTGACTTTGTCTGAAGGAAAGGAATAGGAAATACATTTTTTTAATGATTTTTTTTTTACACTTTCTAGTTAAGAAATTACTGAGTTGCACCTTTGTAACTTTTTTAAACAAAAAATTCTGGGTTTTTTTGAATCTTTTAATTCCAGTTGACCTACCTTTCAAAGAGAAAAGTAAAAAGAAAAAAACTTAGATGAAAGATTTGCTTTCTTGTTCCAGGCTGAATTAAAATAAAGCAGCCCTGAACATTTTCCATATCACTTCACTCTGACAAGGGTTTTTGCTTCTGCTTCAGCAAAACGAGAAAATTCATTGTTAGTGCAGATCTTAAATCCAGATAGCTCCTCCACAGCCACACTGTTGGCATAGGTGTTCAATTGGTGGTGGATGGGGGTGGTAGAACTTTATCCTGCTTCTTCACACCCCTGCCTTTCCTGCCAAACCTGCACTCCCTATCCACCCTGTTCCCGATTCAGAGTAACACAGGAAGATTCAAATAACTCAGGGAAGTTCTCTGGTGATTGTTTTAGGCCCTCTTTGCTTTTCAGTTCATAGATATATGTATATATGTCCATATAAAGCAGAAGCAGTAAATTATGTCCAGTAAATTCAATCCAGTGCTTAAAAATGCAACCAAGAAAAACATGTGCATCAACCATTGAAATAATTGAAACATAGAGGCTCAGCTTGCTGTAACTTTTCACTCTATACACATTTTACTTTGTAAAAATATCCCAAAACATTCAAAAAACCCTTTCTTGCACTATTTTCATGTACTGACTATTTGATTTATATTTTGGGATGTGTAAGCTCTTAAATGTAGTGAAAAAGTCTCCTTGAGTTCAGTAAAGCAGCTTGCATGTATAAGTGGCTGCAGAGCCAAGTTTATAATTATATATCTGTATAATGTTAGCCTTCCTACATTTATCCATTTCAATTTTAATTCTCCATTTCATAAAATCTATGATCAAATTTTGGAGCCCAAGCTAAGCCAATGTCGTCCCTTTTAATTTAGGACTCAGCCCTTTTATTCTCCTTCTGTGCTTTACTTTTATTAGTTGCTTTCTTTTTGTGCTGATGTGCAGCACATATTGTTAAAGGCACTTATTAGAGCCAGAATTTTACAGTGTGGAGACTGTCCTAATAAGGGAAAAAAACCAGCCCTTTATTGGTGAGGTAAGAGAAATCAGGCAGGGGATAATTTTTTTGCTGATTGAGAAGGATAAGGTGCGGTTTGGCAGGTATCGCATTGGTTTGGCATTTGCTGACACGGTTCCTCTTTTCTGCAGTTCAAATCCTTTGCAGAGTAGACAGTCAGGGAGGGCTTCCCCCACTCCCCCTTTTGCCTTCCCCTCCCCTCTTCCTTCTCTTTTTCACAAGTGTTCAGCTGTTGCTGTGAAATCTCACTCTGATGCTCAAACTGGATGTGGTAACGAGGCATTTTTGCAAGTCCAACAGTGCAATATTGTAATCACCTTTTTGGGGAACAGCGAGCACATTGGAAAACAGCTTTCCGTGTGGGTTTTCTGCATCTGAAGCATTTAAGCAGTTTGTGAGGCTGTCAGAAAAATCACATTGTAGTCCGAGGTATTTCGATACAATTTCTCTCTTCTCAAAATCCCACTATTGGAGCAAAGTACTGGCTACAAGGTTTAGTTCATCTTTAAATTGCTCATCTGTTTTTTCCTTCCAATTACTTTGGATGCACATATTGAATTCCAGAGATAAGCAGCACCTCCCAGGCTTAAGTACAGGCTTCAGATCTGAAGTCAGTGTAGTTCCTCGACTTTCAAGCTGAGTTACGATGAGCAAAGTTTCAGATGAGGGCAGAAGCTGGTATTTTGGGGTTTTTGTTCCCCAGTCTCTGTTTGTCTCTTGGTAAATGAATACCAAGCCAAGTATTGGCTCTGCTGAAATTCACTTTGTGCTGCATCAGGAGACTGAAACTGATGTAAAGTGGCTGCCCCTCTCCACCTAGTGCTCTGGTGTGTTTCTTTAATTGTGGGAGGAATAATGGTTAACTTAATCACCAACACCCACTTTTCTCTGTCACTCTTGTTTATTTTTTTCTGAATACTGTACATTTGCTGGCGTCACTTGTGAAGCAATTTTTTTCCTCTCCTCCCCATCCATAGTAATTCTAGAGTACATATCCTGTCATTGTTGAGGTTAGCTTGCTGTAGGGAAAGGATGTGAAAGACAAATGGATGATAATAAAGCAGAAAAGAAGAATAAACAGCGTTAGTCGCAAGGGTTGGGTGTACCAGTTCACAGTAAGCAAAATATACAGATGCTCCATTAGGTATGGGCTACTCCCAAAAGCTTAATAAGCAACCCTTTTTTGGGGGGATTGGTAGGGTTTGGGTTTTTTTTGTAAGATGCCTGTTTGTATTCAGACTCTTCTTCCCCAAAGTCTGCATTTATCTTCAAGATCAGGTCCTTGGCTAACTTTGTCTTCTTTTTAAATTTCCACCCACCACTTTTCCATATACCTTGACTAAACAACAGTGAGAAATACTCAGTTTCTCGTGAGCAAGACTGACTGCAGAAGAACCTGGCATACCAACTGGAGAGGATTAACTCTGTGCAAGAAGTTTCACTCTGAATTTTTTTCAGATCACTTTCAATCTCCTTTATACTTCTCTTTAGCAGGATCTGGTCCTGCTGCGGGTCCTCGAGGCAAATGTTGCTGTATTATGGAACAAAAAATAAAAGATTGTTCTGGTTCCAGACTGCTTAAAACATTATTCAGAAATCTCTCCTGCTTGGTGTGCTATGTACTTAAAATATTTGAGAAAGCACCCTCTGTGGAAGCCGTACATGTGCACTTGTTTTCCTTCCCACGATTCTTCAGGAAATCTGGAGGCCTGTCCTAGTGGTGTGTCCTTGAGACCAATGCACCTGACAGTACAGGATGTAAAATTCTGGCTTCTGGTTGGTTTGCTGAAGCCAAATTGCCCACAGGAGTTTTTAACCATTAAAATATATTACATGTTTCTGAACAGGAGGTTTTTGGGCTTGCCAGATTCCATCTGCAATTCGTTCAGCACTGGAGTTGCTGCAATGTAATTACAGAAGTACCTTATGGCATCACAACTCTTTGTGTCCTGACTCATTCCTTACCACAGGTTGTTGTTGTTTTGTTTTGGGTTGTTTTGTTTTGGGCTTGTTTGTTTGGACTTCTTTTGTTGTGCTTGATTTAGTGGAGTTTGTAACTCAGCAAGAGGATCATGGGATGGGTGAACCTCACAAGCTCAATGCCCTGTGGGTTTCAGCATCCACAAATGACGTGTACCACCATCATCACACCCTGACATGACCATGGTGGAACCTTTGCAGTCTCTTTGTTCATTTTCAGGTTGTCCCTGGCTTTCCAGCTCCCGTGAGCTACAGTGGCAATCTCTGTTGTCATGTGTTTCCTTTACCCCTTCTTTTATTTTTCCCTTTCAGTCATCTCTTGGTAGTGTTTTATTTGATTATTTTGCAAAGCCCAGATGAAATGTGTTCCGACCTTACTGTACTCTCTTGCACACTGATTTCCTTAAAAGAAGAATCCCATTTTTAAATTAGGGTGTGTATTTTGTGTAACACTGATCTTTGCTCTGTGAAGCATGAGATTTTTTTTTGGATTCTGTTTCTCCTGCAAGAGGAAAATCACTGGCATGTCCTCTGGGTGTGTAAGATGGTGGTGTGCATCTTGGCCTTAGTCATCTCTCTCCACCTGGAACAGGAGTGGTCAAACACATCATGTCAGCAGTTTTCTTTCTCAGGATTGCAAAAAGCCCCAAAGCCTAATTAGCAGAGGCCACATCTGTTTCCAAAACCAGCTAAATTTTTACTTTAGTCCGAAAGATGAAGTTTGAGGACTAATTTTCTCCTTATTCCTCTGTTAAATTTGCCATAAAGGCTGTAGCAAAGCAGTTTTGTTGTTCTCTGAAAACATACCTTTTACTCAAGGCTTACCAAACTTAAAAAACTCTCTTGATGCTGTAGCAGAGCTATCTTGGTGTTCCTAAAGTCCTTATCTAAATGGCTGTGAAACCTTCCCACTGACTGCCTGTGCATTAGTGATAATTTGCAGCCCATCCAGCTGAGAACAAATATTCCTTTCTCGCGCATATCTGAGAACTGCATTTGGTCCTTTGTCATTTTGGGAAAGCCATGGGGTTAATTGCTTACCTGATTTCCTGGATTCTTCTCTCTTTCAAGCTCACCCAACACCCTGTGAAGAGCTTAGGTGGGAGGCAGAGTCTCCCATCCAGCCCTACTGCCCCTGAACAATCCTGAGTGGTGGTATTCCGAGCAAACTTCGGTCAAATGTCCAGAAAACCTGTTTGTATGTGATTATAGCTGTGCACTAACACTGGCAGTCTGTCTCTTGCTCATCCTGAGCTGGCAGCAGCATCCCTAAGCACATCCAGGAGCACCTCATTGGCAGAGGTTTGTGAGCGTTTGGGTTGAGTTACGCCTGTGTTTGACGTGGGCAGCGCCTGTTGTGCTGGCCTCTGGATCCTGAAATGCGTGATTTTTTTCGCTGAGCATTCCTGAGCGTTAGTCAGATGGGAACTGGAGCACAAGGGAGTTTAAGCATCTCACACAGGAACCTGTAGCAGAAGAGGAGCCAAATGAAGTCTTCAAAACCCTGCATTTAGCAACATAACTCTCAGCATGTTAGTTCGAATTAAGAGCAGTCTTTACTTATTTTTCCAATTCAGAGTATTGCTGATCCCTAGACCTTCTTGTTACCTTGTAGCTGCTAAAGTTTATCTTCTTCAGATAGATAATTACTGTATTCTTGTTTACTCAGTAATCAGTCAGTTGAATTGTGGTAACAGACAAATTCCCTTATGCTTGTCCTGATTCCTTGTTGTGCCAAGTATTTGCCATTTTATGTTGCCAAATCCTTGCTTTACAAATGCTGTACTTTCACAAAAGTATATTAAATGTAATTTGTTATCCAGTGCTTGGTTTTTGGCCCCTCCCAGTGCCTTTCAGGGCTGCATGACTTAAATTCAGGGAGAACTTTCATAAAAGGATAAATGGAATTACAGCTCCATTGCAATAGACTTGGTGTGTGCCTGTGAATGGTTACTGTGGATTGAAGAAGAGGATGCTTGGATGAACAGTGCGTGGTTGGATCAAGGGTAAGGGCTGTTCTCTGGTGTTATATCTAAGGATTCGTCTGCTGTGCAAATGCCTCCAAAATCCATTTGCTGTGCAAATGTTACAGAAGGCTCAGTGATCCCCTAAAACACTGTCTTGCAGTCCAGGTGAGAGGGGAAAAGTTTTGACTTCGAAAAAAGACCGAGTCATGCAAGAGCTGGTGTTGGAAGGGTTGGCTGGCATTCAGCTCAGTCCCATCTACACTGTGGGACTGCAGAGGGAGCAGTGAGAGCTGTGGTGCACAGAAGCATTCCCATGTGACTCCTACAGTTTCTCTAGGACTAAAGCCTCTCTGGTGTAGAGCCATTCTCACTCCATCAGCTTTTGGGAGTCCTTCCTCACCAAGTCCTACCTACAGAGCTTTCTGTGCCTGTTGAAGCTTGAGAAGCAGAAGGGTGTGGCAGCAAGCTAACACCTTGTCTCCCAGTGGTAGGGTGAGGACCCTGCACCCCATTTCTCATACTTTCAGGCATTTAAGTGTATCCCAGTTCACAGCCCAGTGCTTCAAAAGATTCCAGACTGTGTTGAGCCATGCTGACCCTGTGAAAAGTCCGAGGTGCTTTCTCAGTGACATGGCTACAAGATCTCCTGGGCTAGACTTGCTTTTGGCCCTTCCTTTCCCATTTCCCAGCAGGCACACCCCTTTTTTAAAAATGTAGACTACTGATTTGGAAATATGCAGCAACAGAAGGCATTATTTAAAATGTAGAGGAGAGACAGGCCATCACTTGCTCAGAGAGAGCTCAGGGGAGCATATCTCTGTGTTCAGCATACCAGAAAAAGACATCTCGGGATAATTCTGTCAGTGGCTTTCACATGCTGTCAAGAGCAGCAATGGAAGTCAGCACAGCACAGCTGTTGGAGATGGGACTGGGAGGAAGGAGTCCACATACCTACAACAACTCCCTTTAGAAGTTGCTGGAAGAGCTCCTGGTAGCTTCAATGAGTTTTTGGAGCAGGTGTGAAGTAGTGGAGCCAAAAGAGAACTGTATCTGCTCTGTGGTTTAGACTAAAAGTAGTAGATTCATCTATATATCTGTTTTTCCATTCCATAAACTGGAATTATAGTAGCAATAATACCCACCACACAGAAGTCAGAAGGGGTTGTGAGGATTGCTTAACATTTGTAAAACATGTTGAGATCTTTTGATGGAAAGAATTTAACAAGTGCCAAGAACTAATATAATAACAAGGGGAAAATAGCCATTGGTCTGCATTCACTTCTGGAATGTAATGGATTATACCAGAAGCCTTGGCTTGAACATCTGTGGGTGTGTACAGTTAATGATGAATTTTTTGATTACCTTTTCTGTAAAAACGTCAGCTGGATCTGTTAGATGGCTTTGCTTCTCGGTGATGGAAACTTATCAGGGCTTGTCTGCTCTCACCTTTGGAGTCAGATGCTCTTTTGGCTGCCCTTGCAGTCTGTTTCCATTGGCTGTACTGCTCTCCTATCACAGCAGCTCTTTGCTATCCTTCCTGCCTTGATGCCCACCTGCATGAAGCATTTTGCAACAGCTGTGACTGACTGGCTGCCTGTGTGGAACTGCTGTTCCAGAGTGAAACTGAAATTATCAGCAACAACAACAAAAAAGGTGCCATAATAACTGCTGTGATTTGAAATCACACCAAATATTGCAGAAAAGCCCCTTACCCCGCCCCTGTATCTCCACAGGGCAGTTTCTCTGTGTTAGGTGCCTCTTAACAGCTGCCTATGTCCCTTTGGAAGTCCCCAGGCTGTGGGCACTTTTAGGGCAAGCAAATTGTTATTTTCTACGGATTCCTATCTTTTATCTGGATGCTCTCTGTGAACAGCTTATAAGTTGTAGATAATTTGTTAGTGAGTCTTTGCAATGGAGGAGGTTTTTGTTGGGTGCTAGAGTTCTGTGAAAAGGGTTGTTTTCTCCCCCCCTTTTTAAAGAGCAGTGGCTTTTAGATTTGTGTTTGCAGTGTGATTAATCAGCTCTCCTGAGCTCAGTCAGCTTTCCAGACAGTGTCTCCCATACTGAGTTTGGTAGTTTCTTACGAGCAGCTTCTCTGGAATAAGGATTACAGTGAAGCAATATGAGAAGAACAAGCACATCTAAGGGAAAACTAATTGAAAGGATAAAGCCAGGATATTTTATTGTGTTTATGTGGGTGTAGTTACAATGGCTGCATTTCAAACTTCCAGCTGTTTAATTTGCACAGTGCTGTTATACGATGTCTGCAAATTGTTGTAACATTAGTGTGCTGTTCAGAGTGCTGTATGTGACCTTGCAGATCTGTACTGACCTGTTTTGTGGAAGGGCTCTTTACCTTTCATGAAGGTGAAAGACACATCAGGATTAGCTTTCACAGGGATGCATGGAATGTATCTGCCCCTAATCCTATTAGCAAATGACAGGATCTGCGCTAATAATTCCTCTGCTGTCTCACTGAAAATGTCTCCTAATCACCTTGGCTGTTGACAGTAGGCTTCTTAAACACCTCAGAAAGAGAGAAATGCTTGCCCATGTTAAAAGCAAACAGCCATGAATTTCCCTTGAAACAAAATCCACACCTGCACAGCATCCGTGAGTTGTGTGCGTGGGGAATCGGTACCAGAAAACGTCGAGACATCTGATTTTCATTACATTTTTTTTTCCACTCACCACATGTTGTAGCACTGGATGTATTTGTAATGCCATATCCCCCCTCAAGTGGTTTATTTCAGTTAGCATAAGGGTTCACAGTCTGCTCTGTTTTGGTGCATGTTCTGGTCTTACATTTCATCTGCTATCCTGTTTGTGGCACTTATTTCAATATTTAGTCTGCTGTGGCCTGTTAAGGCGGTGTCCTCCTAGTGCATATTTTGTGCTGGGAAGAGTGGATAAAAAAAGAGTATTCTGTTATTATCTGAATAATTATCTGGTAAAATTACTTTTCCAGACTGCCTGTGTGCAAATACAGGCCTTGTACTTTGTTCGTCAGCACAGTCTTTGCTGTATTTCTGAAAGCTTCAGCAGACATCCTCAGGGACCTGTCTGGCTCTGAGCAATAGTAATTTAGCTACAATCTCTAATCCCCTGGGAAAGACAGAGCAGTTTTGACGCTTCCCAGAGCCCAAGCTAATGCTAACACCCATACCTTCAATGGAGCAAGCAATAAAAACACGGGGTTCTGACTGTTTGTAGGTGTTTCAGATCACAGAACACTTCAGTCTAGGCCAGAGTTACTGAGTGATGTGTAATCTGGGTAGCCACAACCTGCTATGTTACGGTTTCCCTTCTGCCAGTCATGAAGGGTTTTGGTTTTCCAGGCCCTGGACAGCCCTGTGAACCTGGCTGGATGTTGGTGACAGAGCTGCTTGCCCAGTCCTGGTGCTTTCAATGTCCTTGCCATTCCCAGAAGGATCTCTGTCCCTTTTCCCTGTTCTCTGAGTATCTCTCCCTTCCCCAACTTGTGCCCTGCAGGGATGGAGGCTCCTCATCCATTTGCTGCTGTCTCTCTCCTCTCTCCCTGTCCACAGTCCAGGGAGATGTCTTGTTCCTGGCCCCTTCCTGCAGACCTAGCCTGCTATTCCTGCTTCCACATTCCTCCTTCCTGTCCCACTTACTGTTTCTGTCCCACTCTGCTCAAATTCATAATGAATTTCAGGGTCAGTCCTAAATCAGAGAGGGCTGTTTTAGATAGGAAGCATCCAAGGCCTACGGATCCACCCCAGGTGGGGCAGCATTTCACTGATAGATGAAAAACTCCTTTCAGGATGTGTCCAGCATTGTTGCTGGATGTTGTCCTTGATATCAATCCATGAGATGCCATGAATTTTCTTCCCTTCAGCACTCACCTGCTGCAGACTCCTGGCCTATGGTTCTTCATTATACCCTACAAAGCCTGGCAGGTAAGAGAAGAAAATGCAGGAGTGCAAAAGGCAATTCTGCTTGGAAATTTGTCAGTTCTGCTTGGAAATTTGTCAGTTTTGCTCCGAAATTTGTCATCTTTGAAAACCAAAGCCTTGTTTCATCACTAGTTTCACAAATCTTGTTTTGTCGGGGTGGATGGTGAATAAACATATGCTGGAAGTTGGTTGTGAGTAGATTGGGCATGGTGATGGAGGATTAGGATGTGTGACTGAGATTGGTTTGGATATTAATGTTTCGCTCCTCAAATCGGTGATTCTGAGTTAACTTTCTTTGTCCTTACATGATATTCAGCTGAAATTAAAGAAGCTTCGTGTGTATGAGACCTTATCCTCACAGTGCTGCACTTCCTTTTAAAATACAGTGCTCTTAAAATGCAGCAATCCTGTTAATCTTTGTGGAGGAAATGAAAAGCAAGCATTGGTTTGTTAAGAAGCTCTCTTATTTCCTAGAGTGCTGCATTAAAGAAGCCTTCAAAGCTGGTAACCAGGGCGAAAGTACATAAGCAGATGAAATTGAAGGCTGGGTTTCCAGGTCAGGAATACATACATGATTTATTATGATTCAGTTTGTGCTTTCCTGAAATCATCAGATTGTTCTTGTTTGCTAATTTGTGAGGATGCAGTGTACTGCTTTGGAATAAAAAAAAAAAATAGCACCAGAAATAATATTTAAAATAGGAAGAAGTTGAAACTATATTTTTTTCCAAAAAACATTGCCTGCTGCAGCTACTGGGCTAAACTGCACATGGAACAGAGAAGAGTGAGAAGCCTTCCAGCCAGACTCCTTGCTTTTGTCTCTATAGTGAAACCTTGGTAAAATATCCATTGTTTCCGTCAGTGCTGTAGGTACACAAGGGTGAAGGTGGTCTGTACTCTGAGCACCATGTTTTCCAAGTCTGGTTTTAGCTCATCTAGCTGAGGTGGTACACTCACTTCCTAATGACAACACAATTTCTCCTCCAGCCTCTAGTGGAAAAAACATACTGCATGTGACGTGAGTTTTTAATTTTTAAATAGAAAGAACTGTTTCTCATAGTCATAATACACATCTATGATATATAAAAAATATATATAGAGAGGAAGATGGCTGTTGGCCATGAGAAACAGTCCTGTGCCCTTGCTCAGGTTCCTCCCCATAAGGCTGAAGAGTTCCTTGTGTGGTTTTCCTCCAGATTTGATGTCTGATGGAGCGTCCATCCCTGCCTATACCTACCTCAGTGTCATATTGACATGGCTACGTGGAATAAGGAGATGGCCCTTAACAAAAGTCCTCCTCATGCCTGCCTTTCATCCCTTGCCTTCATATAAAGATCTCTGATAGATATTGCAGGTGATGACATGAATTTTGTTTGACTTAAAATGATAATTGGAGGAAAGACAGAAATCTGGAGCTTGAGTATGACACATTGGAGGCATCAATTTGCCGAAAGGTAAAAAAACACGTAGGTTTCATTCCCCAAGTCTTTTGCGTGTTTTCTAGGAAGACCACGATTTTCACTATGAAGGGGAGCTTTTTTATGTTAGATGTCTGTCTTCATTTTTAATTTCTCCTGTCTTCAGTAAATCTCTTGGTCATGTCAGTTGGAGTTTTATTTGCAGCGAAATATAAGAGAGGACGAGTTAGATCTTAATTTCTGATGCAATCAGTAAGCTAGCAATTTGAGGTATAAAAGTGCCTTGAAAGCCATATTAAATATAGCAGCCTAAAACCACAAGAAAGAAAATTTCTTATTTGTCTTTGTAGAAATTGTGGATTGTATATTCTAGGGCCAATCCTGTAAGGCCTGACTTATGCCTCAGCTAGGCAAGATGCCCATTATTCTCAAGTCATATGCCTGAAGTATTACTTACTGGGTAAGGCTGTGGCACAAATTATTTTGGATTTTATATGCAATAAAGCACTAGAAGCTGGAGGTGGTGGCAGCAAGCAATTTGCTCCCGAGTCAACAAATACCACATTAACCACAGTGGTATGCACACGGATTGGGTTTTGCTCCCACTTTTTCACGTTTGGAAAAGCAAGCTTGTTTTGTACACTTTCTTTGGCATGCTTGCCATCTGCCAGGGAAACAGAGATCTGGGTGAACTCCACCAAGCTTCAAGGGAAATAGTAAAAAATTATCAGGTAGAAGGCACTTGGCCAATTGTTTTCTGCTCAGTTATTCTTCTTTTTAAATGTGAAGCATCTAAATTAGAACAGATTGGATACACTGCTCTGCTCGCTGGCAGGTCAGTGCCATGTCTATTGTTACGAAGTAAAACTGCAGAGCATTAGGCTGCACATATTGAGAGAATTACGTGCTTTCCCCTGGTACATTTCCAGCAAGCACTTTTATCTAAATATAATGGATGTTGGAGGCAAATTTGACATTGTTTCAGTAGCAGAAGGGTTTTACCCTTCACATTTGCAGCCCTGCGCTCGATTTGTGCTGAGGTGCTCAGAGGCGATTTACCAGAGCTATGTGAATGTGGTTGGAGAATCTGCTTGCATTTCATATTATGAAACAGATCATCAGTTTTAAGCCATGAGGAAAGAAAAAAAGAGAGAAAAAAAAAAATAGACGCGTGCATGAGTCATTCTGCCTTTGTGCAGAGTGATGCTGCGATGGTACAGACTGGATCTAACTGCGAGGCCCAGGTTTAGGGCTTGAATCTAAAACCAGCTGTGAGGTCCAGGTTTAGGGCTTGTATCTAAAACCAACTGTGAGGTCCAGGTTTAGGGCTTGAATCTAAAACCAAAGGAACGGTGCTGTTACGAGCAGAAGAAAAGAAAAGAGACAGGGCATTGGAAATCTTGGACATCTACAAAGCTGAAACTTAACATTTTCATCAGGAACCAGTAATTTGGGAAGCCAGGATCTCTCCTAGAGGCTTCAGTGCCATCCCCAGCAGTGAAATAACATCTCTGGATGGTTTTTGCATTAATTATTTGGTAGTCACCAAGGATTTTTGTTGTCACTATGGAGTCCTTTTTCCTTGTGGTTTTTACTTTGCATGCCACTTTTTACACTTCATTCTTCGATGTGGATGGCTTGCACCTTAGATTCCAGAATCCCACTGTTAGAGGGATGAGTGTACCTACTCTTTCCTTACCTGTGAAAAAACCTAAATGTCAAAACCATCAAAAAAAGAGAAACCTTAAAAAAAAAGGTGCACAAACTGAACCTCTCGGAAGACCTCTTCTTTCCCATGCTTAACTGTTTTGTCATGTGAACAAAATAACAATCTCCCAGGCAAGTCCTTAACCAAAGTAAATAATCTAAAGGTTTTTCTCAACTGAAACAAAAAAAGTGTTGTTAAAATGGCCACTGTTTTAGCCTTTAGCTGTTTTAGATCAAGGTTCAAGGTAGAAGAAATGCTTCTAAAGGTATGGTAGGAAATTAAGGATGCCAGAAAGAATGTTCTTCTGAAAACTTATTGAATAAGTGTTTACCCATAAAAAAAAAAAATCCTTGAAATCTTTGGAGCTGTGAAAAAGAAGAAAGTGTATGAGAAACACAGAAAGAAAATGAGGTGAATGAGAACATAATACGCTGAAAGGTGCATCAGTCTCTGTTTTGGCCCGAGAACTGCGTGAATATCTGGGTAATTTGTCAGCTCAGAAGTATAGGCTGAGTACCTGTGGAGAACGGGTGGATGAAAGGAGTAAAAATGCTTGAGGTTGAGATAAATTGTGAGCAAAATGCAAAGCGTGTGTCTTTTGTAAATGGAAGGCTGTCGTGTTTAAGTCCAGCAGGTGCCACCATATAATCTAGTCTAACTTCCCATACCTAAGTGTTAGTGGAATTTCACCAAGCTATCTACAATGAACCCAAAAATCGGCATTATTTTGTAGGATAACTTCCAAAAAGGCATCCATCTTAAAGTGGAGATGCAAGAGATGGTTGTTCATCATTTCTTGTATATATAATTATCCTGTTCAAAACATGTGCTTAATTTCCAGTTTTAATTTGTCTGGGTTTAATTTCCAGCCATTGGTTAATTTTATCCACTTGTGTCTCCTACATTCAATGTGAAAAAAAAATGGTGCATGTCAAATTGAGAAATATGTGAAAAATATGGGTGTTAATAACAGCATTCATGCACAACATTGGACTGAGAACTGTGGTGGCATGTCTGCATGTCTCCAGCGTAATCCCCTGTTTTCACTCACTACATCTTTTTGAAGCATGAGCATTCTGGACTGAAATTCTGCTCGTTCCCTCATAAAAATGAATCTTCTGGAGCAGGTCTGAGCAGAATGCTGGCAGCTCTTACTGAATTGTGGAGGGATGATTAGAAAAAACAGTTTTCCCCACAACTGCCCCCCACCATTCACCACGTTTTTAGATACAACTTGGATGAAATGCAGCTGACGTTGACACGCAAAGCTTGAAAGAGGCACAGCCCTCTGTGGAACTGTGTGCAGTTGTTATGGTGATTTTTTTTCTTTGAGGTGAAGATTGATCAGTTGTTTATATTCAGGTTTTGAAGTGTGCCTATCATAACACAAATTAAGTGAACAATAAAAAGATTAAAAACATATGTAATCATAAATAAAATGTGACTGAATGTCAACAGCGACACGAAGAGCACTCCCCACTGGGTATTTTAACAAAGTCCATCCTCACCCCACCCATCCTTTCAGGAAGAGCCTGGGTAAATAGAAGGACTTTCTAAGAGCAGAGAAGGCCAACAAATTCAACTTTTATAGACTGAGTCTGGCAGTGAAGTTTGTCATTGAGGACATTTTACTGACATCCTCCATCTGACATAAATTTGGAGACACACACAAGACGACAGATATCACTTCAACTGCTGTGGTCTTACGTAATAAAGGACAGAGGTCTTAGAAGTGGGTTAGGTTGCAAGTTGGAGGGGCAGCAGTTTGGTACAGGATGAATGATCTCGTTTCTTGGGGTGGCCCACAGACAGAATTTATCCGTAATACATGTCAAAGCTTCAGGATAACAAAGCTGTGTGGGAAAGGGCTTGCTGAATAGGTACAATGGTGTCTGATTGAGGTCCGTGTTGTGAGGGCCCTGCTGAGAATGAAAGGTGTTTTTGTAGGCATAAAAACCAGGCTGACATTTGAGTGAACCATGGAGGAAAGAAGAGGCAGGTATGAGCTGCCTGCTTAAAAACCTTAAAGGTTTTTGTACTGTTTGGAATTTTTTCATGTAGTTCTGACACTCTTGAAATGGAGTCCGAGTTTAGCTCCACAGCAATTCTTTCTCCCTGCCTCCTCCAGAATGGAGTAGTGTGATCCAGCTCAAATTAGGCAGGTTTTTTCTACTCCTGTGAAAAATGAAAAAAGAATTTAGGCTCATCAGGTTTACTTATGACTCACTGAGGGCAGATTGTGCTACAAATTATAACGTTTCTCTTTAATCACAATACACACTGTTTAGAATGGGGACCAGATCTTGCCCTATCTTTATAAATTGCCTACTGTAGCAAGCCCATGAGCTTGATCAGGAAATTTCAGTGCTGTCATAATTCAGACAATAATAATAATAATGTAGTAGTGTTGGGCAAGGAACTCTAAACCCAAAGTGCCTTAGATAATGCTCAAGCTGATTTGCGGTTTCGAGTGGGAAGCAGTAGAAGCTGGATTGTATGAAATGGTCTCAGCCCCATAATCATCCCAGCTATTACCAAGTTTCTTGCTGGGTTATACCTTTATATAAATTCAGTGTTTGGTGTAAAATGCAGAGTGCTGTATTTCTCTGAGAAAGGTCTGAAGCAGATGGCCACATCTCCTGTGTTCCCAATCCAGCAGATTTATTTTCCACTCAAAGTCCCCCCAAAGTGTCCATTCAATCTGAGGGCAACATTTTTAGACTTTTTCAAATAATAATGAGATTTTTCATTGAGTTCTGCAGGTGTGGGATTTCTGTCCTACCTGCTCAACAGGGCAGAGCATCTGTTGGTTCTTGTTATCAAGACTTGGTACTTGTTATCACTACCCAGTGTGGGGGGAAGTGTCCTCTCGCGTAGATGGGCTGTGCTCTATGGGGAGGATGAGAGACTCAGCTCTAAAGCTTTACTAGAACAACTTACCAATAATGCACAGAGGTTGCACCTCGTTTTCTCGTGTCAGAAACATAGAGAAGGTAACAGCACAGACAGCAGAAACTGCCTTTTTTTTTTTTTCTTTAGCTTGATGTTTAGGCTGAGAACATATCTTTGATAACAAGGTGTCGGACGGTTTCCAAGTCATCATCTTTTCTTCCCTGAGATCAGCTCGGTTGGTTGGAGAAATGGTGTTGATGATGCCAAGGCTGTGGGTTTGATCCCTGTATGGGCCATTCACTTGAGAGTTGCACCTGATGATCCTTGTGGGTCCCCTCCATCTCAGAATATTCTGTGATCCGAGTATTCCACTAGAGCTGTTGTGTCAGCAGGCTTGGCATACCTCTTTGAGATCATGCTGTGTTGTGGTCTCGTTGCCTGAGACAGCTGGAACAGCTGGTTGTGGAGAGACTCTTGCCTGCAAAGCCTTTGAACAGTTATGTGGAAGGTGACAAATGGTTGTAAGTTTAGTTTGATTTAGTTGCTGGGTGTGGGCTGGGCAGCAAGGCTGCTCTCCAAGGGTGGAGAGACAACATGGGCCAGCACAGATCATCAGATTTCCATCTGATAAACAGGGTTGAAATCCCGGAGACATACTTTTTATTGTTTATTTACTCCTAGTCTGAAGAATGTCAAAAGACATAGGCAATTGGAAGAGAAGCTCTGAAGAGCTCCCAGATTGATTTTGCCTGTGATGGATTGCTACAGAGATCTGTAACAGTGGGAGAATGAATGAGGATCACTCTTTACGCTCCCAGTGAAAGCAGTGTTAACATAATTGCAAGGAAAACATGAAATGGATCTCTTAAAAAACCTGCAGTTAGTTGTTCCTGTGACTGTTTCCAGATTACATGTTGCATGAATCAGTGCTGGTGGACAGAAGTGAATACTTAAGGTGATTCTTATGGATGGAGCCCTTATCTGCTGTACTTGCTCGCTGTAGCAAACTGCTGGGATGCGTAGTAAGGCAATGGATATACTTAGAATCATATTAAGAGACACTGTCAGCATTTCTTAACAGATGATCTCTGTGATAAATGTCCAAGGACAGGAAGTACATATCTGTTTAATGGATAAGATTTTGTGGGAATTTTTTGCTTAGGGTAATTTTTTAGTTTCCTTTTTTAGATTGCTGAGCAGCCCATGGTTTAAGAAAGGCATTTTAAACAGCCTTTTAAAAGCAGTTGTCCTCCTTGCTTTGTAGGGGTGCTCTGTGTGGGTACAGAGAATGGGATAAACTTCTTCACCCTTGTGTGGTCTCACTGCAAAGACAAATCCTGAGCTATAAACCCTGGGTATCAACTCAGTCGTGGCCCTCATCCAGCTGCCACAGGCCAGGAGCAGTGTGTCCTCTCCTGTGCCCTTACATCTGGACTTCAGACCTAAAAAGATCATAGGCTTCTTGCAGCCAGAACATCTTACTAATGAGGGGGGTGTCTGTGGTCAGTTTGCTAATGCAGTTTTATTCCAGAATCTCTTTTTTGTGGAAATTAAGGACCCCATTGGTTTATTGTATTCACAACCTTTCTGTTCTAGACCTAAAAGAAATGTTGACACCCCTTGAAGTTGCTTACAAATGGCAGGAAGTGTTTTTCCTTACCTTCCCTGCATCACCTCTAGTGTTTTTAATTTGTCTCCTTCCTTTCTTCCTCATCCCCCACTGTGATCCCTCATGACCATGCTGCTCATGGTTTGCACTGTCTTTGAGAGGAGCTGTTTCTCTAAAGAAAAAGGTTGCAAGCTCTTGAAGCAGAGCAGGAAAGTAGCAAATCAAATTCTTTGGTGCATTCAGGATGAAAATGCTGTTCTAGGTCTGGCAAGTAGCTCAGCCATGTTTCCCACTTTAAATTCTTAAAGCAAATTTGGGGTAACTGAACCCCTGCTGAATCTATACTTTCACCATTCTTTCAGCAAAGGAGAAAAGGAATATCAGAACATGGTGATAGGAGAGGTTTGGGCCCAAAGAGTCTGATTGATGGCTAAATCAAAATGTTTTAGTTTATTTTAATGTAAAAATATTCTTTGCAATTCAACCATTATCTGTCCTTGGTTTTACTTGACGTGGAACTCTGGGTTTTTTCTATGTTCATGGCTGCACTGCTAACTTAAATGTGTGACTGTGTAAGGAAGGGAGACTTCTTAATCATGGTGTATCAGACCACTGCCAGAAGCAAAGTAAATGAATGCCCTGACTGGGTCTGGCACGTTAGCTTCCTAATTCACTTTCCCTGCACAAAAAGATAAGAGGAATGCAGGCCTCTCCCTTTATCTCACACAGTAATAACCTCAGCAAAGATTTGAATGGGACACAGGATTATTAGGATTTTAAAGTCTTGCTTTCCTTTTCAAGTAGGATGAAACTAAATGTACTCGTCTGTTGGGTTAGATGAATACAATGGGTTCTCAGCTGTAGGCTTTCATCACAGCAGTGATCTTGTGTGATTTGGCCTGGCAGGGCTCCGGGCTCACAAAAATTTTGTGAGTGTCAGATGTTTGGCACTCAGAACCGACTGTTGAGAGCTGTTGTCATACTTGTGTGTCCCTGCTTTCTAGTCTTTAAAATTTAGAATACCATCACCATTTTCAGCTTGTGATATTTAGAGGATACTAATGAAAAGCTGCTTTGCTGAGTCCAGTTTCAGTTACGTGGGCCTGAGCAATAGTCTGCTCAAATGCTGCTGTGAGTGCTCCAACAGGATCGTGGTGCAGGCTAGCAGGATGTTTGCTCAGCTACAGAGCTGGGCTTTTTTGGATTTGGTGTTTTCTAGGAGCCAGCTGACAGCGTGGTGTGGCTGCTGCCTTCACTGGGACTATTTTCAAGTCAAGCTCACTTCTGAGAAGCAAAAGAAAACCAGGGTTTGAAACGATGCATCTCAGTTTCACAGCATATTTGCTAAAGAGCATGTGGAGCAGCCACTGCAGCCATGCTTACTGTGCTCTAGAAAACTGCTTTTTGTGATTTTTTTCAATGCCCAACACGCTATAGCACCTTTGTTTCCCTGTCCCTGTTGCAGGCTGTCCTACCAGAGAAATGATGACGACGACGAGGAAGCCGCCAGAGAACGTCGCCGGCGGGCTCGACAGGAGAGGCTGCGGCAAAAGGAGGAAGGAGATCTCTCAGGAGAAGTAACAGAGAAATCCGAAGTGAATGCCCAAAACAGGTAAATGTCTAATGTCGTTTACTGACAAGTCAATGGTAATTTTTTGTTCAGAGTAGAGAGCTTTTGGACTAGGTTTGCTTTGGTGCTTGAATTTTAAGTACTGGGTTTGGCCATCCTTAAACTGAGGAAGGACCTAACACTGTGAGCATCACCCTGGCTGTCTCTACATGGTAGGGTGGGAGCCTGAGGCTGTGCTCATGACACATAACCAGGTGTCCTCGAGGTTGTCTGTGGGGTAATTCAGCTGTGGCTCATGGAGGCTCTCAAATTCTCTCAGGCATGGATGCATCTGGCCTCACAAACCACCACAACTTTTGTTCTGCTAAAAGGGGTCATGGCATCATGGGGCCAAAACTCTGGGTGGCACCCAGTCCTCAAGTTGCAGCTGCAACAAGCCTGCAGGGTGCTGGGTGTGAGCCCTAGACCACAGCACTCATCTGGCACTGTCAGTGTCAGACAGGGATAAAGAGCAGAAAAGCTTATGGAATGAGGTGACACTTACAATCATAGAATCATCAGAGCTGGAAGAGACCTTTAAGATCACCAACTTCAACCACAAATGCAGCAGTGCCCCTGTAGCCACAAACCATTAAACCATATCACTCACATGTGTGATACAACCACCCACTTGTCACAAGCTGAGCGGCCTTCCTGTCTGTCCAGAGCTGGCCTTCCAGCCCGCCCATCATTTGTTCAGTTTCACACAGTCACAAATAATATACCCAGATTTCCAGTGGCCGTAACACAACTGATAGAAGAAACCAGAATTGTGCTAGCAAGTGCTAACAGATGCTGAGCATGAGAAGCATTCTATTTAAGGCAAGGAGAATGGATACAGGTAGCAAAACGGCAGCTACATTTTGAAGTGTGTAACCTGCTGTGTTTTCCAGCTGTGGAATGATGTTACAGCAAGCTTTTTTCCTAGAAACAGTGAAGTGCATGTGTTGTTAGAAAGATTTTATTTTTTTTTAATGCAAACCTGTCCCTTTTACATAGTGTGGCAGGGGAGGAAAGCAAGCGTTCCACAGATGATGAAGCTGCATTGCTGGAGAGACTGGCAAGGCGGGAGGAGAGACGCCAGAAACGTCTGCAGGAAGCCCTGGAACGCCAAAAGGAATTTGACCCCACGATCACAGATGGGAGCTTGTCAGTCCCCAGCAGGAGAGAAGTAAACAATGTGGAGGAAAACGAGACCACGGGGAAAGAGGAAAAGGCTGAAACACGCCGAGGACGCTATGAGACTGAGGAGACGGAAACAGTTACCAAATCGTACCAAAGGAACAACTGGAGGCAAGATGGGGAAGAAGAGGGAAAAAAAGAAGAAAAAGACAAGGAGGAGGTACAGGAGGAGAAACCAAAGGACCTCCCCATAGAGGAAAATCAGGTAGATGTGGCAGCAGAAAAATCCACAGATAGAGAAGAGGCAGTAACTGTAAATGCAGAGGAACACAAAGCAGAGAATGATACAAATGCTGTGCCGGAAGGGACACAAAATGTAACTGATGCTGTAGATAAAGAGAAGCTTAGGGATGAGGAAAAGGCTGAGGAAGAAAGGAAGGAAGCAGAAGAAAGGGAGAGGTTAAAAGAAGAGGAAGAAAAGAGGGCAGCTGAGGAAAAACAGAAAGCAGAGGAGGAAAAAAGGGCAGCTGAGGAAAAACAAAAAGCAGAGGAGGAAAAGAGGGCAGCTGAGGAGAGGGCTAAGGCAGAAGAGGAGAAGAGAGCAGCTGAGGAAAGAGAGAGGGCTAAAGCAGAAGAGGAGAGGAGGGCAGCTGAGGAGAAACAGAAAGCAGAGGAGGAAAAGAGGGCAGCTGAGGAGAGGGCAAAGGCAGAAGAGGAAAAGAGGGCAGCTGAGGAAAAGGCTAAACTAGAAGCAGAGAAATTAAAGGAAAAGCAAAAGATGGAAGAACAGAAAATAGAAGATAAACAGGTAAAAGAGAAGAAAGTAGAAGACAAAAAACCTCAAACGGCTTTCTTAAAAAAAGAGGTACAGTAAACATTTTGCACCAAAATAAGACACCTGTGGTTTGTGTGAAATGTAATGCAAGAAAAGATTGGATTGGAATTTCCTCACAGATCTAGTCCTGTACTGAAGTTACTAATACTTGTGCTGTCGCTCTCTCTTTTTAAAAATAAAGCCCCTTCTGCTTACCAGTAATTCAGTGCACAACAGGCCTGAGCTCACCCCATTGTTCAAAGAAAACCTTGCATGTTCAGACCTCTGCATGTGCTTTTGCTGCCTTTCTTTCCTCAGCTGCTATAAACTGGCCTAATGCAGTAACCCATGAGGTGGAGGCAGACACATCTTGGCACGAAACCTTATGAGCACCTGTTAAACTGTGCGAGGAATGCTGTGTGCTAAATGCAATCGCAACAAGGGGCTCTCTACTGGGACACGTGAGCATGATGCCCTGCAAGGGAGAAAGGCCCAGATGGGGGGAACTGGGAGAATTTGGAGAGGGTGGAGGGGGCACAGCTGCACACAGAGGTGTGGGCACAGCAGCATATGATGGAGTTGTGGCTGCGCACAGGAGTGGTACGTGAACACAGCGTGGAGAAACAAAAGTGCAAACAGGTTGCGATGTTTTCGTGTTAAAAAATAAATAAATTATTGAAAACCCAAAAACAAAGGAGGAAGAAAAAGTGGAAGCTAAAAAGGAAAAGCTGCCAGAAGAGAAGCTCCAAGCTACCTCCATAAAAGACCAGGTAACTCATAAACCACTGATTTAGATGTGATAGGGAAACTTGAGATATGAAAAGAAGTAAGGCACCTATAACTGAAAGTTGCTTCTTCAGCAAAGTACTTAAACTTGTGCTCCACTTCAAGAACATGGGTAATCCTGCTGAAATAAATAGGGATGAAGCTCCTTAAGTGCTTAAAATTAAGTAAATTCTTAAGTAGTTTGTTCTTTTGGGGCTTTAGGGCCAATTCCTGTTTGTCTTAAAACACATATTTCAGGAAACTCAGTTCAGTCAATAACACAAGTATGGTTTTCCCCCTAGGGATGAATTTTTCAGGACAGTATCAACTAATCATCCTTCCCTGGTTTCCTCTCACTTTACTGTGAACTTTTTCCCTATGAATGAAACCTACTCTAAAAATAATAATAATCATAATCATGATAATAATAATCATCATAATGATAATAATCATCATAATGACAATAACAATCTAGGCCCCTTGGCCACCTGACTGCCTCAACTAATAATTCCCCCGCAAACTGCAATACCCCGTGATATAAACTGTGCATACCCAAGATTCTTCTTTTGTTTTAAAGAGAAAATCTACAAAATTCACTGCATTGCATTTCCACTGTAAACACAGGAGCTGGTGCCATGGTGTTTTACTGTATGGTAAGTAAATAAGATTTGGGGACCGTTTACTCTTCAGGATACAGCTGCACATAGGGAGCCATGTCCAGTGCTGTGCAGCAGCTGTGGTTTTGGTCCAGTGCAGCAGATCTCAACACAGCCCCTGATTCTGATTAGAAGAGACTGGTCAGAGACTGGTCAGAGTCTTGGAAGTTTGGACTGATTTGGGTTCAGCCAGATCTGTGTGATTTAAAGGGAGCCACAGCACAGACTGCTGCCAGTCCAGTGGATTTGGGACCATTGAAGGTTGTAGAGGGTCCACTCCAGGGTCCTTAGTTAGCAGATGTGTTTGGAACGTGCTGTAGATGTTTAGCTCACCCTCAGACAGTGGTGAGGAAATAGCTGCACACAAAATAAGGGATGGATTATATTATGAAGACAGAAACAGTTTCCACTATTCACTTTTGCATGCAATCTTTGAATATTACAAGTAAATGTAAAGAGGAGTCTGTAAACTGACCACAGACTTTGATTTGTGGGGAACTTGAGACACAGTTGTCCCGCTCATTCTTATGTAGAGCTGGGCCAACTCTCCCTGGAGCTCTCATCATGCTTTTAAACCCTACCCACTGGGCTAGATTATTCCAGGAAATTGGCAAGACTTATAAAAGTTACCAGTGATTTTAGTGTTTTCATCTTTGGATGCTCAAGCTGAGACAACTTAATAGAATCCCACTTCCAGTGCAATGCTGAATACCCATCCTGAGCATTCAAAATGTCTTGAAAATATCAATTGTTGCTTCTTTACGTGTGAAGAAAATTTGATGATTAGGCAAGATCAGGCTCCCATCTCCACTTCACCCCCCACCTTTCCAGGACATACAAATTCAGTGAGGTCTCTTTCTGAATGTGCATGCAGCTAGGAGGGTGCCAGTGTTTCATGAACAAGGCCCTGAAGGAATAGACTGTATCTACAAAATCAGGTTTCGCTTTTGCTTTGGAGCTCAAAGTTCAGGTTTCGATTAATTTGGCAAGACAAACTTGTCTCTTTTTCTGAACTTCTGCACAGTTTTTGGTTCTTAAAAGTGCCTCGAGAAGTTCCTAAGAACAAGCTTTCTCATGATGTGAGGCTCCTGGTATTTCCTGCTCCCAGTTTGGCTAGACGTGCTGCAACAGTTGCTTTTCTCATGGTATTTGGGCCCAGAGTTGACTCTACAGGGAAGCCCTCAACCCAGATGCCCACAGCTTTTAACTCGCCAAGTAACTGAGCCCAAGCAAGGAATCAAATCTGCCAGGTGGCCCCAACCTCAGTAGCGGATTTGCTTCAGTCTGAAGGTGTTCAAACTCAAGATTTAGAAATCTCACCTCTCAAATAATAGCATAAAAATCTTACAGTAAAGAAGCAGTGTAGAGAAAGGTTAAAATGTAAATACATAAGGCTGGAAATTTGCTAACCATGCCATTGGTCATGTTCTATCTTAATATCAAGATTTGTGAGAACATATGAACTATTTCAGTTCAAGTAGTATCACCCATCTGCTCCAAGTGAAATTCTTTTTTAATTCAGCTGAATTAGTCAATAATTTAGGGAAGCAGTGAGACAAGGGAAAGAACTTATTTTCTTACCTGCCTTTGGAATGAGATACAAAGGTTTCTGCTTCTGTGCTAATCGATCTCTGTTTTGGTATTAAAATTAGCAGGAGAAGGATTAGGCCCAAAAGATGTGAAATGTTTCTGTAATATCTTGTTTTACCATCTTTTTGAATAAAGAGGCCAAGCTGTGTTAATGGTTTTCTCAAATGCAGACACATTATCATAAATCCTACTGGCTTCTGAAATGCTATTTCCTAACCTATTAATTTTTAAACTATATTGTTTTAATATTAGTTTTCTCAGTGATTTCAATTAAGATGTAAGAGATACAACCCTCCCCAGTGAACCTGAATACATAAGGCAGCTGGAAGAGTTGGCTTTTCAATAAGACTTAGGAAGGTCTTGATGAAAATCTCAGCAAAGGAAATGTTATGCTCTCAGAATCCCAGGACAGACATCCTGGCATGGGAAATGTTGCACCAATCAACACAGCCGGTTTCAGTATCACCCTGACTGGGGCTGGAGGGCTGGGAGATTGCTAACAGGCAGCAGAGATTCTTGCTGCGAACATGATCACTAGCTCACCCCGATTTGGGAACACCCAGCAGATGATGCTGTCTGGTGGCATTCATCAGGATAAATGAATAGCCCTGCTTGTCTCAGCCCAGCTCCTAGAAAACAGCAAACCATTCCTTGAGGCCGCTGGTAATAATGGCCTTGCTTGTAGCAGTTGCAGCATCATGGCCAAAGAATGCACGGCCAGGGAAGCTGAACTCCCCCCTTGTCCGTCAGGGAGCTGCTGCCAGGTCGTGGCTAAAGCCTGCTGGCAGGAGAGGGTGGGAAAAGTCTGCACTGCTGCTGCCTGCTGTCAGAGCGGAGCAAATGCCTCTATTGGTTGTGTCCAACCTCCCCCACCAGCAGCAAATTTGCTCAAATGGTTTAACCATCCTGTACTCACTGACAGCGTGTGCTGCCACGGTGGTGTCCATCCCACCAGTTGCTCTGAGCAGCAAACTGGCCTCAGGTAAAGTCACACACTGACTCTGAGACTTCATTCAGCACCAGCCTCATTCAGTGCCTTAAGAGGATCTTGGCTTTCAAGACTCTGAACTCATCCTTTGTAGGAAAAGATTTTGCTTCTCCGGGAGTTGTTCTTTGATGAGGAAGAACAGAAATTGCTTTTGATTTGGGGTGTGAAGCTGTGTACTAGTTTTTTATTTCAAGGTGCAGCTCAGGACACCTTAAGAGCAGTTGTGTTGCAGACAGGAGTGTTACAGAAGTTCTTTATCTTTCTAGTTAGCAAATGGGATTGCAGCTGGCTTCCAAAGTATTTATTTTCTAAAGGTCTCCATTTGAATTCTAAACAGAAGGTATTTCTGGCTTGCCAGCTAGAATCTTCCTTCAGCACAGGGCTGGGGAAAGCAAATAAATATTTTTGGAGGTAGATATTTCATCTGCTGCTGTTGAAAGTTTGTTTTGGCTGGTAGCCTTAACTAACTGGGAATATTTCTACCTGAGGATACATAACTTAAATCAGTTCACTTTCTCCTTTTACCAGCATCTAGCCATGACTCAGCATGCTGGGGTCAGGCCATCTGTGGTATTGATAAATACTTCTTAACTCTGAAGGAATACTGGAGAATGAAATTGATGCACAAAATATTCTTGGTTACTATTAAGAATCATAAGACAAAGCTTTGTAAGGATAAAGGGATTTTTTTACTCGTGTTTTCCAGAGCATTTCCTTCTTCATAAGTTTAAATATTTGTGTTTGATAATGCTACCCATTAGCCAAAAGCCAAAGCCCCAGGTAGGACTGTGATTTTTGTCAGAGTAAGTTTGGCTCTGATACAAAGATGGTTTTGTATTTTGGCCATTATTCTTGCAATAATGAAGTATCCCTCTGCTATGACGCTGAAAAGAGAGTGAACTTTGTCAAACGAGCTTGACGTTTGGTGAAGGCTCTGTGTTATTTTTATTGCACCAATGCCCTAAACCTGGTACCAAGAATGTATCGACAAGTCCCAGAGAGTTTGCAACCCACAATCTTAAGAGGTGATAGGTGAATAATGCTGCAATGGGAGGGAAGAGTGGGGGTGCAGTTGCAGGGTGAAGCAGTGTGGTGGCATAGTCCCATGACCACAGCAAACTTTCACAGAAGACCGATAATATTATTTTCAAGATGCTTTGGTCTTGAATTCGGGTCAGGACAGCAAAGTGATGGTTGATCACAGTTCAGAGCTTTGCAGACTACTTCTGCCATATAGCACATAAACAGTATGCAGACAGTTCCCAGTCTTGCCAAGAAATCTGTGTTTCTCAGCTCTTACTTAGAATGCCTCATTCTGACTTTTTTCTGCGTGTGTCTTGTGTTTTGTTCTGTGATTTATGCTATCTTCTGAACAGGTAAAAGATGACAAAGGTAAAGCACCCAAAGAGGAAATGAAAAGCGTCTGGGATCGTAAGAAGGGCGCTCCTGAACAAAAGGCACAGAACGGAGAACGTGAACTCACCGCCTCCAAACTTAAACCTACTGAGAATGCTTTTGGGTAAGTTCCAAGTAAGAATTGGGCTTGCTTGAGTTACAGCAGGTCAGGGGCCATCTCTGGGTCTCTGCTTAATAGCCTTGTGGCAGCTGAGTAGAGGAACTGGGCTGGCAGCTGCAGCAATGGCTCAGGTGTCCATTGGGTTGTAGTTCTGTAGTTTCTAAGTTGTCCCCACACTGTTGCAGTAACAACGTGAAGTGCAGAAAGCAGATGGAAATGGCCTTGCTCCCTCAGTAGAAACAAGAGGCTTGGTTTTGCTTTGCTGGGGCTTTCCTTCCTCATTTATTTCTAATATCTACATAGAAGCTAATAGTGACAAAACCCTGGATTTGTGGTCTCTAATTTTTTAAGTCAGATGTCAACTTTTGCTGTAGCAACCAACTTCCAATTCCCCACCTATTTTTAATTAGACTCCCCATAGCAGAATGAAGCACAATCCAACTGGTAACTCTAGAAAGAGCTTCTCTCTTGATTTCAAGGGAAACATTGAAATTAATGGCTTCTGTGGAAAAGTGTTTTTTCAATTAGGTAAAAACCTCTCCTAGCCAAAATCATCTTCTTTTTTCTTTTTTTTCCCTTCCTTTTTATAAGCTGTGTCACAGTTTGATTTTTATTTTTCTTTTTAAGGAAATATTTGGCTTGTGGTTGTATTGGGAATTCAAAGAAGGTAACAATTTTCTAGTGAAAAGCTTATTTAAAAGGATCCTGCCTGCTAAAAGCATGGGATACATGAAATAGAATAAGTTCTTCCTTTCAGCAGGAAACTAGAGGAATGAGTAGGTTAGAAATCTACATTTTTCTCCTTCTGCATCTCTCTTCCCTTTTTACATTGACACAGGCAAAGGAAAGGTTAAGCTCTCCAGGCACTTAGAGAAATCTGAGCATGGCAGATGGGATTTGCTATTGTATCTCAGCATTCCCCTCGTGATTCTTCCGGGAAAAACAAACTTTCTCAAAATAAAATGCAGCTCAGAAGACCCTGGAGACACCCTGACCTAAGGCCAAAAGACAGACAGCGATGGAGATGGGATAGCAGGAAACTGGCCCTGCTCAAAACTGTCCTTCATGGCTTGGGTCACATCATCGATAACATGAGAATGATTTTCTAAAAATATTTTTGTTGTGTTTTCATTCGCTCTGCTTCCTGTGGGAGACAGGCATTAGTGACAAAATGTAGGTTTGAGTTTCCACTCTTTTTTTTTTCTTTCTATTTCTGTTTTTCTTGTACTGTTTCATAGCAATGTGAAGAAGCCTGTTCAACAACCTTTTATCAGCTGAGTAGAAGACTTGGGTTGGCAACATCAGCAGAGGTGCCAGTGTTTGTTGGGTTGTTAGGTATGAATGAAGGCTCTTGGCCTATTTTCTAATGAACTGCCCCCACAGAGTTGGGCTTTGTCTGCAATGGTCCTCTGTTCTTTTTTTTTCTTTCTTTTTTAATGGACATATCAGATACTATTTAGAAATAATATAACTTGGCTAACTTTCAGTGGTGAGAGTTCTGAACAAAATAGGGTAGTGGAGGCTAAAGAAAAATGTTATCTGTCTTTTTGTCTACGTCAGTCAGTAAGTGAAATACAGAATAAAATCCCATTTTATGGCTTCCCCTTCCCATCTCCCCTCCCACCTGCCTTCCTCCCTATTCTCATGCAGGACTGCAAAAGTCCTAAATATGATGTAAGATGTTTTTTCACATTGTTCTGACATTTTTGGCTCCCACAAACCACTTATTTCCTTTTCCTCCTTGTCTGAAAGCTGGCAACCAGCTTCATTTCTTAATACCAAAGAGGTGCTTACAAAACTCTTCCTCCACCCAACATCTCAGTACTAATTTCCCAATGCTGACAGCAGAGAACAGAGATTTCCCAGAATCTGTTGAAAACAGAGGAGTTGAAGGTGGAGGAAAATAAGGATAATTAATGCCAGTATATTGTTTGCTACTTTGGATTATGCAGAACCGGTCAGGGAAGACCTGTGAGCAGCATGAGGATAAAGTAAGTTCAAAACTTTAAATATCCTTCTTTGTGAGGGGGCCAAAATAATCACCTGAGGTCTGCAAACAGGAATGTTGAGACTAGATTCTGCCATTGGCTTTATCAGCTGAAAGCTGAGTAGCTGTTAATTTCACTGGGGCTGACTGCACTGGAGGTGCTGAGGGCTAACCTTTCCTCTGCGCCGATAGAGAACAGAGTGGCTCTTCCTTAGGAGAATCTTGGCAAACGTTCTCCATTCTCTTGATTCTGAAGGCCAAATGTTTGCCCCTGCCAGGGGATCATTTTGTCTATCTGAAGTGACCTCTCCCATCTTCTTTGGGCCCAAAGCTTGCAGGTCTTGGTGAGGTGGCAACACAGAGACCAAGAGGCAAAGGAAAAAAAAAAAGTGAGGTTCCTGGGTTTGTTTGCTGTTGGGGCTACAACCTTTCAATGAAGCAGGAAAGCCTTAAGATAGCCAGGAATTTCTTATGTCCTGAGCAGCATTAAGTGCACTGGATCTTTAGAAATCACACAGTGCCTTGTAGAGGCTTGTGGAACATTTTGGGTTCTCAGTACTTCTGCAAACTGAATCAGAAGTATTCCAGGCTAGACACCCACTCAAAATCACGCCTCACGTATTGCTCTTCACTTTGTTTCTGAATGGGCTAAGTGCAATTTCAAATAAAGTTTCCAATGTATTCTCGCAATACTTGCTCAATTGTGTATGTATTTTTCATTTACAAAAGCACGAGTTCCTTTCTGTAATTCAGAATAACTACCTGATGCAAGCCCTCATTCAAGGCCACTTCAATTAACTTGCCGTGTGTTTTTTTAGTGATACAATTCCTAAGTCATGCATGCCATGCTAGAACCAGATTTCATTCCATTTGGTAAGCTCACGTGGGAGTGGAGAACTCTGCGTTAGTAGATTCTATTGTGATGTTGAAACCACAGATAATTTAACTCTGGTCCTGCTTTATATGGCTGACTCCATCTGCATGAGGCATCTGTCTGAATCTGCAGGATTGGGTGTGATTGGCTGGATTGCAAATTTATATGGTATTTGTTTTTTATATTGTCATCTCTAGCAGCTATCGTTGGAGTCTTTGATTTATACTGTCCTGGGGTATTCTACTCTGCAGCACTCTGGTTGCATTAATGAAGTCATTTATATCCAGCTTCTTTAAATGCCAACAACGCAGAAAGTTTTTTAAAAATTTCCATAAATACATTCATCTCCTGTCTTTTTGTCAGTAGCACTCTTAGAAATCTTAGGTACGTATCTCCTTGTCAGCAGTGACATTGAATACACTTAGGGAGCAGACATTTGTCTAAACACTGATGTGGTAATTATTTAACAAGGTGATGGTCTCTGACTGTTGGAAGCATGCGCTCCACCTATGCAAATTCTTTAGGTTTGGAGGTTCTTTTCTTTCTTTCTTTCTTTCTTTCTTTCTTTCTTTCTTTCTTTCTTTCTTTCCTTCCTTCCTTCCTTCCTTCTCATATATTACAGCTGCTTGGAAAACTCCTGTTTTTCTCCTGTGGAAAGTTACCATTAATAATTTCCAGCTCCGTATTAAAAAGTCATATTTTCCCTAGAAAACATAAGCAAAAGACCTGATGAACCTTTCTGTTCATACATGCTGGTGGAGTTAGAGTGATGGGTGTTATAGATGAGATAGGAATCTTTTTAGGTTCGTTTTTTTTTAAAACACTGTTGAAACCGGAAGACTCCCTCCCCTCTCTTATTTCCTCCTGTTTTCCCCCAGTCATGTAATTTGTTCTGTCTGCAAAGATGCTTGTCTTTTTCTAGAGGGTCTATAAAAAAGATTTGTCTTTGAAAGCAAAGGATTAGTGCATCCTTTATGACACAGAACACAAAATAGAGGTGGCACAAGTTCTCAGGCACGGTGGTGCAGATCCTGTGCACATGGGCATGTGGGAGAGGCTCCTTCCTCCCTGGCAGTGATGGGAGAGGTGCTCCTTGTAATATCCCAGCCTAACAACTCCTGATGGAAATGTTTTGGGTCAGCCATAGCTTGAAAGGCGCAAAAGGTCTCAGAAGGCAGCACCTTGGAGTGCCAGGCTGTCATGCTGCTGCTGAGCACGTGGCAGCAGGTGGCTCTGGCCAGGAAGGGAAAACCCCTGGGCATCGTTTTTCCTTTTATTTCCTTCCCAGCCGCTCCAATTTGAAAGGGACTGCAAACGCGGAGGAGGCGAAGCCGGGGGTCGAGGCTCTGAAGAGGTTGGAAGATCAGCGCCGCCGCCGGGGCGAGAACGAGAGCGAGGAGCTGGAGAAGCTGAAGGAGAAGCAGCAGGAGGCGGCAGCAGAGTTGGATGAACTGAAGAAAAGGCGGGAGGAGCGCCGGAAAATCCTGGAGGAAGAGGAGCAGAAGAAGAAACAGGAGGAGGCTGAGAGGAAAATCAGAGAGGAGGTAAGTAAAAAGTATGGAGTGTTGAACTTGGCTTTATTCCTTCATTACGACTTTACTTCCACTATTCTTGTGTTAGTTGATAACTCTTTGCAGCGTTGTCTAGTGAAGACTTGAGGTAAAACATGCAGCATCCGGCGTAGGAAAAAATGTTCTGATTCTAGCCTTAGGAAAGACAGGGCTCTAATATCTGTTTTCACGAGTCAGGATTTCATCTGTGATAGCTGAAAGTTTCTTATCTTCTTGGGGATTCAAAATCTTGGGGCGGTGTTACAGCCACAGAATTTTTTTGACATTACACGGATTGAATTACAAAGTGCATGTCGAAATTTATCTGCTGCAGATGGGCTGGAATGCTAATGTTATATATAGTTACAATGGGCTAGATCTCATTAGGGAGATATTCTTGTCTATTTAAATATTGAATATCCAACACATCTGTTTTCTTGTACTTCCTCTGCCAAGGGACTCTACAAATAGGATTTCCAAGTCTCTGGTGCATCATTTAGGAATCCTAGTTGTTTGGAAAACAAATGGTAAATTAATAATACTGATAGTATCTGGCAGCTGAATGCCAATTCCTCTAATGTACTAAGCTCTTTACAACAGAGCTCAGTAGATGCCAAGATTGCCCAATACCCTGCTGGTCAGACCCCACTGACCAGTGCTCACAATGGTGTTGCTGGGAGGGCTTCTGGTTTGACCATAGCTTGGGAAGCAAAACTCATCTCTGGAGGGAGATCTGCAAGCATTTAATCTTGGGTTTCTTGGCCACCTCTTGATTTTTCCATATTAAATATTAACCTTGGCACAATAAGTGTCAGAGTAGAGGGACAGAAGAACAATACCAATATGATACATGAGAATACAGAGAAACTGAGTTTGAGTCTTTTTCTCTGTTTAAGTGGCACTATATGACAATAAATTTGGTGACTTCACTGCGAGGAGACACTAGAGCAGCACAGACTTAATTGTTTTCCTGGCATGCTTAACACTGTGATGGATTGGCATTAATAACTTTTTAAGTTTCAGACAGATCACTGAACTTTTTCGACTGGCATAAAAATCCGTTCTGAGCAAATCTGGTAAACGTTTGCAGGGCTGCACAGCCCTGTAACACTGATGTAGTTTCTGAAAGAACAAATAAACATTCATATTTTTTAAGGAGGAAAAGAGGAGGATGAAGGAAGAAATCGAAAGAAGAAGGGCTGAAGCTGCTGAGAAACGCCAAAAGATGCCAGAAGATGGTGTGTCTGAAGACAAGAAGCCATTTAAATGTTTCAGTCCTAAAGGTTCCTCTCTCAAGGTAACCTCCCCACTAACACCTACATAGCACATAAAAAGTGATGGGGTTTGTAGTCCAAACCAGCAGCCAAACATCAAAAGCAATGTTGAAATACTTGTAATCAGACCTAGGAAACTGCTTTGATAGGCTTAGCCTGAACCCTCTAGCTGGAAGTCTTCATTCATTGGGATGATTGAAAATTAGAGTTCCTTCCTAAAAATAGAGGCTAGACTGGCAGCTGTCTCTTCTTGTTGATGAAGAATCTCTGAAAAGGATCTTCACCTTTAAGAGAAAATTATTTTTGGAGCTTAGAGCTGTATTACTGTGTTGTTTTTAATTTATTATTAGGAGTGCTTTGTGAACTGGAGTAGAACCATAGAATCATTTAGGTTGGAAAAGATCTCTTAAGACCATTGAGTCACAAATGTTCTCTCACTCCTTCCACATCCACAATTATTTTCTTCCTTGCCAGACTACTTTGTCTTTAAGCATATCCAGCCTAATCACCATTAATTGTAACTGACCCGTATGGGAGTTCTAGCTTATGTCTAATCCCCCTAAAAACAACATCTAGAGGTACTGGGCTGGATTTCATTTTCTTACATAACAGAAATAAAACCTCACCCTTCTGTTGCTGCAGGATTTCTAAATGGTCTTTTGTGGCCTATATTGCATTAGAAGTGTGATAAATCAATTAAATGGTCTTTCAGCATGGAAGAGGAATCCTGGCCCCACTGAAATTATTGGGAGTATTGTTTTGGAATTCAGTCCAGTTGCTTTCTCAGCTCAAGCTCAAACTGCAGATCTATTAATGTTTTCAAATACCTTTTGCTTTTTCCATTTCATGTCATTAGTCATTTAAGAATCCAAAATGTTTGTCCAAAAGGCCACTTAGTGGGAACTAGGAGAGAAAAGAACCAGGTAGGAGCCCGTTGAACTATGAAGTGGATCTCCATGAGATTAAAAATGGAACTGTTGAGTGAAAAACTGCATTTGAACAAAATTAGTTTTCCACTCACAGAGAGCTACACTTTGATCCAATCTGGGGGTTCAAGTCTGTTTTGTGTCCAGTTCTAGCAAACACAGAGTCCAAATGTTTTTGAATGGACTTGCCTTTTTCTTCTAAGACACATTTGAACCTGAAATACTAGGACAGAAGGCACACACTCGTAAACAAAAATTGCCAAACTTCTTGACCTGCTCTGATTAGTTAAACCTGGTCTTGCCATTTTGGTTGCTAAAGATGATGTTAATAACAGACACTATAAATGTACAGCTTCTTCCCAGCCCTCCTGGGACAGCTTCCTTTTCTTCTGTTTATTGAGATGCCTTTTATGACCTACATTTGGAGCTTTAATTCACAGAAGGCTCAGAATGGAGGAAATTATCCTTGAAAACACAAAGTAAAAAGGATAGATCCTAATTTTGGGGAAAGTGTGAAAAAGCACTGGACTTGGCAGGAGGCTAAAAGCTTTCAGATACCTTTTGTACTGATGCTACACTATTCTAAGTGTATTTTCAGAGGAAAGCTGAAATTTTTCAAATGTTGTTAAGCGTCCAAAGTACCCTTTTTTTTTTTTTTTATGATGACAGTGACTGCTGGGTTTTGTGTCTTGTTAGGTAGAAGTTGTTTGCTACAAAACCTGACATGTGCAACTCTACACATTTTTTCCTCTTTCTCTGTTTCTCTCTGTGAGAAATCAGTGATACTCTACACGTTCCAGTCCAGTGTCTGTGGGTGGCCAGTGTAGATATGTAATGCTGTAGAAGTTCACACCCTAAACTGTTTCTTGGCCTTCTGTGGTCAAGAGCTGAGGGGAGAATAATCTCAGTTTATTAAGCTGATGTGAAACTTGATGTCAAAATCCAGTTATTAGAAGACAGTCTATTTTGTTGCCTCTAATTTGGACAGACTTCTCAGGCTGGTCTCACCTGGTTGGTACGCAGCTTTCTCGCTGTCTGCTCTGCACTGCCCAAGTTATCTTTTGGTTTGTAAAGCATCTGGCACAGGTTTTCCCCCTTGATGAACGTATCCTCTCGTTAGATCTGCCATGAGTCATGTGAGAATCCCAAGTGCACAGTTGTGGGTGGGCAGTTGGAATTAATGCTGAAAAAAGGGAGGCTCAGTGTAAAAATAATGTATGATACATGTCCACATTCTGTCTTCTCCTGGGCCACAATTTGGCAAAGCACCTTTTTTCTCCTTCCCTGTCCTTCCTGCTGTGATAAGCTTTTGGGAAGAAAAGGAAGTTCATAGGAGTGGCTAATGTGAGGAAAGTGGGGCGTGCTGATTGCCGAGTGAACTACAAGAACTCAGGAAAGAAGGGAGATTAGCTGAGCAGCAGTGTGGTGCATTGCCATCCTGTGGATGCTGCATCCATCCATCAGGAGGCCGTGGACTGTTGTGACATGCAGACTCAGAACTGGGACACAAAGGTGTGCAACTCCTCTCCACGTGTGACACAGCTCATGGATGCCCAAATGTACACGTATGCACACAAACATGGCCAAAATTTACATACATGCTTGTATTTGGAAAGACCTGCTGTGATTGTCTAGTCTGGCCTCTAAAAAATCACAGTTGTCGACAGCAGTGTTGACAACTGTTGTTTTAACTGTTCAATCCAGTGTTTCCCTCAAACCTAAGGCACCACTTCAGCAGAACTACCACAGTGTGGGGTCCTCGCAGTGACAGCACCAGGGCTGGTTCTTTGTGAGGGGACAGTGAAGAGAAAACGTGCCAAGAAAATACAGGCCAAGCTCATCACTAGCTCAGGGACAGAAGCATCTTGGATTTCTCAGGGCTGGGCGGACACCCTGTGGGCTGCAGCAATAACAAGCTTCTGTTCAACCTCTGTCCCGTGTCTTCTTATTTTCTTTAAATAAGGACAAAGCCTGGAACAACCTCTGCTGCTCTCCCATCTGCCTCTAGCTTGTGCTTTCCCTACTTTAGTTCGTGCAAAATAAGGTGCATTCAAAGAATGAAATTTCCTGAAAAATCTTTGTTCATTTTGCTTTTTAGACAAGCTCTTTCCTAGTGTTTCCTTTGCAAAGGAGGGTTGCTGAGTCCTCGTATTCTATTCTCTAGGTTAATCAGGAGAGAACAGGATATTTCAGCACTAAGTCTCCTCTTGGGGATGAACTCCACCACTAGAGAGATGCAAAAGCAGTTAGGTGGTGAGGGGAGGGAGCAATGGCGGGAGGCTGGGGTATCCCTGTCTTTGGAGAAGATGTCTCCTGGGAAACAGGGGC
Source organism: Ifrita kowaldi (assembly GCA_013398055.1). Classification (NCBI taxonomy): domain Eukaryota; kingdom Metazoa; phylum Chordata; class Aves; order Passeriformes; family Cinclosomatidae; genus Ifrita; species Ifrita kowaldi. The sequence continues at coordinate 466,316 of VZRS01009001.1, read as the reverse complement.
TGATGTGGCAGCCAGCACTCTCTGCGAGGCATTGCTGACAGCTGGGACAGAAGATAGGACTCTTCAGAGACTTTTTTTTTTTCTTTAAAGACCTGTCTTGTCCTATCTCATTATTGCTCTCAATACCTGACAGCTGGGGCAGTGACTGGAAAGAATTAGACTCCACACAATCTGTTCTTCCCAGATGAGCTATTCTTGTGGCAGAGGGAAAACAGAATGGTGAGAGCAGGATGTGTGACATTTGTTTTTCCCCATCTTTGATGCTGATGGCAGCACTTGAGTCTGGTAGGTAAACTGAGCTAAACTGGAACTCTGCTCAGGTGCTGCTGACAGCAGGAAAAGCATAACTGTGCTTAATGAAGAAAGAAACTGTGTTGGCCACTCAGGGAGGATGAGGAGAAGCCTCTCCCAGGGACTGTGTCTCCACTGGATTTCCACTGGGTTCTTCTACTCTTGGATATGAGGCAAAATTATAACACAGGGTTTCCCATGTGCATTTTTATTCCCCTTCCTCCCTGACACATTTTTCGAGAAGAATTTTCTATAGAACCATTTACAAGTTTCTGTTGCATAATATCCAATATACAGCTTAAAACTCCTAAGAATCATGTAGTACCTTTCTATGAAACAAGTTTTACTGGGAATATCCAATGGTTTTTGTTTCCCAAGTCAAGGTCTCCTATTGTGTGTTAACTCATTCTTTCTGGTCATAATTTAATTAGGGGCTCCAGGCTGACTTTGAGTACGTGTGTGTTCTGAAAGTATTCCATGGTGCCAAAACATAGTCCAAGCTATTTAACAAGATCCTTTTAAGATGAATGCAGCAAAAAGATTATTCTTATTTCCTGGTCTGAAACTGAGAAAAAATCTTGCATTTTATGCTAACCACCTTGCTTTGCCTGTTTCTTTTACAGATCTATTTTGTCATACTGTTTACTGTACGTGCCAAGAGTTTGAAATTCTTTGCATGGAGTTTGTGTGATGTGCAGTGGAAAAATGACCTTTAGATGTTGCTGTGCAGTCTAAATGTGTTTGACTTATATGTTGGATACACGTGTGTACAGCTTTGTTTCCTCTAGGTGTATTCAGTGTCTGCTTCTGCTATGTTTTGAGGAAAATACTCTGGAACAAAGTCTCATATAAATGTGCAGAAAATGTTTTATCCCTCCACACAATGCACCTGCTTCCCCAGCCAGAGGGCCTTGCTCAGCTCTGAGGGTTTCTTCCTAACTCTGCTTTTCTATTTTCTGTTTTGCTTTTTTACTCTCCTCTTCTGAACAGTCCCTGACTTCTTCCTGATCCCACAGCTGGTGCCCTGAGAACTGCTGTTTCCAGTGGGTAAAGAATGACCCCACTTCTGTCTTTTTTCTACAACCACAAGGATAATGTTCCTCTTCCCTCCCACCTGTCCCCCTCTTCCCCCAGTGCCTGCTCAAGCCTGGTTTTCCTGCTGAGCAGAAGCATCTCTCCTACCAGCACATAAAAGACAGTGAAGATCCTGTAAATGAATTATTTTGAGATACCCTATACTATTTGTCCTTGCTGCCCACCAGGGTTTCACTGATGCAGCTGGGGACAGACTGGGGAGAAAGTGGAGGCTCTTGCTGGAATCAAGTCATCATTTTGATGCATTGCTGGTTGTGACTCAGAAATCAGCCTTGGGGGAAACTTTGTACTATACCGTAGCAGACGCGAGGCGACGTGTTTTAAGTTGCCATCCTCGGTCTGTTTGGTCACTTTTGCATCATTTACTTGCTGGTTTTGTGGCATTGCCGTCTGTATCCCCTCGGGGTGAAACAGCTGTGACCTGTTCCTAAAGGTGTGCAGGGCTCCTGCTCCTGCCGGTCTTCTGCTGCCACCTTGTGACATCGCTCTGCTGAAACGGGGCATTTGTCCTAGCAAAGCCCATCTTTGCACTCAGGACTGCTTTTAGCTCGCATTTTGGCAAATAAAAGTGTTAATGGAAATAACTCTGTAAATTGTACCTACGTTTTAGAGCTTCAGGCGTGCCTTTGAGCTGGATGGGTGGTAGCTGAGTTCCTCCCGTGAGCTCATTTGGCAAATTCTGCACTCAAGGGAACTGCCCGAGTTTTTGCTTGCAAGGGCTTGAGAAACAAACCGTGCATGCCCTTTGATGGGATTGCTGTGGGACTTAGTGTTCCGGGAAAGCCTTGGATGCTAAAGGCACTGAAGAGAACCATTTAAAGGAATGGCTGTCGCTGCCTTGTTTTAAAGGCATGAGTGCCAGAGCAGTCACGGTTAAAGTAAATTGGAAATGGAGAGCCCTACAGAGGCTGGGGAATCCCCAGGAAACCAGCCAGGCTGATTATTAATCATTTCAATCCCCTGGAGCTGCTTGCATATGTTTTACTTCTAAGTGAAACTGTAGAGCCTGGGATGAGAAGCGGAACAATGCAATGTGGGTGAGGCTTGAAGAGGTCTGATGAAAATATTTCTTGATCCAGAATACAAATAGGTGCACATGCCCCCCGTCCCCCCAGCCCCCAATGTGAAATGTTTTAAAACTTTATTCGGGGATGGAATTTTTTGTTTTCAAAGTATTGAGAGATTTGACAGGAGTCATATGAGACTTTCATGAGTCTTCTTCCCTGGAAACATCACAATATTTTCCTATTTGCAGAGTAGAAAATAATGATAAAATGTAAGATACCAGTTTGTATAATAAACTGATTCAGCAGTGACCCTGCCTGACCATGATGAGCAGGGTTTACTCTGATGGGCTTTCTGGAGCTCACATTTAAATTGTTAGTGGCCCCCAAAAGCATGCATGAGGGAGGCTGTGTGGCTGAACTCCAAACCTGGCCTAGTCTGATGTCTCAGCTCAGAAAATCTTTATTGAATTTGCTGTCTGTCTCCAGAGATACATCCTTGCTCTTGTGTGGGAGATACGAGGTTGACACAGATTTTTGTGCATATCAATCCCTTTCATGAGAGAGACTTCTTCCTTTTTCCTCTTTCTGTGATGTTCATTTATTCTCTTGTTAAAAATGAGGCACTGAAGAAATGTGTAGGATGCAAACATTCATGCAGAAAATATATCCACTTTTATGACTCAGTAGCATAATAGGCTCCTATCTATGAAACCTTTGTGTGTGTGAAATTTCTGTTGGAATGTATCTCTTTCAGATTGACTTTTTTGACATTTAGAATGACATTTTAGGCTGGCCTTGCACAGGCTACCTCTTTATTAACTTTAAACTTAAAGCTTTTGTTCCTCTCTTTTCTAGATAGAGGAGCGAACAGAATTTTTGAACAAATCTGCTCAAAAGAGGTAAAGCAAAGAAACAGCAAGTTCAGTTCAAACAACAGTGTTTAATTGGAGGGAATAATAATTCTTGCTCTTTTTTTTCTAACTCCTGTAGTGGAATGAAGCCCACCCAGACTACAGCAGTTGTCTCAAAGATTGACAGTAGACTTGAGCAATACACCAGTGCAATTGAGGTAAGTTAACTCCAATAAATGGATCTAGTTACCAATGGCTTTTGAGCCTTTAATCAGCCTTTGTTTTGCTGTTCAAGAATTGCAGGGGTTTTTCGATCACAAACTCTTCTTTAATGTGCTTTCAAGAACAAAATGCTTGAGGCACATCTGTAACCAACATCTAGAGATACCTCCAAACGAACCCTCAGATTTGCATCTTCCCTTTCATGCTGCAATTTACTCTGGTTTGTAAGCTCGCAGCAGCTTTGGAGGATTCAGTCAGCATCCTGAGTGACAGTCACATCCCCTGCTTGGCTGATGAGAGAGCTGTCAGCACAGTCATCCTGAGCAGAGCTGACTTAGCAGCTTATTTAGGAGAGCGAGGAACCGGCTCTGCGCTGCTGGCTGCCACCTCACAGTGAAATTCCTTGGCAAAGACATGCTCCGCAGAGAGCTGGGGAGTTAAGCAGTGACAAAGGGCAGACAAAATCACATTAAAATGCAGAATTTGGCTCCAGGTGATTTTGACAACTAGTGGTTAGTAATGTGCCTAAGGGCCTGAACTGAGGGCTTTTTCTTTTCATAGTCCATGGTAAAATAGGAGTTTGATACCACTGTATCCAGCTGCCATCTGACTTGAAATATTTCCTTTTCTGGGTTTTTGATTTGTCCACAAGTTGTAAAATCTGACTTGCTTTGCAACTAGAGAGGCAAAGCATCACTCATACAGGTTCTTATTCTCATCAGCTCTATGATATGTAAAGTGTGCAGGAGCTTTGAAAAGAAGGAAGAGGAAGAGTTTGGTCTGGTGTTTGTAGTAACCATGCAAAAGACACATTTCCAAAAAAAAAATCCCCAAAAACTCCCACCCAGTTCTCCACTCTTTGAAAGAACACCTTGTTTCAAACACATTGTAACTGCTGAGATTTACCCCTGGAATCCTGTGTTGTTGAGGTTCGGTTGTCTGGGGCAGGTGGAGCAGGGTCTGATACTGAATGACAGAGCAGCCTTTCCCCCTGCCTCTGCAAAAGGATTTCCCTAGCTCGGTCCCTAAAAGAGCCAGGCTTCCAGGATTCAGGGAGTAACTAAGATTGGAAAGCCTTGGGGCAGTTGTGTGCTGAGCCATGGTTTGTCACGGGTTTTAGAAAGGTAATAAACACAAAAATAAGCGAGTGCCGTTTGCACAGCTGGTGAAACTGCAAATCAAAAAGCAGGGAGAGTCTCAGTGGCACTTCTTGAGCTGGGTGCTCCTTCTCATCCTTGCCCCATCAGTGTTAGAACCACATAGAGATGCTGCATTCCCCAGAGTCAAACCACCCTGCAAATCCAGCTCTTAATGCCAAACACCAACTGGCCCCAATTTTTCTCCAGGGCACAAAGGCTTCAAGACCAGCTAAAGCTTCTGACCTTCACGTTCCTGCTGAGGGTGTCCGTAATATCAAGAGCATGTGGGAGAAAGGGAATGTTTTCTCATCACCCTCTGGGACAGGAACACCAAATAAGGTATGTGTTTAATTTAACATAGTGATTATAAAGAATTATGCTTTGGACCTGACCTTGCCATCCGTGTTCCTGTGAGTGAGCCTGGCTGCTCCTGTTGACATCACTGGTGAGGAATATCCCAAAGGATCCTGAAGACCTCAGAAATCCACAAGATGGTGTGGCTGCAATATTGAGCTTAATGGAAGAATTTAGTGACCTACTGAGCTCAGTTATGAGACATTCCAGAGCCACACCAGATATCTTAGACAAATACATCTGGGTGGTTCAAGCGGAGTACAAAGAAATTCTTTGAGTAGGGCAGAATTCTTTTGGGGAGCAGAGGAGAATTGAATAGGCAAGATAGTGATGATATTTTCTAGATAATGCAGAGAAATATTTGCGAGACCTTCCTCTTTTCTATGTGAATCCTTAAGGCAACATTTCCTTTCTATGAATCGAAGCAAGTTGATGAGCATTTATCATAGGCAAAAAGATGAGCCGTGGGTTGAAGTGGGTTATTACAGATAGCCATTAAATGTTAGTAATTTGTTCTAACCTTTTAAGGATTTAATGTTTTAAAGTTTAGGCCACTTCTGTGTTGTGTGCTTGTTTTGAAAAAAATTAGTTTCACAAGAGGAAAAAAGTAGATTTGGACTGATGTCTCTTCTATTAAGCTGAAGATTTTTGGAGTTTGGGCTTGTGGTAGAAACAGCTTGTTTATGTCTGATATTTATTTCTGGGGTGGCAGTAAATTGGAGATATTTTTGTCAGTCTATGTGCATCATTTTTGGAAACTAGAGGGCAGCAGCGCTGTGTAATTCACAGGGACAGTACCTTCAGAGCACACAGGATGTCTCTGAGCGAGCCATAGGCTCAGTGAGGACCTCTGTATTAAACTCAGGCTTGATTTGCTTTTAAATCTAAACCACGAAAAACAGAGCAAAAGCCATTCTGAAAGTCTTCTGTTTGTTTTTCATCATTTTGCAGGAAACTGCTGGACTGAAGGTTGGTGTCTCCAGCCGTATCAACGAATGGTTGACCAAGACCCCAGAGAGCAACAAATCTCCTGCTCCAAAACCTTCTGTAAGTAAACTTGGAACAACCATCTCTTCAGTAGGTGGGTTCTCTCCTCGGGCAGAGGGTGATGGTCTTTGGAGGAGCTCTGCTTTGTGTCCCCTTGGAAGCTCGCAGAGGCCCTCTGGCTGCTGACTCCTTGGCAGTCAGAAAACAGGGAGAGGAAACAGGGCAGTTCTCACCTTAAAGCTCAGAGAAGCACTTCTCTGCTAGAGAAGGACATTAATTTACCACCTGTGAAAGCCTTACCATTAATTTAGAAATTATCAGCCACAGACCCCAGTAATTTAGAAATTACCAGCCACAGACACACTTGGGGTTTGGCTCCTGCCCTGTAAAAATCTTTCAAGTGTGTTTTAAAACACAACTGAAAGAATTTAATTCTTTATGAACCTAAATGTAATTTCTAATGAAGGCCCTTTTAGCCTGCCCATTACTTCAGCAGGAATTAGAGCAGAAAATGCTGTTGAGGTAATAAGCAGCACTGTGGATGTGGAAAGGAGCAGGAAGAGGTAACTGTGGGATGGGGAAGGGGAAGGATGAGGAACTGGAACATAAATGTCCATATTGGATGGATGTTAATGATTGTGATGGTACTGATTCAACTTTAGGATTTTGTTGAAGAACTTGTTTCTTCCCATATCCTTGTGCAGTGTTTTTCTGCCAGTCCACCTGCCCTTTATAAAAGGTGCAGCCTGAAAAACACTTTCTCAATTCACACTCCTACTTATCCTAAAGAGGAGTTTGAAATTTGCAGCATTGTCCACTATAGAATCTGCCTCCAGGTTTTTCTCTCTTTCTTTTAAGTTGCCTCTTTTAGATAATGTAAAACGAATCTCTTGTTTTTCCCTCAGCCAACTGTTTCTATCTATGTCTTAATTTCCCTCTTTCTCAATAGATTGCTCTTTCCTCTTTCAATGTCTCTGCTTGAAGGAACGCGCCCTCCTCCTATTCCTCTTCTTTGGGGGTCTGTTTGCTAAGTTGGTCAGGTAAACCTGTTTATAATTGACTATGAAGGTTTATATACACCTATAATGTGTGGTTTTTACTTTTTCAACTCAGGATAAATCAAAGGGAAGCCTAGAATTTCTTACTTAGCAAGTAACTTCTTATCCCCATCACATTCCACCAAAATAAAGAAATGTTCAAAGTTTCTGTGACCATCAGGATTCTTGTGGGTTTTGGAACAATTTTGAATTCAAGGTAGAGCAAAGATTTCATTTTTACGGTGAACCTAAATCACAGATCCCAAATTATTTCAGGGCTGTGGAAATGGTTTTGTGATAAAGCCCACTGCAAGTGGATTTGTGATAAGGCCAACTGCAAGTTGGTTGTTTTCTTCCTTCCTCTGTTACTACTGAGCTCCCTTTTTAAAGTGCAGAATTGGCTTCAAGTTTTAATCATCAGCAACCCTCTGTGGCTGCAAATTGTGATCAGTTCTAGAGGATCTCTGTTGGGTGCAAATCCCCCTTGCAGAAATCTCATTTCCAAGCATCACTGAGCATTTTAGAGGTAGAAATTCTCATGTGCAGGAAACTCCCTATGGATGGCGAGTACAAAATTCTGGAAGCCATGCAGGACTTGGATACTTTCTGAAAAGGAGAGTACCTGTGGCCAAACTTGTTTGAGTCTCTTGTTTGCCATGCACAGAGGCAGATATCAATCCATCTGCCTAGCAGATGTCATTGTCATACATAGCCCTCCTTTTGCCCAAGAAGGTAATTGGCATTTTTACGGAGTTTTGATTAAAGGCTCCCATAATACCCTCATTTTCAGACAATACTACTATTCTTTAATGACTTTACCTCATCTATTTCTGTTTCCTGTCAGGCTAATGATTGGCACATCCTAAGGTTGCAAAGGATGCAGTGGAAATGAAAATGGATATGAAGGACTACAGTGATAAATGCTGAAATCTGTATTTAAGAATGCAGAATAGGATCTGCTTTTCTGTTGTATGAAAAGTTCTACTCTACTATTTTAGCAATTTTTAAAATAAAATATTTTGATTTTGGTCTAAAATAACCAAGACAAGCTACTTAGGAATACTGTCCCTGAAAAAAATGTGGGGTTTTTTTCTGCAAAAACTGGATTTGTTTTTTTTAAAAAAATCTGATGGTGCAGTAACTCTTCACTGCATTGCCTTGGTTGAACATACTGGGTTAAGACCAGTCTGTGCCATATGAAACAGATGCAACAGAATTGGTTTTTGTCTTAAAACATGGATATGTGTGGAGTCATTTTGTGAAATATAATTCTTTATAACTGATAGATAATGTAATATTTACCTCTGGTGGACGTTCCTCAACTTCTCTCATGAGGAAGTTGCACTCTAACTTTTTCTTTCTCGAGTGAAAATAAACCTGAACTCATGTTGGTTTCTGTTCTCTGACATTAAAAATACAGGATTTAAGACCAGGAGATGTATCTGGCAAACGTAACCTCTGGGAGAAGCAGTCAGTGGAGAAGCCAGCTGCTTCTTCTAAGGTAATAACACTTCTGGGCAGTGCTTAGAGGATAATATTCTGTTACTAACCCACCTTTTTATCTATAAAAGAAAGTACAATGAGGTGCAGAAAGCAGTGTATCACTTTTATATTCCTGTTTGGCAGGGCAGTGTGATGTGTGGACATCTGTCCTTTGCATGGAGTTAATTTTTTTTCCTGTTATAAATAGCAATATTCTCCAATACTGAATTTTAATAATGGCTTTTCCTTTTTCAAACAGGTATCAGCTATGGGGAAAAAATCAGAGACTAATGGTAAGTAATGCCATAATGCATACATTGCACCAGATTCCATAGTTTAACACACATTATACATATATATAATATAAACATATTATACATATAATGCTAACATGCATTATTATATGTCTATTTAATAAAATAATACTTACAATATTTAATAATATACATATAATCATCCAATGCACATATTGTAATACACATGATAATACAGAAACTTTGCCACATTTTTGCACAGGTGTTTTAAAATTCTGCAGCTGTTCACGTCGCTGCCAAAAACCCCTTTTGCCTTTGCCTTTCAAAAGCTCCATTGCAGTACCATGAAACATGAATGGTTGAGGAACTGCTTTTGCTGGAGCTGTGCATTTGGTGTCTTTTCAAGGCAAAAATAGTTATACTGTTGTCATTTTTAAACCACTGGTTGGTGAAACACAACCTAGTGTTACAGAAAGAAATCAGCAAAATAGCCCTCCTAGCTTTTTATTTTTGTTTTAACCCAAGGCACTCCAAATAAAGCCAATTAAACTAATGATGTGGCTAAGGACCAGTGGGGAAGAATGGAAGTTCACTGACCAATTTAACAGCTTTCAGGATGCTTTGCAACATCCCTCAACTCTTTGCTAAGAGTGAAAGGATCAAATATAGGACAACTCTTGGTTTTCTACACCTTAATATGTGTAAAAGTGCACACACTTTTTTCAGTGCTTTTATGTAAAGCCAGAGGTATGGTATGCCTGGGAACTTTTCCTGTCGGTTTAGAGTCATGCAAAACAGAATTGTTTGGCTCCTCTTCTCCTTTTTTAAAACCAAAGTGCCAGGAGAGGGGTTTTTGGGCTCGCTCAGAGTTAGTGCAGCCATGCTCCTGTGGAAGGGGTTCTCCACCCACAGGAGCAGTCCCAGCAGAGGGGTTTGGGCACTGCTGAGCCTCTCCTCAGAGGCTGAAATCCTCTTTTGTCCTCTTGGGGACCACCCCAGAGCAAGCCCAGTACATGAGCAGAGCAGCACCCAGCTCGTGTCTTGTTGTCTTATGTGTTAACCTGGAGCTGTGCCTTTTCTGTTCTAGAGAGGTGTTTGGGTTGTTTCAAGCCATATTTAATCTGTCTTTTTCTCAGCAGGTTTGAGACAATTTGAGAAAGAACCGTAGAAGGCCACTGAAGATGCTGGACCAATCAGTTTGGGGGAAAAAGAAAAAAAAAAAGGAAAAAGTGCTAAATTGTTCTTTTTATATTTATGTTTATTTACCAAAATGTCTTTTTGCATTATCCCAGTTAAAACCATGTATATTAGCACTGTATTTAATAATCAGTCTAGACATTCATCAGAATAGTACTGCCTTTGCACAAGAGCCTTTATTCCTAAAGAAACCCATGCTGTGAAGTATACAGACTCTCCTACTGATAGTCAGAACTATGGATCTGAACAGGGATTTCAGCTGGCATTCGAGGTCAACCCAAAACCCATGTAAAGTAAAGTTGCTTGGGAAAGGTGTGCAGTAAACCTATAAAAACAATGGTTACTTTTGTGATACAGAAGTCTTTTTCTTTCTGCACTTTAGACTAAGGCATGGAAGAAATATCTTTAGTTGACAATGTAATATTTTCTGTAAGTTGCCCATGTCATGAGAAATACTGCATCAATAACGTGTTTTAATTTTTTTTTGGTTTGTTTTATACTTTTTTTAAGTATCAATTTTTCCATTCTAGTTTAAGTTAATACCTAAATTTGGATGATTATGTTAGCTGACAGCGGTACTGATATTTCTTTTTGTTGTTAGTGACTAGTAATGATTGCAATCTAGAATATATATACACACATAGCTTTACAAAGTTTAGCCTAAAGGCACTACTAATGGTAGAATGCTTTAATATGTGCTAGAGTATTATATTTAGCAATAAACATACATAATTAGCCAATATCACAGCTTGAAAAAAAAAATAAAGACAAAATCACACACTTTTCTGTAGTAAGATTTCATAATTGCCATTAGAGGTATGGTGAGATAAGTATTAAAAAAATTTAAATGTCAGTTGCCCAGTAACGGGTAATTAAAAAGAAAGTATAGTTTTTAAAAGAGGAAAAGGTAAGGGTATAGAGGGTCAAAAATAGGTCACTTGTATAAAACGTTGTAGTTTAATTTATATAAAACCACCATAATTAAAAAGAAAAAAATGTAAACAGAGTTGGAGCTTGTTTCAAATGACTGTACACTAAATCTTGCCATCCATCAGTGCCGGACACCAGGTCCACCGAAAATGAAGTAAACCTCTATCTTTGTAATGCTTCTTTTTACCTCTCTCTCCTGAATATCCTATTTACAGATGTTTTCATTTGTATATAGTAAACACATGGCTAGAAGACGTCAGCTTGGTTTGAATTTACATGCCATACAGTTTAGCATTTACATCCTACAGTGTATGGGTGGCATAAACTGAGCAACTCAAGCAGCCCCTGAGCATGTTGTTAACAGCTTTGTTGTGCATTAGAACCCCCAGGATCTCCCTTTTCACCACTTCTGTGTCTTACAGCATCTGACTTCTTCCCGAAGAAGTGCAATGTTATATTTCAACCCAAAGCTGAGCTCCCCTGCTTGGCTGAAACATCTTGTTTACATACAGAGATGCACGAAATTACCTGTAGGGGGTGAAACTGTCTGACATTGTCTGTGAGTTGTCATGTTTTCTGTTTGGGGCTTTTGTAAACACTCCTCTGAGTCTTTCAAATACATCTGATAGCTGCAATTAAAAAAATTTGTTCAAACAATGTATCCTGAAACTGCATCCACAATAAATGGAATATTTCCATCAGCAGCCCCCTGTTTGTTAATGGGTAGGAATGGACCAGTTGCTGTAAGTGGGATAGGAATTGTGCTAAGTCCCTGTGAGATAAGGTAAGGAGCCCCTAAGGACCTCTCTCCTGATGCACTATCCTTCAGGAGGCAGACAGGTCATAAAATTGGCATCTTTAACAAATATATTCCCAAGGTGGGGGGAGGGAAATCATCTTCATTGTCACACTGATCAGTGCAGGACGGGAGCTGAGCATTGGAAGGTGGTGTGCTCAACAAAAGGTGTTCTGACCTAGTGGTGCAGCTCTGTGCTTTGAAACAAGTTTTCTGAGTGAGAGCCACTGCGTTTCTTCTGTCCCCCTCAGTGGAATGTGCTTCCAGGCTTGGGTGATCCCAGGGACACCTCCTGTCGTCCTCCTGTGCCCCTTCGTTTTGGCTCTAACAGCAGTACAACCTGCAATGCCCTACTCTAAGCAGGTCATGGTCGTCCAAAAAGAGGCTCCCCCAGGCTGCTGCCAGCTCCATGGGAAGGCTTTCTGAACTACTGGGGGAGAAATAATTGGATGCTGCCTAATTTGACCTGCAAAGAGCTGGGATGCTCAGGAGCCTGTTCTCCTGCCCTGCAAGGCCAGGCTGTGTCACCACGGGTCACCACAAGCGTTGCTGAAGTGACACTGTCCCTTGCTGAAGGTGGTAAGTTTCTTCTGCTCCTGGTTATTGCCTTTTTGAGAGTGTGGAAGTGTGCTGTGCACAAGAGGGTTTGTTTTTAGGAAATACTGGAAAGTGGCCGTGGTTTGCTCACCCCTGGCAGAATTCACCAAGGACAAATCCTGGTGGCTGACAGCAGCACTGGGAGATGTCTTGGTGTTCCAGCACCCTTATGAAGTGATGATTTTTCAGACAATACCAAATCGTGGTTGGCTTTCCTGCAGCTGACTCCACATTCTAGCCAGACTTTCTCCTATCAACACACAGACTGCCACAAACCAGCTTGACCTTGTCCTAGCAAAATCTATCTGAAAATATTTTAAAGCAATTAACTGTGAGGCTATCTCAGGGTTGGCTTTGGTGTTTTTGAAGAAGAGTTTTTCCATGCTTTCCTTAGATAAAGTCTGCACATGTCTGAATGCAATATTCTGGATGCTGCCGGCAGAGTTGCAAAAATCTATGTTTATATTTGAGACTCCCAGTCTGATGTTGGAAGCAGTGTGTATGTTCAGCTGGCTGGATTTTACTGTGAGTTGGCACTGCCTGTGATGCTGTCTTCAACTTTCACCACTAATCACACAGGAGTTCAGTTTCTAGGTGTTCAGAGGAAGGGCTGTGTGAGGCAACAGGTACAACTTCGTTCTTTAGGTTCTCACTAGAGCACAACCCTGTTCTGAAGCATAAGCCACAAAGTGATGTGTATGTCCTGTCCCTTGTACAGGAATTATAGAAACTTATTTCTGTCTGTATTAAAATTTTTAAAACCCCAGACTTTAGAAAAAACATGCCTAACTATATAAAATAATTTAAGCACTACGCTGATCAACTTTTGTTGTTAGTAAAATTTTATTCATATAAGATATTAAAGCATTAGAAATACACTCTATAAAAATCACAAATATAGAAAAAGCAATGTAATTAGAGCATTCTTTGACAGTGACTCATGAGCCAGTATGACTGATCACACTGGAAGTAACATATAAAAAACTCCCTGTAAGCAGTTTTTTGTTAAACATGTCTCTTATTAAGGAAGACCAGATAAAAAGGAAATGAAAAGGCATTGTCTTTTTACTACTAATCAAAACCAGATTTCTGCTAAGTATCTTTACAAAAACCCCACCCTTATTGCTGCATTCTTACAGCAGATAGTGGTCTCCTCCTTAAAAAAGGAGGAAAAAATGCTCATAATGGTTATCAAGCGCAGAAGAAGAAGTGAAGATGAAGCTGCAGAGTACGTCTAGCCTGGGAGGAGTGAAATGGAGGTCTTGCAGGAACCTCTTGCATTTAATACTCCGCTTTGAATGGGTAGTCCTTGTGATTGACAGCTCTGAGAAGAGAAACACCTGGTTATTCAAGTACTGCAGAAAGTATCTCGAGCAGCATTTCCTTGTTTTAGTCTCCCTTCCCCCACTGCCAACGCACTCAGGTTCTGCAGCTGTCATTAAACTGGACACAGGCATGTGAGGAAGCCCCTGGAACACCAATTTGCTGAAGGGAACTCTCCAAATGAATCTCCCTCCTGATGGTCCAGGACAATGCCTCGTTTCCTGGGGTCCAGGCTTTAAAGTATGAGCTCTCCCTGGTTTTGGTCATGTGCATTTTCAAGACAGGGGTGATGAAAATACAGACAGAAATAGGACTAATGGACAGTAAGGGTAATAAAGAACATACTGGACCACGGGAACTGCCCTCCAGTTCCTGTTAAAGGTGAGGATGACATCCATCTCCTTTTTAGACAGTTCAAAGTCAAACACCTAGCAGGGAGAGAGGAAAAAAAAGCTCTTTTTAGTTAGGTTCATGAGTAGTTAGCTACTAAGTGTGCTTCATGCACTTGTGACTTGAGGTAGGAACACATTAAGCATAGTTAAGCAATCCTCTTATTTCTCAGGCAAATCACAACCCTTGAAGTCATCAAGACAGTCCTCTTCTTTCCAAGGTGCTGTTGATAGCAAGGTCTCACATTTCTGGGTGGCTGAATGCCAACACCACTGCACTTTGTGTTGTAACGCACAGACAAAATACTTTATGTGCTCGGGATGTGTCACAAATACTGGAACTAGAGGTAAATTTTCTGCTACAAGAGAGGACTGCTGGGTATCAGCTGCAAATAGTTGCCTCACAGGTAATCATCTAAGGATTCTTGCTAGGGGTTCATAGAAGAAATAGCTCCAAACCCTATCACCATGGACTGAAAGCAACACAGAGGTATTACAGAAGATGCCACGCCTTATGAGCAAACTTCACTGCCAAGGGGAAGCAGAGCCTCAAAGTGAGACAAACGGTAACAGGTCTGCTGCTTACAGCTTGCTGCTTTACACCCCAAGGACTTGCTAAGCATTTCCTCAAGGGCAAGTCCAAACCTGGGGCTCCCTCCCCGCAGCAACCGAGCTCAGACAACCCTGGTGTAAACAATTTCTCCCCTAGCAGGAACAAAATGCTGTTCCCCAGATGGTTTGGTAGTGCTGAGCCCCAGTCTTCATATCTCTGTATCCCCCTTCCAATGACTCTTAGGTGCTGCTTGGCAACACGGAAGGGCTATGGGTGTGGGTGCCTGTCCTGCATAAAACCAGGTAGCAGCATCTGCAAAGGAAGCTTCACCTTCATGTTTTCCTCAACACGGTGTGGTTTGTCAGACTTGGGAATGACAATGATATCTCTTTGGACCAGAAAGCGGAGCAGGACCTAGGAGAGAACAAGGAGGAGCATGAACACAGAGGTCCCAAGAAATCTATTCAAACACATTTTGTGGATTGATGGATTGGTTTTTTTTTAAACTAATTTATTTTTCTACAACCATATTTACTCTTTGGAAGAATACCAGTTTGCACACAGGAGTTTGATATGCCAGGATTTGCTCAGGTGTTTGCCAGTAGACTGGCAAACTATAATTGTTTCTGGCCTATGTAGTTTCTACATTGTGGCTTTTCCAGGATTTGTTTTGCTTTTGTTTAGGGCAGTAGCAGGGGGAGAAAAATTATGATGCTCTGACCTGTATGATACAAGTGCTCAGACTCAACGGGTATAATGATACCACAGATTATTTTGGGCTCAGAGGTAAGTACCTCACAAAGGTTCAGCTTTTGGAAGTCCATAAAAGGAAAAACATATTTATAGAATTTGAAAGCCATCCGCCCCAAAAAAACCTGTTGCATACAATGCTTTAGTCCTGCCCTGCCTGTCTCAAAATATGATTGGCTTTGATTGCATGTGAACGTGTGGTTTTGTTTGAAGCACAGTTTCTGCACACCCCAGGCAACAGCTCATTGGTGTGGCTAGCAAACTAATAGAGAAAAAGAAAAAATCTTGAATAATCAAGCAGCTTTCAATAATCCTTTGTGAACATGAGCAGATGGGAGGCAATCAAGTATGTCTACAAATTACAGGACTCCTCTGAAGAATAACTTAGCTGGAGAAAGGAATAAAAATTTAGGAAGGTGAACACCTGAGGTAAGCATGTACCATTGCTGCTCAGTCCACCCCAAAACTTGGCAGTCAAGACCTCCTTGAAAACAGCTGATAATTTTTACACATGCTTTTAACTTGGGCAGAATGAAGAGTCAAGTTCAGCCCCATTAGACTGTATCTCTACAGAAAGCAGCATCTGCTAGGACTGGCCTGTAAGACATCTGAGGAGGAGGAATAGTTTGCTCTGACAATCCCACTTACCTGGGCAGGGCTTTTATGGTGTTTAGCTGCAATTTCTTTAATCTTGGGCTCCTCCAGCAGCGTGGGTTCCCCTGGCTTAGCCCTGTTAAGAAATGCGAGAGATTGGTGGTAGGAAGGTAATAGCTTCCCTGCAGGAACATTGTGTGACATAACCTGCATAAAAGCAGCAGCACTTTTCTCATTTTACCTGTAATATTTACTTAATTTTCTAATAATAACAATGTTCATAGCTCAAGCTGCAGCTGCACTGTTTTGTGTACAGCAAGGCTGCCATGCTCTCTTACCACGGGCGGTTAGGAGAGCCCAGGGGGCTGTATGCAGTCACAGCAAGCCCTTTGGATTTACAGTACTTGACCAGCTTTTCCTGGGTCAGGTATGGATGACATTCCACCTGCAAGCACAGAAAGATGGTTGGTAAAGAGGCAGACTTTGCTGGGCTGCAGAGCATTACATTTTAAATCCTCTTGGCTCACGGAAAATGTGAAGGCTTGACTTCCAGCATCATGATTCAAATCTATCTTACCAAAAAGTTATTAATGTCACAGCAGTATCTAGAGGCCTAGCAGAGCATAGAGCTTTCTCTGCTACATATTACCCACAGAAAGCAAAAAGTAGATGAGAAGAGTGAAAGTGTTGTCTGTGTGGAAACTGGGAAATGAGCCTTCTGGGCAGGATTGCATCTTCAGAGGGGCAGCTCAGGTTGCCTGAAGTTTATTTTCTTCTCTGATGCACCCAACCTCTCCTAGCCTCGAAGAGCCTCCCTGATTCCTGAAGAAGCCTGGGGAGATGATCTGAGCTAACCTAAGGAAGCAAGATCACATTGCAAATAGATGTTTGGGTAAGATGTCCTCGAGCTGAAAGCAGCAGGAGCTCCATGGGGGTGCTGCTCAGCTTGCCACAAGCCATGGCACGACCACTGTGTCTGTGCTGCTTCCCATGGCCCAGTGCACACACCCACCTGTTTCTAACCACTAGAGCTTCACTACCAGGCATGGGGACATGAAAAACGTGTACAGCAGTTTGCTAAGACCTGAGCTAGTGTGGGGATTTCCCTGGATATTCCCCACCTGGAAGGGACGGGCATTCAGTACCCTCAGGTGAGTGCAAAGAAGTTGCCTGTGGAAGAAAATCAGAAGGTCCCTAAGCTGCTGCTGCTGTCCTGTGATTACATTCATGAGGTATGTGGTGAGAACTTGTTATGGAATTGTACACTTCAACCCTCCTTTCTATGATGAGGTTGAGTGGTTTATTTTAAGTTGAAAAATGAGTAAGTCCAGTGTATCCCAGAGTAGTCCCATGCTGGTGCAGAAACTCACAGCGGGGATTTTGCTGAATATATTTAAGACTACTCTAAATATATGTTATAGGAATTTATATAATAAATAGATATTATACAAACTATATATTATGTATATAGGACATAGATATTACATTTATACATTATATGAATTTAGGCATACTCTAAATATATATATGTATACACACACAAATTCTAAGCATATTTAGGAATACTTCTAAGTGGAAGGTTCCAACTTCATGGAAAGGAGTTGAATCTAGATAATCCTTACAGTACCTTCCGATCCTAACCATTCTATGATTCTAGACTGCAAGGTTAGCTGAGGAATGGAAATAAAATTCTCACCTGGACCATTACAGGCTTGTGCTTCAGTCCTGGCTTGTTCAAGATTCTTTCAATCTGCTCATGGTTGAAGTTGGAGACACCAATGGCTTTTACCAGCCCACAGTCCACCAGCTCCTCCATGGCCTAGTCGGTAAGGACAACCAAGGTGTGGGAATGGGTTGGTGGTATTACTGTCAAACTCCATTATTTTATTTCTCTCAAGCTTGTGACAAATGAACAAACAACTCACACTAGATTAGATTACATGAAAGTACCTCAGTTAACAAAAGAAGATAGGATTTCCTAACTGTATGCAACACCCAGTAAATTAACAGCCACACCTGGATTAATATAAAGGGTTGTTTCTACCACTGTGTGTATTCAAATATTTTAGCCACAGCCCCTACAGTGCTGATAGCTTCCTCCTCTTTAGCCTTACTAAAAAGACCCCCTTCTTGCTCCCCAAAACAAGAGATAGAAGCAGCTATCTGGCTGAAATACAATGTTGTGTGGCTGGCTTTCACACCCAAACATATCCCTCAATTTCACTTTGCACACAGATCTCTGCTGCATCTTTAGTGGTGATACCTGCTCTAAAGAGCAAACATTTACTTACCTCCCATGTGTCCAGAAAATCTGTGTCACTGGGAATACTGTGACCCTTGTCATCCAGGGGGTGCAGCTCTTCACCAGCCTGTTATTTCAAGGCAGATAAAACACAGGTTTTTAAGTGTTGAATTTCCTACAGTGTACTTTTCCTACAGCACTTTTGACTGCATTTACAGGCAGTCAGTTAGCAGGTTGTTTAAACATATTGCATAACTAAAAATGATGCATGTCTATTAGTATTCTCTTTTGGATAAGGGCCATGTTTCTCAAAATCAGTCCCTACATGCAAAGAGTGTGGGGATTAGTGATAATTATGTAACTTGGGCAGATCTGGAGAGAAGGGAACAGACACCCTCCAGTCCTATTCTTGTTTTTTATTAATTTTACACGGATGTGGACTGGGGAAAGAAGCACATTCTTTCTGTGGTATACTTCATCTCTCACTGCTGGTTACTTCAGACCAAGCCAACACCCCCAAAACCCAAGATGTCCATGCTGAAACCACCACCCTGTGCTGGTTACCAGAAGCCCCGGGGGGCTCACACCTGCATCTATCTCATTCCAACAGGCATGAAAAGCCAGACCCCTGTGCTAAAGCACACCACTACTGAGTGAGCAAATGCTCTCTACCACTGCGTTCAGGGAAGAGCCAAAGGAACCACATATCCCAGCTGTGTAATGAAGATGAGAATGCAAAGATGAGAGAATGAGATGTTCCTGGGCAGGTAAGGAGGAAAGGTGTGCAGAGCAGGACTACCTTGAATCCCATCGGGAAGTGCATCAGGTAGAGGTCGAGGTAGTCCAGTTGCAGTGCAGCAAGGCTCTTCTTGCATCCTACCTTAACCAGGGACTTCTCATGGAACGTGTTCCACAGCTGCGGGAAGAGACCAAGCCCAACTCTCACTTTACAGCTCCCACAGGGCAGACCAGGGCACAGAAACTTCTCACTTGGTGGTCTGGCAGGACAACTCCCTCCCCATGCTGAAGGTGAGGATGTAACATTTCACTGTTAAGGCAGGACAAACTCACCACAAAAACAGCAGTCATGAAGGTGGAAGTCAGGATCCCCACTTAGGAAAAGAGATTTTCAGATATAAACGTAACACTCTGGCAAGTGTGTCTGACACAGCAAGACTGTTAAGTGTTACAATTGTTTTTTTCAGCCTAAGTTTTGAGTATTGAGCAATCACAGCTACCTTCTATTTATCCCTTTAAACTGTCCACAGTTGCCAATTTTATTGCATTTTTTAAAATCAAAATTCAAGTTGTTTAAATAGAAGAACTTGCAAGTAATATTAAATTAAGCCATGTTCTTTAACAAAAACAAAGCTTAATGTGGAAAATCTTAGTTATACACAAAGTTTTCTAGTTTTGCTGGTGAAAACCCCAAGCCATAAATTTATTAGTTGAACTGCTCTTTTTGGTGAGGAGCACTTCTGAGACAAGTGGATGAGACAAAGGAATGAAGAAAACACATATAAAATACTTTGATTTCTGTTCATTTTCAGGATTACCATTTGTACACAACACAGTTTTCAAATGTCTTGCTTAGCACTGATGAATCCAGACAACTGTGTTTTGATTTTTTTTTCTCCCCTTATCTTTCTTGGGTGTGTCCAACTGAACATTCAATATAATTGACTTTATCGATGTGAGGAAATCATTAGATGAGTAATAGCCGTGCTATCTTTCCTAAGTTGTCCGTGGTTCCCGATAAAGCCGAGTCCAAATTGCAAATACAGGATGGGACTTTTAAGACACAACAAGAAAACCACGAAGTGAATTTCAGGGAAGGGAATAGGTCCGTGTGTTACTTTACAGGTACAACAAGGGTTTCTCTGCAAGAAAAGCTAAATGCCCCAATAATCTTGTTATTAATAATCTTGTACCTTAGTGACAATGAAAAGGTCTTCCCGTTTCACAGCTCCCTCCTTGATCTTCTGCTGGATTGCGTTCCCTATTTCATTTTCATTCTGGTAGAAATAGGCGCAGTCGAAGTGGCGGTAGCCCACACCAATGGCATATTTCACCACCTCCTCCACCTTTCCCGGGGGAGCCTGAAAGCAAACAGAAGCCAACCATGAGCTCTTCCATGTCCTCCTGGCGGGGCTCAGTGCTGTGACAGCTCCACACAGTGCCCCTTTCCCGCTGCTCCTGGAGTTTCCTCATCACCTGCGTTCAACTGGAACCCAACGGAGCTTCCAGGCAGACAGCATTTTTGCATGGAGCGGGCACAGAGCGGAGAGGAGTTTGTTTCTGCACGACTTTCAGCTCTGCCAGCAGCGCAATATCCACTGTCATTTCCCCTGTTTGCTCCCTGTGTTGCCCAAAGAGTTTCGCCACTTCACCTTCCCCAAATTTGCCCCGCCAGGGCGGGTCCGTGGCCAGGCCCCCCCCTCAGACCGCGGCCCCATCCCGGAGCCGCGAGCCGCTGCCGCTCGGACTTTCTGGCCCGTTTCTTTCGCTTCCCGTCTTCTTCTTTTATTTTATCTTTTTTTTTGTGCCTCCTTCCACCTTCTTCAGCCGTGAATTTATATTTCTTTTGCCTTTTCCTCTTGCCTCTGTCTCCCCGCGGCCCCCCCGCTCCTGGCAGCCCGCCCGGTTACACAAGCGGCCGCCATCGGGCGCTCCGGGCAGCACCGACCCACGGCCCCACGCAGGGCACGGAGCCCGCTCTCAGAGGGGTGGCTCCTTTCCTCTTTTGTTTCTCTTTTTAATTTTTTTTTTTACTTTATTTCGCATCTCGGCATCTCCCGCCGGACCCCCGCCCTGCCGCGGTACCTGCCAAGTGCCCAGCCCCAGGGCGGGTATCTTCATCTTGTTGCTGAGCTCCACGAGAGGGATGGCCATGGTGCCGGTGCCTGTCTGTCGGTCCGTCCGTCGGTCGGAGCCTGCCCAGGGCTGCCCGAGGCCGCTATAAGGAGCGGAGCTGCCCCGGCCCCGCCTCGCCCCACGCCCAGCCGCGCTCCCCGCCTCGCAATACGCGGCAGACACGAGATGCGCGCCGGCATGAGGCTGCAGAAAGCCTTGATGCTGATGTAGCTGTTTGCTTGAAAACGAGCAACCTGAGAGCAAATGTCTCAGCCGTGGGCTTGGCGCTTTGCGGTGGTGGCATCGCCATCCCTGGGAGCGCTGGAAAGGTGTATGGATGTGGCACCTGGGGACAGGGATTACTGATAGACGTGGTGGTGCTGGGGACCGATTGGACTCGACAAATTTAGAGTGTTTTCCAACCCTAATCATTCCGTGGTACCGCAGCTGAGAGAGCCTGACGGGAGCCAGGAGAATTTTACATGAGGCAACGGGTGTCAATTGGAGGATTTTCTCGCTCTCAAGTGGTGGCAAATGGATCGAATCTTCAATCTTTTTTCCTCAAAACTATAAGGCTCACCTGCTGCTCACAGAGGAATTCATTAAAAGGGAACGTGGCCTTACCTTTTAGCTCAATTCTGTGTTCCCTGTCTCTGCAGAGGGGCGGGCTCCCCGCGGGACCATTGCCTCAGCCTGTGTGAAAGATTTCCCTGGCCTCCAATTCAAATTTCACCCAGCACTGGTAGGGTGTCAGAGGTTACAAAAGAGATTTGTGATCACAGCTTGTCAACAGGTACTGCTTTAGCCCAAATAACCCCCCCTGCTTTTGCTTAGGGTGAAAAGGCTGGTATTTAAAGGCGGCAGGAGACTTTGTACGAGTGCAGTGCCTCAGAAACCAGGAGCCAGAGCCTGGAGGGACTGGGCTGCTTAGCTGGCAGCTCTCAGGGAGCAAAGATGCTTCACACTATGAAGCTGATGTAAGTTCTGCACCCTACCTTAGGCATCCCACATGTCACAGAGATTTTGGGTTTTGTTATCACGGTAGGGATGCATTGCTGCTTGTGTCTACCTTTTCTTTTCCTTACGTTGCTGTAAACTCCTTCTTGCTCACCGCTGATCCCTGACCACCAATTTACACTCTGCAGGAGTTCCACTGGTGGCATCTTGTGACTTGTACAGTGTGAACGAGGTATTTTAAATAATAGAAGTAAATATTGTATACTTCTAATGTTTGCCTATCAAAATATAGAGGGAACTGTGAATTATTGAGCCACTAACCATGATGATTGATGTGATTTGTTAAAATTTATGTGCATTATTTAAACTGCTTTTATAGGCCAGTATTTTCAGTTGGTTGGCAAATGCATGTTCTAGGTTTAAATAGAACCAAAACCTCTTCCTGCTCTCCTTGGCCTGGTTTCTAAGCTGTTGGCTTAACCAAGCTTTATTGTCATCTTTCTGTTGCCTTGGATGTCATCACACACTCCAGAATGGGAAAAAACACCCCCAAATTGGTATGAAGCAGAGGCAGAGAAGCAGGGAATCAAATTTTTCAAGGTGGATGATAACTCCAGTATGGTCAGACGAGAGCATCAAGAGAAGGTGTCTTCTATTGAAAACAAACATGAAAAAACACATACACCAAACAACCCCACCCAAAAGAAGAAAAAGACAAAGCTGCTGCAAGAGATGTGATGAATCTGACAGAAAAGAAAGATCTACCAAAAAAAAAAAAAAAAAAAAAAAAAAAATTAAATTTTATAAATTTAGTAACAGTACATTGTTTTTAAGACCAGAAAGGGCCACACTCTTCTTCTTGTACTGATCTCCAATTACACTGAAAAGATTTTACACCAAGCCTATGTCATATCCATATTGCTAATTTTTTATTAAAGGCACTTGGGTGCTACAGAAATAGGAGCTGACCAAAATGATGCAGAGAATAGGCTAGAAAATGCAGAGATTGAGCTATTAAACTTACCTTCGATTGCAACAAGTCTTGGTCTGGAAGGCATAAACCCCACATAACTGCCTTTTTTTTCTTTTTTTTTTTCACCCATTTGTTTAACAGAGCCATTAACAATTTTCCTCCTTGTAAATCTTTATTCGAAGACATTAATGATTTTGGAGTGAACTTCCTGCAGGCCAGGGAGGAGCAGGGAGAGATCTTAGCAACTCAGCCACAGCGTGGGCTGGCAGAGGAGGTCTGCTGGAAGGACTCTGTTATGTGTGCAGGCTTTTCTGTTCAAACATTTTTGTTCTGGTTTCTTTATCTGCATGGAGGAAAGTAACTCAGCATTTAAAGCCATATAAAACCTGACTTCATGAGGGTTTAAAAGACTTTAGTTATTTTTTAACTACTATTATTTCCTGGATGTAGTATGGGTGGTGACTGAGGCCCATCCACCTTGACTTTTTTACTGAGTCATGGTGATTTCACTCCCTGCAGAGCCTGGCAACTCCCTTGGGCCACGCTGTTTCATGAATCAGAGTGTGCAGATACAGGTGGTGACTTGCCCATAAACTTTTTATGGGTCTCTATCACCTCAGTGGAAGTTTACCAGTGTCTGCTTTGGAGCTGTCCCTCCTTTGGAGTGACTCTTCTGGAGAGTAATGGTTCTCCTTCCTGATCAGCTTCTGCTGAAATGCAAAAATGGAATCTCTTGTGTGGACAGTCCAGTGATATCAGGAATATTCTGTCTAGACAGAATCATAGACCCATTAAGGGTGGAAAAGATCTCCAAGGCCATCAGGTCCAACCTTCAGAGATAAAAGTTTTTAGGTAGAAAGCCCCAACATGAGTCAACCCTGCTGTTAGTGTTCCTTGGGGAAGCAATGTGCATTGTTGTCCTGAACTAATGCTGAGGAGCCTGTCACGAGTGTCTTCTCCTGTACAGCTGACAAAACATTGCAATATATTGATCGCAACAATAATGAAACAACAAATTTGATTCTCTGAACTGTTAAGAAGGTAAATATTGCTATTTATATTTTATTAAAACTTTTTTCTTCCCCTGTGAGTCTAAAGGAATACTGGGCACCTTTTTAGAATATGCAATGGGTGAAGACTGAGATAAAGCACAGAATCACAGAATGGTGAGATGGGAAGGGTCCTCTAGAATTCAGCTTGTCCATCTTCCCTGCCCAAGCAGGGCCACTGAGAGCAGGTTGCTCAGAGCTGTGTCCAGATGGGACACACCACATCATCTCTGGGCAAACTGTGCCAATGCTCAGTCCCCTCTGCAGTAGAAAAGTGTTTTGTAATGATAGAGGGACCTTCCTCAGTCTCAATTTGTGCCCACTGACTCTGCTCCTGGCACTGGGCACCACTGACAAGAGCTGTCCTCTTTGCACCTTCCCTTCAGGTATTTAGAAACATTGACAAGACCCCGCCTCGAGCTTTCTCTTCTCCAGACTAAAGATCCTCATCTCCCTCGGTCTCTCCTAACAGCAGCGAGGGTTTAATCCCTAACTGCTCACTGTGCTGTGGCTGAGTCACTTCCCTGTCACATCTGGGCAGCCCTTGCAGGGCACCCAGCCCTGTGCACCTCCAAACTGCAGCCTGTGGGTGTGGGCAGGGTCGACGTGGCAGTGCTGCTCAAAGTGTAGCTGGCACTGTGCAGGAGGTGACCATTTTGCAGGGGACCTTCTTGTAGGATGCCCGTGGCAGCCAGTGCACCCAAGTTTTTCCCTTTTATACTGTACCCTGTCACAGTCTTCAGTGTGGTTCTGAATTGTTGCATACTCTCAGCCTTCCTCTAAAAACAAAAGTAAACAACCCCCAGTAGCTCAGAGCAGGAAAGGTCTACTCTAACTGAGACAGAACTGCTTCTATCAGTCTTACTTGCACTATATCATGTTCCTGGATCTGGCAATGTCAGTAGGAAGTGATACATCTGCAGTGAAGAAAGTTTTTGTGCGAGAAAAATATTTCTAAAATGCTTTGATTCACCACCCCCTCCGTGAGTACAACGGACAGTACCCAAATTCATCAGCAAGATGTGGATTTTCAGTGCTCACTAAAATAATTTCCCTGCAGCAGCAGCTGCCTTTGCAGTGGTTGCAAGACACCAATTTTGGTAACACCAAAGTGAAATTTTTCACCAAAACCCTGAGACCAGGGTTAGAAATTCCTTGGAAAGAATCACCAGAGCTACACTGCATCCCAAGCTATGTCCTGTTTCCCCATTTTGGTGGTGCCTTTCCTCCCTTCTCTTTGGGGCTGCTCTACAACCTTGGGGATTCCTGTTAGGTCCTAAGTGAAGGCTTTTGAGCTCTCCTGGACCAGAGTGGGCTGTGCCAGCAGCCTCTCACGCTCATGAGCCCTCAAGTTTGTGATTCTTGGAGGGCCGTTGCCGAAAGTTGATGACAGGTCCTGAGCTGATAACTCCATTCCTCCACCCACTGAGAGATGCAAAGGCATCCAGTGTGAGTATTTTGCTGCACCTGTGGAATTTTTAAGAGGTACCTTTGTACAGATAGATACAGATATCTCTGTGTCTGTGTGTGCATGCATGTGAATTGATTCAAGCACCCTCTCAAGTACTGTAGCAATGGTGCTATCTTGAATCTGTAATTAGGTCACTCTAGTAATTGTAATAAATCCTATTGAATCACTTCATAAATATTAAATTAGTCAATGGCTAAGTGCTGCTAAGCCCTTTTGCAGCCTTACCCTTTAGCACCATTACCCTTTGCACCTTCACTGTTTTGCATCTCTGGTCTCCGTGTAAATTATTCTGAGCTGATTCTAATCCGATTTTCCTTTGTATGATTCACCTGTGTAGTTAGTAATGGAGTAAATCTTGCCACTGAACTCAGTTAAGTGACACCTTTACAAATTTATGTTAAAACCTGCTTTCACTAATACCTTTGACAGTGACTCTTTAAGCAGCCTAGCACACTCATTTGCCACATCCATAAGCGTATACTTTATCTGTGTTCAGAACAGCCTTGAGTTAAATCCTGTGAGGGCCTTCTCCAGCTCAGCAGTTGTGCAGTCTGATTGCTGCTTATTCCTTGCTTTTAGGGCCTTTCCTCTCTTTCTTTCTTCCTCTGAATTTTGGAGTTCTTCCACTGCAGTTTTTTGAAAAGAGCTGCGACAACACCTTTGATCCAGATAAGAACCTTGACACCTTAGATCACCTGAGATTAGCCATACAAAGGAAGCGGGGGTGGTTGCTCACGGAGAAGAGTGTAGGAAAGTTGTGATGGATGAGGAAATGTACTGGCCTGGCAGCAATCCAGCTCTTTTCACTCTGGAGTGTTGATAGAGGTTTTCAGGTACCTGTCAGCCGAGCCTCACGCGATTGTTTCTGAGTATGAACAAACAGATATGCCAGGGTGGAGTCCAACAAACTACCTGAGAAGATATTTACGTTTAGCAACTGGGGATAGTTGATTTTTAAATGGGGTGGACGATGGCTCGTTGTTGCTGTTGCTACCACAAGAGAACTGACAGTCTTTTATTTAATAGCCTTATTAAAATAGGTGCTCTCATGTCAAGAAGGAGGTATACAAACTGTTGGGAGGGGTGAGTTAAAAGCAGAAGATTGGCCATTGTAATTACTCTCCAGTGACCCTACAGCTGGGAATAACTCCTGATGAACCTGTGTGAACAGCAGGCCAGTGATTCCTAAGCATGGACAGAGTTTCAGTGCCTTTGTCTCTTTGTCTTGTGCCTCTGCCCAGGTGCTGCTTCAGGCATACCCTGGTGAGCTGATGGAGATAAATATTCTCTTTGTGTTTCAGTTCTGAGTTTGTGGCTGTCCCAGCTGCCCATGCTGACTCACACATGTAGCAATGGCAAGTAACCACATTTATGTAAACAGAGTTGTTTGTTTTTATTACACTGTTGCACGCTAAGTACAAATTTTTTTCTCATTTATCCACAGACTTGTATCTTACAGCAGAGTTTTAAGTATGATTGGTGTATATGGGTTCTGTAACTCCCTGCAGAGAGTTACAGAATCCATATAAAAAGAAGGGGTTCTGTAACTCCCTGCAGAGAGTTACAGAACCCATATAAAAAGAAGGGGCTCTGTAACTTCCTGCAGATCAGTTTCCAAATGGAATTTTACAGCCTTCTTTGGCAAGAGAAGAGAACCACGTGCTGAAGCCAGTTCAGGGCAGACAAAATGACAATTTTATTATCTTTTATTCAGAAAATCAAATTATTAACAAAGCTGGACTATACTAACAATCCTCTTACAATGAATGCAGCTTTTAAATAGCTTTAGGAAAAACAGCCAACTTAACCATGTTTTAAGAAAAAAGAGAAAAAATATGATTTTTTCCCCCTTATCACTGTTAGAAGTATAAGAAATCTTGAAAAGCTGTCTGCTGTCATAACAGAATGAAGATCTCAGGCCCCACCTTTCCCTGGATTGTGTGCAGGGCATACTGCCATTCTTCCTTCAATTTTGGCATAAT
>VZRS01009001.1:385496-436271 GCA_013398055.1 Ifrita kowaldi | reverse complement strand
GTTTCTGAGTATGAACAAACAGATATGCCAGGGTGGAGTCCAACAAACTACCTGAGAAGATATTTACGTTTAGCAACTGGGGATAGTTGATTTTTAAATGGGGTGGACGATGGCTCGTTGTTGCTGTTGCTACCACAAGAGAACTGACAGTCTTTTATTTAATAGCCTTATTAAAATAGGTGCTCTCATGTCAAGAAGGAGGTATACAAACTGTTGGGAGGGGTGAGTTAAAAGCAGAAGATTGGCCATTGTAATTACTCTCCAGTGACCCTACAGCTGGGAATAACTCCTGATGAACCTGTGTGAACAGCAGGCCAGTGATTCCTAAGCATGGACAGAGTTTCAGTGCCTTTGTCTCTTTGTCTTGTGCCTCTGCCCAGGTGCTGCTTCAGGCATACCCTGGTGAGCTGATGGAGATAAATATTCTCTTTGTGTTTCAGTT
This sequence comes from Ifrita kowaldi, assembly GCA_013398055.1. Classification (NCBI taxonomy): domain Eukaryota; kingdom Metazoa; phylum Chordata; class Aves; order Passeriformes; family Cinclosomatidae; genus Ifrita; species Ifrita kowaldi. Next base: position 435,829 of record VZRS01009001.1, on the reverse strand, counting down.
CTGAGTTTGTGGCTGTCCCAGCTGCCCATGCTGACTCACACATGTAGCAATGGCAAGTAACCACATTTATGTAAACAGAGTTGTTTGTTTTTATTACACTGTTGCACGCTAAGTACAAATTTTTTTCTCATTTATCCACAGACTTGTATCTTACAGCAGAGTTTTAAGTATGATTGGTGTATATGGGTTCTGTAACTCCCTGCAGAGAGTTACAGAATCCATATAAAAAGAAGGGGTTCTGTAACTCCCTGCAGAGAGTTACAGAACCCATATAAAAAGAAGGGGCTCTGTAACTTCCTGCAGATCAGTTTCCAAATGGAATTTTACAGCCTTCTTTGGCAAGAGAAGAGAAGCACGTGCTGAAGCCAGTTCAGGGCAGATAAAATGACAATTTTATTATCTTTTATTCAGAAAATCAAATTATTAACAAAGCTGGACTATACTAACAATCCTCTTACAATGAATGCAGCTTTTAAATAGCTTTAGGAAAAACAGCCAACTTAACCATGTTTTAAGAAAAAAGAGAAAAAATATGATTTTTTCCCCCTTATCACTGTTAGAAGTATAAGAAATCTTGAAAAGCTGTCTGCTGTCATAACAGAATGAAGATCTCAGGCCCCACCTTTCCCTGGATTGTGTGCAGGGCATACTGCCATTCTTCCTTCAATTTTGGCATAATCTGTTCTTGATCTTCAAGCTATTTCTTTAGCTGGATATATGTTCAAACCTTCCTAATGTATTTGTGTGATCCCCATAGAACATTAGCACTACCCAGATGTCAGCTGTGGACTTTTAATAGGAAATCATTATACTTGTAGGTCTTTTGGTTGTGAAAATTAAATTGCAATGTTCTCCCCTAGTCCACATTCTCTTCTAAGTTTTCTTAGTTCGTCCTTAGCCTGATAATCTATAAAGCCTGATAATGGTGCTTTAAGAGAAAGAATTTATTACTGATCTTTAGAAAACTGGAAGGAAAGTGGTGGGGAAACCAGGGGAAAATTTAGGAATGACTTCTGTGCAGGAGGTGCAGGGTGTGAGATTAGACATGAGAAATGAGAGATCCAGAAAGAAAGGACAGAGGCAGGAAAAACAGGGAAGTCATACTCTTAAATGTGAACGTGTTTTTCATCTGAGTCCCACTGGAAGCAACAAAGCACTTTAAAAATAAATAACCAAATGCACAGTTGCTCTTAAAGCTCATCTTATTTTGTCGTGGGCCTTTTGCTGACATTGTTTTCTCGTTGACGTCAATGGAGGTTTCAAAAGCAATTGGAAGCAGCTGTCTGTTTCAAACACACGCTGAAGCCATCAGGAAAAGTGGTATGCAGTCTTTCCCTGGAATATACTCGAGACCAGTCCAATATGTCTTTTCATCACAAATTTTAATCACCAGTTGCTGGCTGTGTTTATGTTTGCTGCGGTGGGACATGTTCTGGAGCAGCTCTATCAGATAAGGGTGCACAGTAATATACAACTGGCTTTACCAAATCCATCACTTTCATCTTGAATACAATGGTATTTGTTTTTCTTTTTTTCTCAGGCACTGTCAAGATTTTTCTCTATTCATGTTTTAAGAGATTACTTTCTTTTGAGGAAATAAAGTTCAAAGACCATTGATTTGATTTCTTATGTATATTAATATTGATATTTTGTGCTAGTGTATTAGGTTAGATGATTTTTAAGCAGTGAACTTTCATTGCATGATTAAATTGATATATATTAACTTTGAAAATTGACCCCTCTTTTTTTACTTTCTCCCTAAGTGACACTGGGAAAAGCTGTGCTTTACCTGAAATCGTCTTGTTTCTACAAGGAATTGTATGATTGCTGCTGTTTTTTCAGTCTGTGCCTGGTCAAAAGTGACTCATGCAGAGAAGCACAAAGAATCTGAACTAGTACATGAAGAAAAGAGGCTATTTAAATTAATATATGGTGAAGTACAAGGCCATCGTGTTTAGGTGAGGCAATGTGTGCTGTAGGCTTTGTGATTTAAAACCCCTTCCTTCTCGTATATCCAAGTAGGGAAGAAAAGAACATTGTCTAAAGAAAGCTCCTGATCACTGCAGGTGCCCTGAACCCAGCCCTCTGAGCTGGAATCAAAGCATAAAGGGAAAAGTAAATATCATATATGGCTTGGTTTGGGAAGGAGAGCACTCAGGAGTGTCTGAAAGGGGGAAAACAGACATTGCCACAGAAATGCAGCCCCAATAAATAGAATAAAAAATGTACTTTATTACAGGATGGGTATATTTCTGGGTTCTTTATATCTCTCTGGACCTGCAGAGGGTGCAAAATCTCCACACTGCTTAGAAGAAGCAGAATTATTGCATTGCCCTTGTATATTTTGCGTCTCTGGCAACTTGTAGCAACACTTCACCAGCACCAAGATCCTCACTGGAAACTTCATTGTAACAAAAACGGAGATAAAAGCATTTATTACTGCAATAATTAGGGCTGTTGCCATTTAATTTGCAGAAGTCTTTTATTCTTCTATATCTGAACCTAGCGCTCAGCAATTTGGTCCCTTGTCATCTTCTCTCTTTCCCTAATAATATGCTTTCCTCTTCATTTTCTGTTTCATTTCTGTTTTTCTGCTTTCTCTTTGATTTTAATCTGGGTATTTCTTCTGGTTAACTCTTTCTCTTGGAATTCTTGCTTCCAGCTTTAAGTGGTTTCTTTCACATCATGAAAACAGTGGAAGTAAATGACAAACTACATGGCTTGCATTACAGGTTTTATTTTCACATGATTTCAGCAGTATCTAGAATAACAGAATAAAATATCTGAGACATTATTATGATTTCACTTCATCTATTTTCACTGATTTAGCAGAGGTCTTTCATGTGAGAAAGTGTGACAACAATGTTTGGGGGAAAGACTGCTTTTAAAGTGCAGGGGTTTCGGGGATAAAGCTTTCCTGTTTTCAAAGAAAGCCATTCTGTTCTGCAAATTGAAACACGTGCTTAACTACCACTCAATTAGAGCAGTATTATTAGGAAAAAAACCCCCCTCACACTTAAAATACCTGTCAAGAGTGGGGCGAGAAAGTTTTAAGTGTGTGGTGGTAAAACTTGTCAAACTTGTCAAACTTGTCTAACTTGTCTAACTTTCCATGTTTCATAACAAGGGGGTTTTTTTGGTTTTTTTTAATTTTTTTTTTCAGTTTATTTTTGTTCGTTTGTGGTTTGATGTGGTTTGGTTTGCTTTTTTTTTTTTTTTTTAATTCATAACTGTCTTCATACCAGCTGTGAGAGGGCTGGGTTACAGCGTTGTTGGAGGTACAGCAGCCTTTCAGGTTGCTAGGATTTACATGATAAGCCTTTGTGTAGGAATGAGTGGGCACTTAAATTTAGGTCTCTGTGTTTGGTCAAAGAGAGACTTCTGTGGGGTTCTTTTTAAGCAAGTCTCATTAGTTTTTGGGCTGTAACTTAAACTTCTTTTGCAATGACCTGCTTATAGCTCATCTTTGGGTTGATGGGAAAACAAAAATCAACCTGGATGCCAAGAGGCAAAGGTGTACTCGTGCCAAGGCCCAGCACAGATCCTCATGCTCTCTGCGGCTGCAGATGATGGTGGTACTGAAGAGAACAGAAAAACCTCTGTGAGGCTTGTCCTGATCCTGCTGAAAAACAGCAAGAAAATTTCATCTTGCCCCTGATACCTACCCAGTGCAAGTCTTTTGGTCGGGAGTTTGGAAATCAGTTGCTTAGATAGTGTAATTTGTATTTGGAGATTTTCAGTAACTCTGATTAAGTCTGAGCATGCAGTTTTTCTAAGATGAAAACAATTAATTGTAAATACACTGTTTGATTTGAAGATATTATTAGGATGATATTGCAGTAGCTGTATTCACATCATAATGATAATCTTGTTACGTTCTTTGATTCCAAGAATTGCAAGATTTAGACCTGGGAGGAAGAACACGACGTCCTTATGTAATTTGGTGGAGAAGAGAAGTACTACTGCTCACAAATGAAAGATTAAGGGCTTGGGGCCTGTTATGCACCCATCTGCAGCTCTGTCATAAACCAGTGATATTTATATTTTAATTTTACCAGTGATACTTATATTTTTAATTTGGAGAGAGGTGTGTGAGTAGCTGCCTGCTCCTTGTGCAGCAGGGTGGGAAAGCTGGGGGCTCCCGCTTGTGGAAATGTTCATTTCCTCACAGGGGCGTGCAGTGCAAGCACTGTGGCAGAGGAAACACTAACGATGGAGCTTGTTGCAATCCATGGACATTAGGTGACAGAGGCCTCAGGGTCAGGGAATTATTTTGCAGGCTTCCTTGTTAATTAATCATAGATACCACGGAGTGCAGGAGAGAGCCTCTGTGCAGCCTAGGCAAAGCTACACCTCGTGAATGCTGAAACAGTGCCTTTGGATTTATTTATGTGCCAGGACGTGGGAGAATCACCTCCCTGAGCAGCCAAGGGTTTCTTGCTTTGTGCCCCAAGAGTGGGTGGCAGGGATGGGTGGTGGCAAGGGAGGGGTGCCACGCAGATGCCTGGCACAGACCTGCCAGCTTGGTGTGTGAGGTGGTGGGATGCTGAGACCTGAGCTGCATGCAGCTCCAGGGCAGTATTTTAAGGCCAGCCTGGCCTGAGTGGAGAAGTTTAATGTGCAATTATTTTGACAGTGCAGCAACTAATATTTTATTAAGCTCGGAGTGGTAAGATGGAAGCCAAAGGGATTGTCTTCACCCTCAGGTAATATTCTCTGTTCGTAGGACAATTTATTGTTTCCAAATATTATCATTATGTCCTTTATTATCAGCTGACACTTTTAGAAATCTGGCTGCAGTGTTAATTTTATTTTCCATTTATCCTAGGGCATGAGAATTGACAGAGAGCTTTGCTAAGAGAACAAAAAACCCTTTAATTTTAGTCCTTTTTGCTGATGTCTTTGATTCTTTCATTTTTTTATTAAAAGCTTACTTTACTAAAGAAACTGATAGAAGTTCATATGAATTTGGCAATTTGACATCCATCAAAAGTGGAACTAGTTACAGGGATAAATAAGAACTTTAAAATAAAAACTAGATCTGTGAGGGAATGCTGAAGAAAGGCAGAGGAAAAGAAAGGTCTTAATTTGTGATCCATTCCAAGCATGCTGCCTCCAAGGGACTTAATTAAGCAACCAATCTCTTATTGCAAGAAATTATTGATAAAACCTGGAAGGTTTCTGGTACTTCAAGTGCTGTTCCTGCAATGAATTTATCAGTTGAAAAAACAGGCCATGTTTCATGTGTACTTGTGTTTGTGAAGGGAAGGGATTTTTTATAGGTGGGGAAGGACAATTTTATGGTAAGGCAGGTGCTGCTGCCACTGGAGCCCTGAGTTCTTAATGGCAGCTGTAGCCACAGGCTTGTAGCAGTGTGGATTGTTAAACTAATTCAATTTTTTTCTTCCTCTCCTCTCTTTTTTCTTTTTTCTCTCTCTTTTTCTTTCTTCTTCCTTTTTTTTTTAAAATAGCTTTTATTGTTTGAGAAAAAAAATGGTATCAAAAGCCCTAAGAACCTGAAAACCTTTCATCAGCTTCAGATTAGGCACATTGAGTCACCCCCAGTGTGAGCTTCCAGTTAAATCTGGGATAAGATTACCACAGTGACCTGACTAAGCAGAGGTCAGTGTATTCCCCAGTGTGGTTTGGGAACTCAACACACATGGCATAAAATTAAACTTTTTTTGGTAACATTTTTTGCTGAAAATCATTCAGGCATTATCTTTTTGCAGTTCCTTGCAAATACAGAGGAGAGCTTTTGTCAAGTTCTCGCTCAAGAAGGCATCATCTTAAATTGAAATATTATGATTACTTCTGCTGAGAATAACTAAGTGTAGAGGAGAACCAAGTTCCTGATTTATTTTTGGAGACAGACAGGGAGAGATAAAGGAAGATTTTGTCTTTTCTAAATACAGAACGCTTTTCTGGCTATCTTTTTAAGTGAACTAATAACTCCTTATAAAGTGAAGCTGAAATCCTTGTGTTTCTTACACACAACAAGCCTGTGAACTTTAATAATATCAGGATATTCAGATCGTCACAAAATAAAAAAAGGAGTTAAAGGGCTTTCTCATCAGAGCTACAATAATATTTCTCAAAACTTTCATTTTTGCTTAACTTCAGAATCCAGATGTTCTCTGAAATACTTATTCTGAAACAGATTCACAGGTATCTATCTGAGGCTGAAACACAACAGCTCCTGAACACCTGCATTGCATTTGTTATAAGGCTCATCTGAGGCTGAGCTTTAGTTTTCCCTGGGCCTGATTGAAACCCTGTGAAAATCAGGGCAAATGCTTCCCCTGCATTGTGTCTGCATTGGAACAGACCCAGAAATTTCCCTCACTTTTTGGCTGTAGCTTCCAAGATGGTTCAAACCAAGCCAATCCTGTGGCAATCTGGTCCTTTAGGATTCTCTCTGGGCTTTACACTTGTTAAGGCACAAAAACATCTTGTTCCTGAGTTACGTCACAGTGCCTGTGTTGATGTCCATAATGTGCCAACCCCCTCGGTGCAATCTGCAAACTTTGGAGGGAACGAATACTCTAAAATCAATAAGGATTAGATTAGGCTTCAGTTCATTTTTCCTAAATCTAAAAGTGCTTCCAAGAAGAATTTTAAGCTTCACTACTCAAGTCTCTGCTGATTTGGAAGCCTCTCAGAGTTTCGCTGTATCGTCTATGCTCACTGTTCCATTTTGGCTTTAAATAAAAGCTGTGATGTGTTGGGTGTGGTATTTTCATTAAAATTTGAGGGATTATACTACTTTTACAAAGCGCAGCAAGTCCTTATCTGAAACACTACATACACAGTCAACTGTGTTCAGAAAGGTGGAGTTCAAGTGGAATTAAACTGCAGCACACAGGGTGAAGCATGGCTTGTTTTACCAAAGGAGCCTTTCTTTTCGAAAAAAATCCAAAGAGAAACAAAACCAATTGAGCAATTGATGCCAGGGAGGGAGCAAGAGCTACTAATTGAAAGTTGATTTGAGGACAGCTTTTGAACAAAGTAAATTCTTGGGTTTTTTTTTTTCAGCAGCCCTTTCAAAAAGGGAGTAGCCCAAAAATGGGTAGGTGTCAGTACAGTTGCCTTGAGCAGCTGAACTAAAACATGTACCAACCATTCACTGTTTGACAGATTTGACAGGGAGGAAGTAAACTGGATTAGAGCAGGGAGAGAGAAAAATCCTTTGGCGCTGGATTTGCTAACGAAAAAAAGTAACTTCAGAAAGACTGGGTGGTAAGATCCTAATGCAGAGCAGATGGCAGTTTTCTCTTCAGTCAGAGTCAGGATAAATTCTCACGTCCTTTATAGATGTTATCCTCGTGAAATAGCTCACATAAAAACAACACAGGTTTTAATTCTCACTGAATTTTTACACAGAATTAGCTCTCTAGAGTGAAACATATTTTATCTCTTCATGAAGACAAACTCTTTGTCGTGCCTTTAACAAAGGACATTTGGCATGTTTATTTCTAAGTGTCACACAGACTGAGTCATTTTTTTTTCCCCAGCAGAAGTACTACTGGTACCCACTGAGATGTCTTCTTAACAAACAATAAGAAAACTTGAGCTATTGAAGGCAACTCCCATTACCTGTGCAGGCACTTCATGTCCTCTCTGAACGACAGAAGTTCATGGCTGTTGGGTTTTGAACATTCATTACAGCTTAAAAATAGGTTTCTGTTGTTAAAAGAGCAATCATCTTTCCCCCTTTCACTCTAGGAATTCCAGAGTTAAATACTGTGTGAAAGAGAAGCCATTTGCTTGATCACTTCCAGTGCATCTCAAGGGAAAAATACCAAAAACCAAAATATAAGGAATAAGCAGAAAATATCTACTGCAAATGATCTGAATAGTGAGATTTGCTCAGTGTCTTGCTGATCTCCTTGATACTCAGAGGATCCACCTGAATGGGAGATCTCAGCTGTGTGTTCTGGTAGGGCTGAGAAGAACTTGTCTCTCCTGAGCTGCTGCTGTAGGTTGGCACTACAAAACTCTGATGTTTTTCCTTGTCTTGGTAGTGGAGACAGAAACTTCCATTTTGCTATTAACATCTTACAACAATTGGAAAAAGAGAAAATCACTTACTAGTCTCCTTACTATCAACTTCTGAAATGCTAATGACTTTTAAAAACGTTGCTCTTTTGCACTTCAGCAGGCTGGAAGAAGATTACACGGTTCTCGGTGTTTTATCAGAGCGTTACAAATGCTATTTAGCTGACTTCTTGAGAAGAAGCTCCTCTATCTTTTCCATAAATAATTAGTGTCCCCAAATGCTCGATGCAGTTCCATTGAAGCTTTGCTGTACTGCCTCTTTTATTTCACACTTGTTGGGTTTATGTGTGGAATTCGTTTTTTTCTGTGCTGCTGATTTGCAAATAAAACAGATTGCTAATTTGACCCGTAGAAGATGACATGAAACCCTGCTGAGATGAAATATTTGACTGCTTCCAAGTGTTTTGTTGTACATGCTGGAAGACATCCACGCAGTCAGGTATGTTAGTCAGAGACTGGTGTGTAATTTTGGACATGAAGTCCCTTTTAATGGGATTCTGAAGTACTGACCACACCATCACAGCTGTGCTTATTATGCTGCTGTTGTACCTTGGCTGTAGAATACTTTATTTCATTTGCCATTTCACTGACTTTCATAGCCTTGTTAGTTGACTCCTACTCATAGTCACGTGGAAATATACACACAAAGGAAGATTTTTCATTTTTAATTTGTGGAAACTTCTGAAATTGCTATTTTTTTCTCTTCCTTTCCCATCATTCGGGTGGATTTTTAACTCCTTGCCGTATCACTACAAATCACAAATCATCTCTCTTGGCTAATTCATATTTCTTTGAGCCAATGGCATAAAGTAGTCTTGTAATATTTATTTAATTTTCCTTGCAATAGTCAGCTTCAGAACAGTTTCTCTAATGCTATCATCTCTCTGTTGAAAATCGTGTCAGGTTTCTGCAGCACTCCTTACTTATTGTAAGTAAGAACTTATAATATGTGCCACCATGTGATTATTTTTTTTCCTCTCATCCACATCTTTACAGGCTGCAATCAGATCCACAGAGAGTAGAGAAAAGGCTGTGCATTTTTATTTCTGATGATGGCAACTTTTGTTGTGCTACCCCACACAACTCTCAGCTTTTTGCAGAGGTGATGACTATTGGTGTGGTAGGAGGATAAGGAAGGTGAGGAAGGAAATGATTCTTGTCTAGCTGAAGTCAGTAAGAGTCTTTCTTGACCTCTAGATCCGTGATACTGCAGCTCTGCCTATAATTTCCACTCAAAGCATTTCCCTTTTAAACAGGAGAGTCCCCCTCAAAAATACTCAAATTTAATGTCAGGGAATGTTTGGGATCAGGCATGTTCTGCTAGGACCACAAATCTTTTTCTTGCCACTTAAAACAGGCTGCTTCCACTCTGCATTATAGCATCGTGTTTTCTTGTTGACTTTTTTCTTTTACTTAATGCTCTTAATTACATACTGTTGTGAAGTTTACGAGCAAAGTAAACAGGATGATTTGTTATCTGTGCTTTCCATTAAGTAACAGCATTCTGTGAGAGGTGCAGCCTGTAATTTCTCTGAGGAAACTGTACCGAGTGCTGAATGAAGTATTCGTCTCGTTTGCTAATGACTAGGTACAGAACATTTCTTTGTCTTGTGGCCTTGATAATTTCATCTAAATACCAGACTGCAATCTGATGGCCTTCGTGTAGGGCACTGCCTGTAGGCACTGGCTGGTCCCACAGCTGTGTGTGGCTCTTTCCTGTTGCTTTATGTCCCATGAGATGCTTGGCTTCAGTGCTGGGAGAAGCTTTTTTGAAAGCTGCCTCAGATATAACTGGAAAAGATTTTCCAGCCAAAGGACATTTCTGCGTAGAGGATTTCACAATGGGGCGTCTGAACTGGACATGGAGAGCTTTTCAGCTGGCTGGACGAGATACCCTTAGAATTAGGCTGTCTCTTGCCTGCACTTGCAGTCAGTTCCCATGAGCTGCACGGCTTTCTTACCATGGCAGCCCTTGGTTACACTCCCCCTGGGTTATTGTGCAGCTCCTCTCACTTTCCTTCTCCTGCTTCTTGCATTCATCTCCTCTGCAGTTCCACTTGCTTCACCTTTGCTGCCCTGGACTCGCTGCTTCTTTTAGCTTTACAGACAAGCACAGTTAAAAGGAAGCATATATTGCGTGGCATCAAAGCGATGCTTTGATCGAGGAGTCAGCCTTCTGTTTCTACCCACAGTGAAAATTTGTGTAACACTTTTCCCCCGATTTAATTAGAAGCAGCAGTGCCAGAACTGCGTACAGTGGTTTGGGGTATTTTGTTTGTTGGGTTTTGGTCCCCTCTTTTTTCCTGTTGCTGTTGTGATCTTCTTCCCCATTTTCAGCTGTTAAGGGCAGGGACTCTGCCATGCACAAGTCTGAAAAAACATAAAACAAAACAGGGAGATGGGCATGTTATGAGCCTGGCTGTGACAGGTCCATGCTTGGAGAACTTGAGTCTGGGGGAGTCAAAGCCCTGTCTTATCCTTCTGCTCCAAGCAGCCAGTGACTTCTCCTCTTTTCTGGCACATTCACATTCTCCTTCTGTCTCTGCACTTCTGCCAACACCTGAGAAATTATCTGCTTTTTAGCTCAGATTTACTTGAAATGCTGAATGTTTCTGAACACTAATCGCTTGCCTGGGTCTCCAGTGGGCATCGTTTTCCTTTCATTTGTTTGCTGTGGCTCTGAACACCCAAATTACCCCAGCTTGGGCATCATTTGCAGTCCCTTTGTTGTGAGTCACCGGGGCTCTAGAAGCGACTTGTACCATGGGTGTTTTTTCATGCAGCACAAGCAAAAATGTGTTCCTTTCAAATGGTGACGCTAAAGTAAACTGCTGGGCCAGGACAACACAGGGATTTCACTGCTGAGCACAGGGCAGATTTTGCGTTTCAGAAATACAAGGCAACACACTACTTATTTCTTTGCAGTTATCTCAAGATAAGCCAAATGTAGGAAGAAACGGTCTTTGGAGATAATTAGGCCAGGACCTTGTGGATGCAAATTAGCCTTAATGGCTCCAGTCAGCCTCACCTGGCCTTTTTTACACTCCCTATTAAAGCATGTGGCCCATGGGAACTTGGGTTGATCAGACACACAGTGAGTTCGGCTGGTACCATCAGGATACTGACAGCTCAGTGGTTTGTTTGGGTATTTTTTCTTCTTAATTGTTTTCCCCGTCTAAAAATAGCTGTAGCTTTTTTATACTCTGTGCTGACCCACTATGTGTAAAAAGGAATCACCCCCCCACATAAACATCCTCCCATGCATGCACTGGGTATTGTGGATGTCTGAGGTGTACTTTTGCTGTGAGATTCCCAAAACAGAAGGTAGACAAGCTTTTTGTGCTCATAAAATCTGACACTAGACAAAGCTCAAGGCTTTTAATTGTTGCATATTTCAGAGCAGAGGAAAGACACAGGCAGCTTCTTTTCTGTCTAATGATGGGGTTTTTTCCCCTATTCCTCAGGCCTATAATTAAATATACTTGAGTTTTGTTCTGTACAATCTGTGACAATAAATTTATGAACACATAGGTGAGCATTAAGGGAACATTGGACATTAACACTAAGAATAATCAGCAGCAGCTATAAAGATCTGCTTTCTTTGCACTCAATATGGGTTTTAAGAAGATAAATAAGTTCTAGTGTCATACCTGCAAATATTTTTTTCTGTACATTTCAGGGCCTATAATTACTGTGGCTGCTTATTGTGCCATTTATATAATGCGTGAGAGCTTCTGTTCCCAGCTTTTGGATTTTAGTGGTTTTCATTTTCTTGCTAGTACTTTTTACCTATTGGACTTTGAAGTGATGCTGAAGAGTTGAAGAATCAAGAGATTCTTTTGGGGTTTTGTGTCTTCTGTCCTGTTGCCCAGTATTCTGAAGTGCTAACACTTTGCTCAGTTTCTATGTTCGACGTCAAAAGAGAGGATTAAATCCAAGTTTGAAGAACTCTGCAGCTTTGGCTGTTTTGGTTATCTGGTAGAAATGTAAGACTGAGACACAAGGGAGAAAGTGGAGGAGATGTGTTGGTACATATTACGTGCCTGAGTCTCAGAAATTAAATTTTCCTTAACATTTCCAGTGTTTTAATCAGGCTGTAACAGCAATACCTTATTTTCAGCTCTTATTCAGGTACCCAGTTGCAGGTTTCTGGTTACACCTGAACCAAAGTGTGGCTGTTTGTGACACAGCAGCACTTGTCTGGGCTGGCTTGCTACTAAAATCCATTTTCATCATTAACCTCAGTTTCATATACCCTGCTCCTATGAGTGTTCCTGCAACTTGAAAAAGATGACAGTAGAAGACAGTAGAGCTCTGTGTCTTGTCAGAGTGATTTCGTGCTGCCTCCTTTCAGTTCCTGTTTCTGTTCCATACCTCTGGCCTCCCAAGTCTGTGTGTTCTACTGCCTATACTGGTGTTAAGTGTGACTTAGCCTTCAACAGAATCAGTCCTTCTGCTAAATAACTGATCTGGTTATTCCTTAACTGGATGTGTCTAGTAGAGCTCAACTTTTAATTTTTTTAATTTTTTTTTCTACTTAAGGGCATCTAAAAGCCTCTACAATTAAATTCAAAGTGCTGATCCCCACAAACTTGGAAGTGCCTACAGTTTTTATTGCAAATGCTTGTTGGATAAAACCATTTTCCGTGTTAATGAAGGTCAATAGGAGGTAAAACAGTTGTCACAGTTCAACAGGCAGAGAAAATTGTTGGTTTGTCTGTTTTTCTTACTGTTTCTGCTTTCATTAAAGCAATGCTCTCACTGGAATATCTAAGTAGCTGTAATACTTGCCAAAGGAATATTACTTCTTTATTGCAGTGTAAAGCAACTCTGAACACAGTTTTGAATACAAACACAAAGAAGATGTCTCTAAAAAACCCTAATGTAAGTTGAATTTTCTGGTGCTCCATTTTGGGCAGAGCCTGCCGAAGTCATAAACAAGAGAAACAAAATTTGATTCCAGCTTTTCCTCTGGCCTGCAGCCAGAATTGCTCCATGTGCTGAGGATACCTGTGCCAGAGCTGCCTGGGCTGGTGGCCAGACACCAGTGAGGTCTGAGAGTGCCCTTTGAGAGGCTGGACCATGAAGGATTTTTTGGGAACAGGAGGAGGGAAAGTCAGCTGGGATTGCACAGCAGCTTGCTTTCTTGCTCTCAGATGCACCCTGTGTTATAAAGCCTTTTATGAACTTGCTGTGAATTTATGAGTTTATGTGCCTTTTATGAACTTGCAGAAATTGCAAGCAGGCATTCAGATCCCCAGGTTTCTCTGTCTGGTTCCTAGCCTAGCCTAGTTTACTTCATTAACTGGTACTTCCAGTTTATCAAATCTCCCCTTTTGAAACAGAAAACTGTTGCTACCAGTATCGATTCATTACTTTGAAAAAATTTGAATGACTGGCTCCAAAATTGTTTTTGAGTTACTCCTCCTAAAACATGTTCATTGCTTACTGCAAGTAAGAGTCAGTCTCTTCTCCCAAGTAAAAAGAAATAGGACAAGAGGAAATGGCCTGGAATAGGACCAGTGCAGGTTTAGGTTGGATATTGGAAAACATTTCTCCATGGAAAGGGTTGTCAAGCACTACAACAGGCTGCCCAGGGAAGTGCNTGAATACAAACACAAAGAAGATGTCTCTAAAAAACCCTAATGTAAGTTGAATTTTCTGGTGCTCCATTTTGGGCAGAGCCTGCCGAAGTCATAAACAAGAGAAACAAAATTTGATTCCAGCTTTTCCTCTGGCCTGCAGCCAGAATTGCTCCATGTGCTGAGGATACCTGTGCCAGAGCTGCCTGGGCTGGTGGCCAGACACCAGTGAGGTCTGAGAGTGCCCTTTGAGAGGCTGGACCATGAAGGATTTTTTGGGAACAGGAGGAGGGAAAGTCAGCTGGGATTGCACAGCAGCTTGCTTTCTTGCTCTCAGATGCACCCTGTGTTATAAAGCCTTTTATGAACTTGCTGTGAATTTATGAGTTTATGTGCCTTTTATGAACTTGCAGAAATTGCAAGCAGGCATTCAGATCCCCAGGTTTCTCTGTCTGGTTCCTAGCCTAGCCTAGTTTACTTCATTAACTGGTACTTCCAGTTTATCAAATCTCCCCTTTTGAAACAGAAAACTGTTGCTACCAGTATCGATTCATTACTTTGAAAAAATTTGAATGACTGGCTCCAAAATTGTTTTTGAGTTACTCCTCCTAAAACATGTTCATTGCTTACTGCAAGTAAGAGTCAGTCTCTTCTCCCAAGTAAAAAGAAATAGGACAAGAGGAAATGGCCTGGAATAGGACCAGTGCAGGTTTAGGTTGGATATTGGAAAACATTTCTCCATGGAAAGGGTTGTCAAGCACTACAACAGGCTGCCCAGGGAAGTGCTGGAGTCCCCAGCCCTGGAGGGACTGAAAAGGAGTATACATGTGGCACCTGGGGACGTGATTTAGTGGTGGGCTTGGCAGCACTGGGGTAAGTCAGTCTCAGTGATCTTGGAGGTCTTTTCCAACCTAAATGGTTTAATGAATCCATGACTTCTGGGTCCTAACACCATCGGTAGCAGCCAGACCTGCTGGGCACCAGGGCCTTGTCTGCCACATTCCTATGACAGAGCCAGCAACTGGAGCGTTTTTCTGCAGCACAGGGGCTCTGACTGGGCAGGAGAGCAGATGGGAACCCTGGGAGCTTCCTCTTCTCCCAGCACTCACTGTGAAAGACTGGGAGCATGTCCCCTCCTCTTGCATCAGGAGAAAAAATAGCTGGGATCTGCATAGCTGCTCTCCTGTGTTCATAATATTCTCCAACTGATATAATTAAGAACCTAATCACAGAGGTTCAAGATAGAGAAGATATATTAGATAATATTGTCCATTGCCTTGGGACCAGCACAAGATTGTTTCCTGTGAAATAGTTTGCCGACTTCAGGGGAAGTTGAGGTCTATAGCATCATGCAGGCTCAGGCTCTTATTGAAGAGCTGCAAGGCTTATACATACATCTTTATTAAAGCTATTATTAAAGAAAAAAAAAAAGGCATTTCCATGCCCACTTGCTCTTGCAGATTTCAGCAGCGCTACTTTATTTCGCTGAGATAAAAACACATTTATTAGTTTTTTGTGCTCAAAGGGAAGTAGAAAAAATAATAAAAGAAGAAATTGGAAATGAGAAAATACTTGGCCTCATTAAGTCAGTGGAAGCCTTCAGGTGTCTTGAAGTTTCAACCAGAGCCACATCCTTTTTCCAGCTTCTTTCACTTAGACAAGAGCTGTGAAAGAGACTTACTTTGTCCATCTTATTTATAATTTTAATAAGGTAGCATATAATTCATAAATATCTTAATTTTCACTTTAAATGAGTCTTTTTAATCATGACAAAAACGGAGTCAGATGCAGGGCAATAAAATGTTCAAAACTGCACGCTCTCAGCCTTGCTGAAGCTTGACAATGTTAAAAGATTTGCAGCAAATTGCTTCCATCTCACTAATAGATGGAACTAGCAAACTGAAATTTTGTCTCTTCTGAAATGTTACTGTGGCTGGCATACCAGGGGCAAGGTCAGAGGTTGCAGACTGAGGATTATTGTGGTCAAATTCTGCCTCTAAGTGCTTGCAATGCGACTCAGTACAAGCTGGACTCGATTTCTTTTCATGTAGAGAAAGAGGGCCTGGCTGCTGGTGGAGAGAGCCAGTCTGGATCATCAGCCTGTAATTCCATATAATAAAAAGCTTCCTCCCATAATCATCATTCTGATTGTAGTGCAAGTTAAAATAAGTGCTTCTGCTGTGAGGAGCAGCAAAGCACAGCCCCAAACGGCTTGGCACTCGCTAGCACTTAATCTGCTGTGTCAAAGGTGAGTTAAGGCTTAGAAATTAGGGCTATTAACAGAGTAAACTTATCTCAGTAACTGGATCAGTTCCTGTAACCCAACAGACCAAAAATACCACACTGAAGCAAGGATTCATGGCCTTTATCACTTGTTGTCACTGCATGAAATTTTAGTTCTGGTGTACACAGCAGCACTGGACTTGTTTCACTCCCTATTCCTGTCAATACATTGGATCTCTAAACTCATTAGAGTAACTTGATGATTCAAACTCATTTTCCAGTATTTCACAAAAGCAGGTGTCAGAAGCTACTGTTATTTAGAGTAATTTCAGCCTAAGGGAAGTTGTGGATGCCCATCCCTGGCAGTGTCGAAGGCAAGGTTGGATGGAGCTCTGAGAAACCTGGTCTAGTCAAAGGTGTTCCTGCCCACAGCAGGGGCCTTGGAACTGGAAAACCTTTAAAGTCACTTCTAGCCCAAACCATTCTGTGATTCTAAGTAAAGTCTCTTCATGGAAGTCAAAACAGTAATGTGTGTCACAAAGTCACCCTCAAAACCTCTTGAAAACAGTGCTGGTATCAATTGGAATTGTTCAGTTTGTTTAAGTCTTCTCGCAAAAAATAGTCTGCAGAAGTTATTTCTCTGCCCTCACCTGGAAACTAGTCCAATATTTAATGTTGACCTGTGTTTGCAAGGTTTTTGTGTGAAAATTTGTTGAAGAAAAATCTTCTCTGTGATGAGCCAGTGGTGTGCTACGTTCTATAATCTGGGAGTCTGGGCCAGAAGGCTCGTGGCACAAGAGTTTTCACAGATCATGGCAATGAAAAATCAGAAATCCCATGTGCAGTAACACCAGCAGAACCAAGTTAGAAATGCTGAGCCCACTCATAGTGACTCTGAAAAGAATGGAGCAAACTTTTGCATTTGTTCCAAAGCAGAAAAACTCCCCGACTTTCTTACTGGGTTTAAAATGTCTGCTGTTCAAATGGGCACCCTGAAAGAATAAAAGCTTCCATTCATGTTGCATTGGTTGTAGTAAGTTTGTGTATTGAGATTGGCTTAAGAGACACTAACTGAAGCTGTGAAGGAAAATTTTATTGTACTGTTAAACTTCACTATTTATTAACTTTATTGGAAGGATAAAATAGGAATAAAAAATGAAAGACTGAAAACACGTTATTGCAGGCTCTGAGGAGCAAGATGTTTTCAAGAGAATTCAAGAGTGGTGTCTAGGATTAGACATACAAGTGAAATCTTCAGTTCTGTTGGGAATTTTTTGTTCTCTATGAAATATCGTAGCTCTGCTAGGAACACTGTAATGGCTGTGTCCACCAAGACAAGGCTGGATTGGATCTGTTGTGGTGGGAATTCTTGGCTGTAAACTCTGTCCGTGCAAGCTGGAGCTTCAGGCTGTACATCCCAAAGTGGGTGCAAGTCTAGCACTGCCACTGAGGGTTTAGCTGTGCTCTGAAAGTTTAGCAGGAAAGCAGAAGGACCAAAAATCTTTTCGGGCTACATTTTATTCCTGAAGTCCTGCCTTTTGGATTGCACCAGCAATTATCTCTTCTGTGACTGCCTCTATTCCTTTTATTTCATCTTTGCCAAACCCATCCTTGCTGTTTTGGGTCTGACCTGACATATTCAATGGGATATGGTGAAGGTGACTGCGCAGTAGAAAACAATCCCAGGTGAAAAGTTGGCTGGAAAGAGGGTGGTGGTGAGGAGGTGTTTTCAAAGTGTTTATTTATTGCCAAGTTTCCATTAAAAAATACCTTTGCTTTGGCCACTTTAGTGCTGATTGTTTAGCTAAAGGACTTGCTATGATTTTTTTTTTCAAGGCTAAAAAAAAGCAAATGTATGAAGAAAATTAATTTTAGGTGTAAGCAGGCTTAAATGATTGAAAATGTTGTAGCTGGAAGAAATCACAGTAGAAGCATATGGGAAATTGCCTTAACAATAATCTGTGAACCCTGCAGGGTCATGTATATTATAGGTGCTACAAACTTCCCAAATCATGCTAAGGTTTTGCTCCTGTCCCTTGCATGGCCCACACAGTCAGAGTGGGAAGGATTGTCTGGGGTTTGGCTGAGCCCATGTGGCTCAGTCGGATTATGGGTCACGCCAAGAGCTCGGAGATGCTTGTAAAACTAATCACAGAGCATTCCTGTCTATTGCACACAAGACCTAAAAGAAAAAGGCTTTAGTCTGTAAGTGCTGCCATAACAGCCATCAGTACTAATAATAATGCAAGCAAGCCTTGTAGAAACAGTGAGTGTATAAGAGCGAGGGGTTAAAATGAAAATCAGCAGGCAAAGCCAACCGTTACAGACTCTGCCAGAAGCATGCTATAATTTATACTCTCCAGGACTTGTCTGCATGTTTATCAGCTTATTTATCTGCATGTTTATCAGCTTCATACTTAGGTAAATACATACATATATATATTTATAAACATGTGCATATATTCATTTAGAACTACAGGGGTGACTTTCATAATGTAGCATATCCTAGAGAGTCACGTGCTGGCAGTCGAACCCTAAAACCTTGGCAAAGCTATAGAGGGAAATGAAATCTGTAGAACTGCAGAACCACGAAGGGTTGGGAACTTTCTTCTGAGCTATCTCTGTAAGGCAGTAGCTGTGGGCCTGGTGAGACTGGTGGGCACAGGATCTAGGATTTTCACATCTGGGTTTTGTTGCTGTTGCTCTGAACTTAGATGTTTTTGTTTCTGGATTTACTTTTCTGGAAATTAAAAAATAATAATTATTTTGGGAATGCCTAGGACATCTTCTGCACTCCTGTGTTGTCAAAGGAGGCAGTGAGCTTGTCACATGTCTCCCTGGCTAGGTAACTAATAGTTTTTCGCTTTCACGAATACATTCTGCTGAAGATCCGCTGAAGCAGAGACTTAGAGCCGGAGGAGGATGTGGGATGCTCACAGCCCTTGGGATATGCAGCCAGAAAGCCAAAGGTTCTACAAATAGCTACGTTTTTGCCTTAAGCTATAACCCACATTCTGTTATGCAGATCTGGCAGGGTTAAGATAAAGCTCCAATACTTTCATTCTTCTGAATACTTTCATTCCACTGTGCCCTCTGAAAATGAAGAAAAAATTGGATGGAAGTAGATTTGAATCCATTACCCTTCAAAGAGTACTGGGATTTGTGCATGTGTTTGTTTTACAATGAGTTCATACCGCTGGTCAGCTTTTTTCCTGTCCATAAATTCTTTTTCAGAAGAAAATATATTGCAGGATTTATTCTGAGCCTCAAGATGCTGGCTGTGAATAGACCATAGTGATTCAGACCTGGCACTCAGGCGTCACCCTTCTTCCACCACCTTCTATTTTTGGATGTTCACATTTCCCATCGTACCAGTGGCAAACACTTTACTACACAGTGTTCCAATGAAGCCTTACCATCAGTCCCTCTGAAGGAAGAAGGTGTCTCATGTCATCTATTGCTTCTCTCTGCTATAGATCTGCTGCTTCATTCAGGAAAGTTGTGACCCATTTCTCAATGGGCTGCATGAGCCATTTTAATCATTGACTGTATGGATCTTTGAACTTTGGCTTTTGAAAAGGAGAGAAGTGAAAAAGTACAAAAAATAGAAGTCCCATGCAGATCAGATGTGCCAGAGGCACAGATCATTTGCACCTGAGGGCACAGGTGGTAGGAGATGTGAACCATGGCTTGGTTGTGGTACTCAAGGCCTTGAGAGATGCTATGCAGCTCCCATGCACTGAAATTTTAATTTTGGTTAAAGCCACTAGGTAGTGCTCTGTTAAAGCTGTTTTCATGTACTCACCCTCACACTGCCAGAGCCTGACTTTGGGAAATAGACTTAGCAGTGTCATCTCATTTTCAGGTGTAGTCCGTGCAAGGCCTCTGGCAGAAGAACGAGTAGCAACAACTTGTAGGAAGTAAGGCAGGAAAAAATGAGGAAAATATCCATTTCTTCTCGTCTCTGCTTCCCCACAAGAATAAAGAAGCTTGGAGGAGGAACTTCTGAAATGCCTGAGGTGAAATAAAGCACTATTCTCTAGTAGCTGAAAGAGAGCTAATTAACATCCAGGCTCAAGAAAAAACAATATTCTTTAATAACCAAAGAGATAATTGAGATCATCTACTTTACACCTTACAGACTTCTGGCCATAATGTTTCATGGGACAGGTCCTGCACTGCCTGCCTGTTTCAGAGTGAGAACTGATTTTTGAAAGACACAGTCTTTATCTTGTAGATAAACTTGTAACATTAGTGACTCCCAGCTACTCTCAGAGAGCCAGTGCTGCCAATATCCTTCTCTAGTCTGATATAACACCTAATAATCCCAAATTAATTTTAGGTCAGTTATCATGGTTACCAGACAGGGATGGTCTGTAGTAGCATGGGGTTTGGTGGAAGCCTTTACAGCCTGTCAGGAAGCAGGGTAAAGACTGCAGGAGAGCTTTGCAATTGCTGTCAATGACCTATGGGAGGTGGTGCCACTGAGTGTTGGTCTCTTATTAGTAGACTTGACAGCTACAATGTAATGACACATTTAAGGCAAATTTTCCACACCGCTATTGTAATTAGCTAAGCAGCAAAATTGGCTGAGCGAGAGGAGACGACAACAAGGTCGCACTGGCGATCAAATTTCCATGCTAGCAGCACAAAATGTAAATAAAAATAATTATAAAGCGCTCTCTTTGTCAAAGGGTGGCCAAGGATTAGCTTTCCAGCTCACATAATTTGGTCTAAAGTTGCAGACATGGAAATAATAGGCAGCTGGTTTCATTTGGGAGTCACACGATACAGTTACTCTGCAGCCTTTCCCTTGCCACAAATTTAGGCAAGCTTTGCATGGAACAGAAGTAACGCTTGCACTGAGCTTTTGAAGAGATCGTGGGCCAAGCCAAGTGAGCTGGAGTGGAGCAGGAGAGCCAAAGGATAACACAAACCAATAATGAAAGCAACATGTGATATCATTTGGCCAGAGAAGATGGGAACGGTGGTGGGATTTAACGGTTCATTATGAAATAACCCTCCCAAGGAAAGGAATGTGTGCAGGGATTAGGATAGGGTCCTAGGAACTGGGAAAATTGGAGTTTATTTCTGACCTTGTCACGTCCTATCTGTGTGATCTTCTATCTGTGACTCAGTTTCCCAGCCCACATAAGTCCTCACTTCAAAGCTGTTCTGTGGGCTCCTCCACAGAGGCTTCTGGCCTCTTTTGGGAACCCAGCTGGGCAGCTGAAAGAGAGGATGTCACTATTAAGTTGACTGTTCAATGTTTTAGATTTCAGATGAAATTAAAAGCTAATAGAACGAGTTCTGTACAAGGCCTTGAAGAAATGAGAAGTTTAAAAACAAAAGCTCTTTGTGTTTTAGATAGATTCACCTTTCATTAGGCCCTCCCTCAGCGCATCCTGTTCAATCATCTCTGACAATCCGTAATCCTGATTTCTGCTAGCAAGTGTCATGGGAATAAACTGTCTCAGAGCCACTAAATAACGTGGTGGCTAAAGTGAACACTGCCACTGCTGCTGCACATCTGTGCCAGTGATTTGCTGCTTTTAGAGCCCCTCACACTTCTGCAGTCTGGTCTTCGGGTCTGAAGGGAGGAGCAGGAAAAAACAGGGCAACCATTAAAAGATTTTTGCAGTGGTGTAGCAGAGACTTGGGTTTGGATGATTGAGTCTCCTCATGAGAATGATTTCGAGATAGATAAGAGAGAAATGATAAATGACATCTGGTAAAGAAGTTGTTAAGGCCTTAAAGTATATACAGAACTGTTTCCTCACACTGTGTATACTTCTCTCACCAGAGGGTAGTGTTTTGCTTTTGAAATGAGCCCGAGGAATATTTAAAAGACAGCTTAAGGAATGAAGTTCAAAAATATTTCTTCTGTGAGAAAATCAGACCCTAAAACTATCCTTATCATTACTCATTTTTGCAGCATGGACCGTGTCCCATGAGTTTTGGAAATTCACCTGTGTGTCTCTGTTAGGAAAGACCATCCTCAGATTTCTTTATTACTGGAGTGAGGGTGAAGTGAGGTACATGTTAAAGACCACAGACCCTGAAGACTTTGAGGGAAACTCTAGGGAAGAGGACTAATTTGAGGCACCAGGATAAAAGATTTAGAAATACTAGGTAAGGATTTAATGAGCTTGTTGCAAAGAAACAGAGAGCAAATCAAGTTATTTCTTCACACTCAAAGAGTCTATATTTGTCATCCCTAAATGTAAACTGTGGAAGAGCATTACTGATTAGCTCTTCCACACCTTTTCCGTTTGAGAGGATGGCAGAATTCAGAACAAGGATGTTTCCTGTTCATGGGTCTCATTTAGACACCCCGGCAGCCGGAGAGGGAAGTGTCCCATTCCCACAGACACCACTAGAGGCCACCGCAAACCTCGACAAAGAGCTAAAAGGTCTCTGATTTCCAGCAGAAAGCGAATTTCCAAAGAGGAGCCAGAAGGCCGTACCGTGTCCCGTATGAGCATATGTTTCGCGACTTCTCTAAGGAAGCAAAATGTGGCGGAGCTTACATCAAGCTCGTGTACCCATCAGGTTTTTAATCCTTTTTAAGGGACCTTTTTTTTTTTCCTTGAAAGAACGGTTAGATAGAAGAAATATTTTTCATCATCATGGTGATTTTTGTGAGGGTAATACATGTTATATATGTTTTGTGGAGGGGAAATATTAGGTCCAGAGAATTTAAGAGCCTTTCAGAGATTATTAGATATTGTTATTAATTGTTGCTGTAGAAGCAAAACCTGCTCTGGGCCAGAGATTGTTTAAAGCTTTTTTATTCGCCCAGCTATCACATACGTTATAATGAAGAAAATGGACAACAAATTTCTTAAAATTCGGCCTTTATTTAATACAATGAACAAACAGCCTTGCACTGAAGTGCTGTTGTTTCTAGAGCTAAGTGCTGACACCAGTTTCCAATATTACCTCAACTTCTATAAATCACATTCACCTGCAGCTGCAGGATCAGGGAGCCTGATGTAGCATTTTTCATGGCTGAATGCAGAAATTTGGCTCAGCCAGAGCAGAAAACACAATTAAATAAAATTTAAACCAGAAGGGTATAGCCATTCCACCTTTCATCCCATTTAGGAGCATGCCCAACACCACATATTTTGCTGTGTCTTAGAAAAATTAAATGGATTATGTTACACTTTGTGACAAATTATTTTGTACAAAGTTGGCTTTTCTCCATGGAAAGCCTCTATCTATCACTTTCACTGAGAAATACTGGCAGCAGTAACCCGAGTTTGTCAAGTCAGCCTTTAACATTACATTGCCCATTGCTTTGCAGTGTGTCCTGGTATTAAAGCAAAACATCCAATTCTGTCAGCTGTGTCTGAAGTGGAGAGTCAGGCATTTGGAAAACGGGGCATTGTTTAATTTAAGGGTCAGATCACGTGGAGATGTATTTAAAATTCACTCTAATGGGATGGCACTTTTTTCCCACGTCATTAAAAAGAAAGGATGGGTTGGCATCACACGATTGAGTTGCTATTGCATTTTATTATTTTCATGATGGAAGCTGTGGGAAGTGTGGAGCTGGATGTTCCTTCCTAATTTTACTTGCCTACACCTCTCAGTAGTTTGTATTATGCCTCTTATTAGTGTGAAAATACATGTTTAAACCCAGCTGATATATTTTAATTGGTTTAAATGGCCCATCTCAGCAGCACTTTTCCCCATAACACAGAGCAGTGGAGATCTGCTGGATACATTAGGATGTATTTGTTTTCCTTTTTCTAATTACTTATGGGATGTTATCAGATCTGCTCTGGTAAATCCTCAAATCTCCTCAGACTTTTTGCAGGCTTAAAGAAACCTGGACAATTTCATGTGTGTGTGCTGCTTTTCTCCTCTGAGCCTCTGTTTGTTTACCTTCAACAAAAGTTTTGTTTGGACTGTAACTGATTCTTATTGCCAAAAGGATATTTTTATCTTGCAAATGAATACACAAGCCCTTGCTTGGCATGCTTTTATGAAGGGTTAAAGTGGTGCATCTCACGGAGAGAGGCTCTGCATGCTGCCACTGCTTCCTGCCCCTCTGCATTCCCACTGGAGAGCAGCACGGTCAGCTGTGGCACCCACCTTGGGCTGCTGCTCCTGGCTTCTTGATCTTCATGGATCACATCAATCACAAAGCCAGCAGGATTCTCCAGGAGCCTCTGAAGTGCTGGAAATGCCAATAAGGTAATTCAGTTTTCTCTCTTCCCCAGCTGCTCCTCCTCCCATAACCTGCAGGTTAAAAACAGAGGTGCTGTTTTCAAATGTGCTTTGGGGAAAGGTCTTCACTGTGTAGTCATTCACCAGCTCCCAGTTAATTCACTGGGAATGAGGTACCTAAAAATGTAACAGGGGCTTTATAAACTTTTTAAAAGAGTGACCTGTCCACAGAAGTACCTTGGGTGCAGTGATTGTCCGTAAACATTAGGCTCTGTAGGTCTGCATAAGCTTGGATAAATTTTAGGTACATAATCAATGCACTTCAGTTTGGAAAATAATTATGCTGTGTCCCCTGTAGTCAGAGAGAGAAATGAGCAGCTTGTACCACCGTGATCTCAGCTGCTGTCTGTAGGTGCCTTGCTGTTTCCTAGGGTACTCAGGGTGACAGCAGTTAAGCGTCTAAAATTAGTTAACAGAGGACTGGGAACTACTCATCTGTCAATCACTTTTAAGACTGGAGGGTAGATGTTTTTGAAAGGCAGCTTGTTAACTTGAAACGTGTCTCTTTCTGACAGAGGTCAGAAGGAGCCTTTTTTTTTAACTAAGGAAAAAGCAGGTGAGACTTAAAGCAGATATTAAAAAAATCAAAACAATAGAAAAGGATGGTTTTGGT
This sequence comes from Ifrita kowaldi, assembly GCA_013398055.1. Taxonomy (NCBI): domain Eukaryota; kingdom Metazoa; phylum Chordata; class Aves; order Passeriformes; family Cinclosomatidae; genus Ifrita; species Ifrita kowaldi. Next base: position 411,115 of record VZRS01009001.1, on the reverse strand, counting down.
TGTAAATGCTCACTTGTGTGGAATTATGACTGGTGCTTTGGAAAGGGTGGGCTGCACACCAAGGAACTGAGGCACTATAAAGCATTCTTCCCATGGTTCAAAGTTGCCTGCCTTTGCTTCCCTGGCAGGTGTTACACACCTGTGGGAAGAGTGCTGCTGTGAGCATACATTTTTAACCCTTTATTTCTGGCAAATAATTTCAAAATGATGCAGAATTTGTACCTTTAAATGGGAGGTTTCTGACCAGCAGTCACTGAAACACCAGGCTGTGTCCCAGAGCCCCAGGTGGGTTGTTGAATGAATGTCACTGTCATCTGTAAAACATATTGGGATCCTTAATGAACTGTGTAAACATACTTGCTTATGGAATCCCAAGGGTACAAAGTAAGATCATCTTTTGAGTCAGAGGTCCTTTTATTTCCCTTTCTGGTTCTCAGTGTGTACCACACTCTCTGTACTATTATTAGGCTCCTTTGCAGACACAAACACAGGAACTCATTGGCAGCCACTGGTGGATTAAAGGGTTTATCTCAAGAAACAGTCTGGCTGGAGAATGGATGGCAGAAGTAAAAACACTCAGATATGAATAATGTGGTTTCTTTCTTGATTTTATTTTTCTGCTTGTGATCTCTTTTCGCAGCAAGTCATTAGCACTGGAGACTCGAGAGATGGTTGTGTAATAATTTACATAACAAATCCTGGCATCAATCTGCAGTAGTGACAAACATATGTTCTGCTGGGCTGAGGCTCATTAGGCGTAGCTCTTTCTCACCCGCTGCTGTTAGAGATGTTAAAGACTGTATTTAGTTAGGTTGGAGCTATTCTCGTTCTGACTTAATGTTATGGACACGTGAAGACATTTGAAAAGGTCCCTCAAAGGCTTGTTTTCAATTCATAAGAACAGTGTGAACAAATTAGTGGCAAGATCATGAGGAAGTGTAAACCCAAAGGTTAAACTGACTCAAATCAACAGGAGCATCCTGCTTCCCTACAGTGGGGAGATGAACGCGGGCCTCTCAGCTGCTTCTTACCAGAGCTTTTGCATGGCCACAAATCAGACATCTGCTGCAGTCTGCTCGTTCTGTGAGTGATGGTTTTAACCAACTGAGGTCAAGACCTTTATTCCCGCTCTTTAAGAAAGGATTTAATGCAGCAACAGCAGCATAATCCCCGGGATGATCCCAGTTACAACTGCAGACTTCCACTGAGGGCAAGATCTGTCTTGTAGACCAAGTGCAAAAGAAGCAAAAGCAGCTTTCTTCCACTGGCCAGGGACCTTTGCAGAGCATTAAAATTCTTAAACTGAAGCATTACTTCAGGCTCTAAGGCATTGCCTCACATAGGACCTGGTTGTGTGGCAGGTTGAGCTGCTCCGATGTGAGGTCCTGCTGTGTTACATGGGGCAGTAGATGGGCACAGAATTTACAGGTATTCAATGCCCTGCAGCACTGTGTGCTTAGACTTTACTTGAAGACTTTATGAATGTTTAATTCTAACCATATTAAAAGAAATACTGTTGTGAGAGGCTAGGCTGAATTCCTCATCTGTATGATGTTTCTAGAAGCCACAAGTATCACCCCCATGAAACCCTCCAGAAAAGGAAACGTTCCAGCTCTGTCACAGTGTGAGACTATTCCCAGTTTTGAAAACAGCGCACACTTACAATCAGTGATGCACAAATACTCATCAGAATTAAGTTAGCTTCGAGTGGAGTGTGGCTGGAATTGTTGATGCCGCACACCACTGATTGCAAGATGTTGATGAACTAATTAATGGTGAAGTTGAGTGCCTCAATCTATGGTTATTCAGTGTATTAAAGTCAGTAGTTAATGTTGCCTCACAACAGGAAACCTGTGAGGGTGTTAGGGGTTGCATTCTGTCCCCTTACCCCCAGCAGCAGGCTCTGGAGCTCTGAGTGAGGAGAAGGGAGGTTTTGGTGTTTGCCTGGGTTCTTGTCCAATATTCATGACCTAAATTTGTTATTTTTGCCATATTTATTCAAGCTTTGTATTTTAGTTCGCTTTAGTTATGGAAAGAATAAAAAATAACTTCCCTATTCCAGGATTTGTGAGCCTGTCTCAGGTGAGATGAGGGGGTCCTGAATTTCACCTGAGTCTCTGAGGATGCAAAAAGAACAGATCCTCTGATACCTGTGTGATTTCCTATTTCTTAGAGCAGCAGAGGCTTTAGCATCCTGGTTAGCTGCTTGCTTTCCACCAGAAATATCTATTTCCTTATTTATTGTTTCCTGTGTTGCATGAATTTCTGGTGCTTTGGCCTCTTGCTGTTTGAGGGAGTTAACTTCTTTTTGTGGGCCCTGTTTGCTCATCCAAGGTTAGGTTTCTCTGGACAAGGTGTGCCAAATTCTCTTAGGATTTATAAAGCAGGAGCTGCTCAAGGCTGTCTCCTTGCTGTCCTTTATCTCGTCCTTCTGGCCTTTGACTGCTTTCAGTGTTTGACTCATGTCTTTGTGCATAGTAGAATTCTGGGTTACACTGACTCACAAGTGTGACCATTTCTGGCTTTATGCCCAACTTTTTGCTCAATATCTGTTTTGCTTGTGATGCCAATTTCTTCCAAACATTTTAAACAGCAGAACATTAAAAAACAGAATTGCTTTCCTACTTAAAGATAAAAATTTAATTAAATTAAAATCATCATTTTTCTAGGTCATGATGATTTGCTTTAGTCCTTTAGTTTGGCTCTTTTGTTGTTTCCTTTCTTCAAGAAGAGGTAGGGCAGAAGTGTCTTAAAAAACATTGAAGGTTGCCAACATGTCCAGACTTTCAAAACTTTTATCAGCCATGCTAATGGAAATATTACAATGCCATGCAAGTGTGAATTAGCTGGTAGAACATCTTGTTGCAGCCAGGGGAAAAAAGCCCTGCATACTGAGTGGCACATTTATACTTTTCAATGGCATCCTTATTGGCTAAAGTGGAACACATGTAGCTGCACTTCGTAAAAATAATGAAGTCAAGGATATAAAATAGCTGGGGCTCCTCCAGTATTCAAACACTCTTTCAGATCAACAAATTGAAAAGGTCTTTCAGGATTCTCTCATGGCTTTGTGCACGAAAGATGAAATCATTCAAAGAACAGGGCGTAAAGATACCATCTGATGTGTGGATCCAAATAATGCACCCTGTGCTAGGAAAATAAGACCAGTACAGAAACAATCTTGAATGAGGTTTAGCTTTCATTGTTCCCTATAAAATTGATTGACAATTCTCTTTCAACTGTGTAATTTTTAAAAGAGCTACAGGAATTTTTCAGCCCAACCTCATTTATATTTTGGAATAAAGCTTTGTGTGCTTTTATTCATCATGGCAAGCATAGAAAAAAATATCGGCACTTATCTGATCCTGGCTTTACATAATGCAGCATTAGTCACCAAAGTTTTACCTGCATTCCTCCTGTGGGTTACTGGGCTAAATACTGGAAGTCATTACCATTTCATGGCTGCTCGGTATCTTGTTTAAGAAGAAGCTGGAGAGCTCAGCTTAGCTCCTGACAGATCAGCAGAGCTGTACCAGAGATGTGTAGGCTGTCTTGGACAAAATGAGAACAAACTCAAAACAATGGAGCTAAACCCCAGATCTAGGCTACAGTCCAGCCATGAGTTCCATTGTTGTTTCCATGGAGCTCAGTGCAGGATCAGCCACAGTTGTTTTTTGAAAAATATTCTCATGAGGCTGTAGTGTTTCCTGTCTTGCTGGGAGCATGGGAGGAAGAACAGTAATTTTGTGTTATTTTGGCACATCTTCCATGCCTTTCAGTGGAGAACAGAATGGAGACAGGAGAAACAGGCAGCTATATTGAAACATATTGATTCTTTTTCTTCCTTCCTTTTTTTTTTTTTTATTTAAACCCCAAAGAAATTCAGACTTGCAGTAAGTTGTGAGGAAAGGATTGAAGTGATGGGTTGAGCTGCTTCTTTGCTTCTTTGGGGGAAGATTGCCTTGTCTCTTTTTTTCTTTGTTTATTTATTTATTTTTTCTTGCAATCTATAATGAGGATTATAAATTAAAGACACCCCCAGACAGCAGCCTGGATCAGAAGAAGCCAAACAGATGGATCCTGCTGCATGAACCTTCTTTCTGATTTTGTAGGTGTGCTTTAGCTCTGCAACTGCCAGTCATCATCTCAGATCTGAACATCCCCACCTGTGGGAGCTGTCTCCTACCTTTCTAATTTGAGTTCAGCTGACACGGGTATCGTGGCAGAAAGGAAGGAGAGCGTTCTTGAAAGAGGAGCTTTCCCTTATGGTCGCTCCCAATCTGATACACGCTGCAAAATGCTTCCAGAACTTCCACAACTGCTGCCCTTTCTCTCAAAAAAGGCTGGTAAAGCATTCTATAAACTGCATTCTGAAAGTTCATGCAAATAGGCTTTGCTCTTTTCCCAGAGCTGGTGAACAGCTTTTGAGTGGGGAATGATGCTGCACCAGCTCCTGAGAGGAGGGGGGTTATTTTAAGCCAGCTATAATTCCGGGTTTCTGCAGCTGACAGCTACACTGACTGGGGTGGGAGCTGGCTCCTGTCCCTGAAAAGGAAAAAAAGGTCCTGCATACCTTGGCTTCTGATGCTGGTGCCACTCAGTTACTGCTGGGATTAATGGGACAGGATGGTGCAAGTCCCACCCCCTGCTTTGAGGCATCTCCATCACGCATCTCACCCACTCCAACAGCCTGCTCTGGCAGGCAAGAGAGCCGTGAGAACTCACTCCCCCATGCTGATTCACCTCACCTTAAGGTAGATGGCTGGGCCCTGTCCTGTAGATAAAAACCTGTGCAAGCTGGTTCCTTTCAGGTGGGGTCTAGTTAACTAAGTCTACACAGCTGTAGTTTGATCATCAAACTACATCATCAAAAGGAATTCCCTTCCTGCATCTGCGTGCATCTCACTTGGCAAAGGGATAAATCCTTCAAAAAACACAGTGGGATACTCATTCTTATCAGAAGGTTACCTGCAGTAACTGGTTTGGAGTACTTAGGTTCTTTGTAATGTTCAAAATGATGCCACGCCTTCCTGGGAGCCTGTTTTCCAGTTTCTCCATGCTCAGATTGCAGCAGGGCTCATCCCCAGAGCCCTTTGGTTTACTTCTTTCCCCATGTCTCTGATACTGTGCAGCATTTCAGATACTCTAGATGTGTAATCCAGGCTGGCATTCCATCGTGATGTTGGTGTTTAAGGTTCCTTTCTTGCTCTCCCCAACTCAAGATCTTTAAATCAGGATTCATGACTTCCTTTCTTTCAAGAAACCCTATTTCCCGTCTTACCTTCCCTGCAAAAGATGAAACTTCGTCACAGTCTGAGCATCTTTGAATGCTTGTCTGTAAGTTGAGATCTGAATTTAGAGCTGCTTTTTATTTCAAGAGCACTGAGCAAACCAAAACAGGCTCGAATTCGTTTAGTGCCATGTATATGCAGAGAAGCATCTCCATCTGTGCTCTTCTGTGTTTTGATTTGCTCCATGAAGTGCTGCAGGTGTTACTAAATCCTTCTTTTGGTTCTGGAGAAATATGTGCCCCTGACACTGTGATCAGCTGTGGAAAGTAAAAATGCAGATCGCACCTGGAGCATAAAGATTTTCATGCTTTAGGTTTGGCAAAACAGTAAAAAGCATAACAAGGGACACTTTAATAATGTATGACTGCCTTGTATAAGTAACTCAGAGCTGTTCATGTTGGAAATAGACACATCAAATCAGGTAAAATTCAAAAGTCAACAGTTAAGGTATTTTTCCTATATTCTTTAGATTTCCCATTTTATGATGTTCAGATATTTGTGACATGTGCTATTTATCCCACTATGTTCACTAGTGAGAATAAACATCTAAGCAAATTTAGCTTGCTTACCTGTATCTTTATCTTGTATAAATGTCCTGTGGAACCTCAAGGAGCATATAAAATATCTCTAATATTTTTAACACTTTCTTAAAAATTAAATTCTCTCCCCACCTCCCAGTTCAAAGGACATTCAATGTTCATCTGGGCCTCTGTTTCAGTCAGAAAAAAGTAGAGTATAGAAAAAATGAGTTGTCCTAATACTGGAGGAAGGAAAAATACAGAGATATCAGAGGTTCTGCGAGTACTTGGTGAGTTTTGCTTGTGTTTCTCTGAGGAGTCTGAGCTTGTGCTGGGAGTTTTGTGAAGCAGCCTGTTAGTCCCATTAAGGGTGTCAGAATAGCAGATGTGGGAGGTTTTGCAGTCCTAAGGCAACCAGAGCAGCTCTGGATCAACTCTGCTCTTACACTATGTACAAGCTGAGGGAGAGAAGTCTTTATCTCCAGAAAAGCTCAGTCTGACCCTGTTTACTCAGCTTGCCTGTGACATTTGGCACTGTAATAGACACAAGAGCCTGCCTGTCTTTTTCATCTGATGTATTATGATGCCAGAAAATAAATCCTGGGTATTGCTGAGCTCCAGCTCCATTCATCAACTCCCCTGATGTTGGCAGGAGCAGTAGGACCTGTTATAATTCCTCCAGCATCAGTTGTGTTCCTTGGTGTCAGAGGAAGCTCCTCCACTCCTTTTGGGTGTCTCTGAGCAGTCTGAAACCTGCAGAAGCTGCTGCTTTGACTGACATTTCCCTGCCTCTCTTCCACAGCTGAGATGCTGCCACAAAGTCTTCGTTTTATTTCTCTACTGGTAAAAGGTTACTAGTAAAACATTATCACAGCAACAAGAGGAAGAGAGATTAAAACAGACAAATCTTGTCTTTTTCTTTCAATCTTCTGATATCTGATGTTTTTCTTCAGCTTCTTATGTCTATTTGTGAATAATTAGGTGAAGGAAAGCCAAGTCCTCGTAGTAATGGAGACCAAAGACACGAACAAGGTCAACATTAGGGCTGAATATTTAACTAGAAGTTTCAGGGTAAACTTTTTAAAAAGTCTATGATTTCAAGCATCTCTGACTTTTTTCTTGAGCATCACTTAAGGTGTATTACCACATATATATATATATAAGGTGTATATATATTCTTGAGCACCACTTATGGGTGGTTATCAGACATGCCAATGAAGTGAATTCGCTGAAGATTGCTTTCACCTCCTTGGCTCATGATTCAAGTGTTTGTAGGTGTTCTAATTTTCAAAATGCTCAAGAGATTATAGCTCTAAGGGCTGCCAGGGTTTGGTTCCAGGCTACAGCACATGTAGGGAAGCATTGAAGATGAAGTAGGGGGACATCAATCCCTGCTCAGCCGTGCTCTCTGCTGTGCATTAAGAAAGGAAGCAGGTGAGTCTTAGAACAGGGCTTTCACATAATCAAAAGTATGGAAGAGCATTTTGCAAGATTTTAACCTTTTTTATCATTAAGGGTTATGGTTCAGTATCGTATTTCCAGCCATGGTGCAAATACAAATGTCCATTTCCTCTTTTCCTAAAGTATTTGTATATTCACCAACTCCAAATGCAGTTACTGATATTTTAAGTTGCCTTGTTTTCTAACAAGTTTAAGTTTAAAACAAGTGACTGAACGTATAATTGCTGAGAATATTCTAAACTGAGATGGTTTGGCTTCTGGAATGAAATCAGCTTATTTCAAACCACGCTTAGAAGCTGAAGAAGTTGTGTGAGAATCCTTTATCTTCTGCTGCTACAGGATTCTGGAGACGGCTTCGTGGTGAGGTGATGTCCTCTTGGAAAACATCGGTGCACTTGGAGCAAGCCCCTAGAGTTCAGGCCACTTGGCAAGGACACTGCAGTCCCCACTCAAGCAGCGCAGGCTGTGGGAAAAGACAACTTTTTCTTGGCCAGAGCAGACCCTTAGGATCCAAAAGGGCAGGAGATGAAAAGCAGAAAAGGAGAATCACAGACAGGAATAACTTCTAAGACTTTACATAAGTTGTCTCACCTTGACTTACAGTCAGGACATAATATTCTTTGTGGCACTCCAGATCAGTTAAAATGAAGAGATTGCAGCAGCCTCAGCTAAACTTTAAACTGGATCATTTACACATAGCTAACACAAAAAAATGTACTGTGTGATTCATATTATTATTATTCTGTAATATGCTATTTATTTTATGCTGTTCCCACATTTCCTGGTGCTTAAAATACTTTGGAATAACTGCCACCACGTAATTACATGGTTGTGTTTGTCAAGAAATGTAACTGTGAGTATGGCTCCTAGGATTTTGGAAGCTGGGCTACTACCAGAAATCTCTTGGATTGCACAAATGCTGAATAATAGAAAAATGAATATTTGTCTATAAATAACCTCGATGGACTTCAGAATTCCATGGGGGTGAGGTAAATAAGGCAACAGCCTTCTTTGACTCAGATATGACCCAAGTGTTTAGAATATTATAGAAACCTGGCTTTTCAACGCAGTCTTAGGATTGGAAGCAACTTATTGGCTGTGCCCCTCTGGGAGTGGGAATTGCCAGTTAAAAGAAGCATGAGGAGAGATGGAATGTCACCATTTCATAAGTCCATGAGCTGTGCACAGACGTGTGGATTGCTGTGGTTGTGTGTCTGACCCTGCTTATGGATGGCCACCCCAAATTCTACTCAAACGTACATTTTCCCTGAGCTTTCTTGTTCCCACACAGGATTTTGTTTTAACTTTACTGCTGCTCTCAGGAGCCCCTGCAAGACTGAAAGCTGACCTTTCCCTCAGTGGAACACGATGGGTTTCTGAGCTGCAGTGCCACAGATGCCTCCCCATCCCACCACCCATGGCTGCAGAGGAAAGCAGCGTGAATTAAGCTGAATTGACATCACTGAGTGAAATGACCAGGCCAGTGCTGTACAGGGTGAAGATTCACGTGTTTCTGTATTATTGAACATCTACGGGATGCTGTGTAGCAGCAGCTACAGGGAGCCTGTGGGGTGTGCATCCTTTGGAAGCACTAGACAATGTTAAAAAAAGCACCACTCAGACAGGGCTGGGGTAGGGGAGCGGAGGGAATAGCAACCGAACTGAGGGTGATGACATCTGGAAACTGCATCACCGAGTGCAGGATGGGCAAGGAGCAGGCATGGATTGTGGTTTTATGATACCTTTTCAGCCAGCAGAACCTGCTTTTGGCACCATCGCTCTGTAATCACTATTCCAAAGCTTTATCTCACAGCTAACATGGAGAGCAAAGCAGGTGTGAAGATCAAGTTTCAAATGCAGTAAAATGGTTTATAAATCTGCCCAGAGTACCAAAATGCTTCTCATGCATTGCTAAGGATGCTAATTTAATAATGCATCTCCTAATGCAAACCAGTGAGCTTCCCCTCCAAACCCTGCCACTTCCACCAGATATTTTTCAGTCATGGATTATTATTTACCTCTGTTTTGAAAGCATGAGGCACTAGCTCTGTAATAAAATCAATTTGTGAAATGTTCATTGGGGGCAAATGGCTCAGGATAGTTCTAGTTAGTGGTTGCAGATACGAATGCATTTGTCCTGAATGTAAAATTGATGCCTGACATCCTCAGCATGCCACACGAAGTCAGGCTTTACCTTTGTAGTTAGGCCGAACCCTATTAACATTCCTACTCACATCAGCCCTGAGGCTGGGACTGTGTTTTCTCCTCTTACAAGTGAGAAAAATGACAAAGTAAAGTAGAAATGAGGTAGCCAAACTAGGAGAAGATGAAGGTCTCTCAGAGTTATCATCTCCAAACCAGCACTTGGTACCCCAAATTTTCACACTGTTACATGTCACAGGAAAGCATCTTTGGTGCTCTGGAATATATTTTATTTGGGGAATATAGTTATGGCTTGGTCATCAAAAAATGAATTTTAGTGGCTCTCTCTAAACAATGAACTCCACAACTAAATATCAGACTAGAGATGGATTTATGAAAGCATTTCAGATGCTTAAGCCCCAGAGGAAACGTGGGACAGGGAGGGGGGAAGAGTGTGTGCATGATGATGGATTGTACTTGAGGAGAAAAGAATATCATTAGGGTAGTTAGTTTTAGGTTTTGGGGTTTTTTTTCCCCTTAGAAAAAGCAGTAGACAAGCAAGGCTAAATTTCAATTTGATACTCTCACACAAATCTTTATCTGGTGTTTGAGTCTTTATGGCTTTTAGCTAAATTGTTTTATATCTGCACCTGCTGACCATGTACATACTGTTAGATATCCTTTCCACAAAGCACTGTGTCAGCTACTGGTTCAACCATCCCATGGCTTTTAGGCACATTGTTCTTGAAATCTTGAAATTAATATCAGAGACCTTTCAGGCTGTAAAGAGTTGTGTTGGCACCAATCAGTTCCCCTCGGATGTCTCCCACCATTCAAGCTCTCAGCTGCCTGTGGCTGGTTAAATTCAGTGCTTGTAGCTGTTGCACAGTTGTCTTCGTTATTTTACGTGGGGATTAAGTGCATGGTAAAGTAGTTACTTGAGTGCTTGATGTTTTTGTGAGCCCAAAGCTGCCTTCCCTCACCTTCCTGGCAGGTTGGGTCGGGGATGTGTGTTCAGCAGTTTGACACGGCTCTAAATGGGTGTTATCACTCTTCAGTCTGGCCTGGACACTTCTTGGAAAGGCATTGCAGCACACAAAGACATTTGCAGATGTTTTTATCCTCACTCGTTTAATGATTTGTGCTTTGTGTTAGTGGCTCTGTTATGACTTGTTTAAAGAGAATTCAAATTTATTGTTGCATTTTGCAGGAATGACAACACTCTGCTCAGAAGTGTCTCATTTTACCTTGATTTTAAACATTTTGCCGTTAGTTAGCAAGGGGTGAGAGAAGGGAAGTGCCGTTTCAAGAGAGGCATAACTCAGAACATTTCTAATTTGTTCAAGTCTATAAAGCCATTAAACAGTTTTTCCTCTTCAAAAGAAGGTCACATCAGTTTGGTTTTTGTGGAGTCTACGAAGCCCAGTTCCTGTATTTAACCCTATTTAAATTTACTTACTTCCTTTTGGCCATCAAAATATGTGGGGTTTTTTTGTTTTTCTTTGGTGAAAGTCACCTTCTAAAAAAACAAAACAACAAAAACCCCACACAACACAATAAAACCCCCAAACCTACTAACAGTTCCTCACACTAAATAGAGACCATGATATGTAGCAGGTCCTCCTGTCTAATGGCCCTTTGTTGTGACTATGAGGAAGATAGTCTACGCTTTCTTTTTTTCATAGCTGTCACAGATCAACTTTATTTCCCAAGTTATCATGAGGCATCCAGAGAAAATGCAGAGAAGAAACCTTATTTTTTATCTAGTTTGTGGTACAGGACTTTGTAAGATAATTCTTCATCCACATCAAAGACCTAAATTTCACTGTTTTTTCCAGGGTTGCATTGTTGTTCAGCACATTCTCCCCTTTTTAAATTTCAATCTTTTGTACCACTTTCAGCCTTTCTATTATTTCTCATCTCCTTTTGTACCCACTCTGTGTGTTGCCAGTTCTGCTTTGAAGTCCTTTGCTATTCTGTCAGGAGAGAGATTTATCTTGCATGGCTTCTGTTATCTCTCTTGCCTCTGTGAAGATGTGGCAATGTACACCTCTGGGAATCCGTTCTTAGATTTTACTTACTCTTATTTTTGCCACTACATATTTTATATGTAAATATGTGGTCACTCTTATTTTCCCTGGAATCCCTTCAGTTGGGTCGTTTCTGCCTGGGAGTTAGGGCTTTTGGAACTCAATGCTTTTGCACAGAGGGTGGCTGTAACAAAACTGTCTCCAAGAGCTCCCTCTTACAATGAGGTCTGTGGGGTCAGGCCTTTGCGTGTGCCTGCAGTCCTACTGATCCTGCAAGATTCCCCACAGAGCAGCCCATTTGGCTGGAACTCCTTGGAGAACAGTGACCTGCATGAGGCATGACCCCTGCTGCTCCTCCACTCTGCTGCCTAAGCACCAAACTCTGAATTCGCGTTGGCATTTCCATGTTTCATCATCCCTTTGTATTTTAGGTGCATTTTCTCAGACTGATGGCTGTTTAATCTCCTCCTGGTGTCCTCTTTCCTCTGGGTTTGTTGCATGCTGGCGACAAAGAGGCATGAGGGGTTGACACCAAAAAGTTCTTACGTAATCCATCTTGCCTCATTCTTCAAGTCTGACTATAGCATACGAGGAAAATGCAGAGGAGAAAAATCTGGCATCCATGGAGGATGCATTGAGAAGGTCATTTTTTGTGTTTGCCTGTCCTGCTGTTTTGAAGAAGCACTCGAGCATGTTCACCTCACTTCTATTTCAAAACCTTTTACTTCTATATTCAGTTTTCCTCTGTGTCTTGCTACAGCTCAGAAAAAGTTGTCAGAGATATCTCCTTGAGTCGTGGGACTGAAGCTAATGGAAGCCTCGTGCTCATGCCAACAAACTGCTTCTGTTGCCCCGTGACCCACCTGGGAGTGTTGCAGATTTATGGTTTGATGTGGTTTCTCACAGGAGAACAAATCCAGCTTTGTAGCTGCAGCTGGAACTGGAGGGAAATCTACACAAGATTAATTTTACCTGTAAGTTTTTGTATTGCCATTCATTTGAAATTCACCCATCAAAGTAACACTAAGCACTGGTGATGGATTGTTTATTAAGGAATCTGACATGGCAAATCGTTTAAATATTTGTGATGTATGAAGAAAAGCATGTTTTAAATGAGTTAAGCAGCTCCATGGGGGGAAACACATAGTAAATACTGTCACAAAAAATGAAAGCAGGTAAGGGGGCCAAAAATCAAAACGAATATAAGTAAGGATTTATAAGCCTTGTTTACTCTGTCTTTTAACTAAAGGCTCTAAGTAGTTGAAAAATCCTAGTGGCCATGTGTTGGTAGGCCCCAGGCTGCTTCTGGAATCTGGAAATCCCCCATGGATAAAAGCCTCCATGGTGGAGACCTTGAGTTGGGTTCTGGTGTGCTGGGGGCTGAGGGGGTCCACGGGATCTGGGCATTGCCTGTGCAGGACTCACTGAAGACAGAGATAAACTGTGCAGCCTTCTGAGCTACCAAAAAAACCCAGAGACTTCAAACCATTTGCAGTGATAACTGGTCCTGTGAAAACACGTTGCTCTGGTGGTGCAGGCAAGTGTGTGTCATATCTGAAATGTTATCGCAGGAGGCCTTCGAAGAATGAACGTGAGCGCTTTGCTACGTACAGCTTTCAGCTGCTGGGGTTTTTTAGAGATGTGCATTCTGCTCATGTCCTCATCCCGTTGGCATTAAACTTACTCTTGAAATGGAGCAGATTTCTGGAAACTAAAATTTTCCTCATTTTTTATTTAAACATATGTTAATTAAAGTAGAAGAAAAATATCACAGTATTTGACAGTCACAATAATTCCCTTGAAATGCAGCACTATGCCTTGACAAAATCACTTCATATAAATCACCCAAAGTACAGATAGCTTAAATTTTCCGACAGGCAGAAAAAAATTCAGCTTTCCTCTTTTCAGTTATAAATTCAAGCAAAACATTAAAATACTTCACACGATAAGACACTACAATAACTTAGGGTAAATTAATAATGTTGACACATTTCATTTTATCCTGTTGTTGTTATGGGAAATAATTTTCAAACTACTCCAACTAGTAAGATTAAAGCATTTGCTGCAGAAAACTTCATAGCCAGGCCATTTGCTTCCATTTTAAGAATGCTGAAAAATTACTCCCCTTCTTACCCCAGGGGAAAACAATAGTGTGGAAATACATTTTTGTTAAAGGCCTCACTCTGCACAAATATATGTTGCTGAGGGAAATATTCTGACCAAAATACGTTTATTTACAGGTTACTATCTCCCAATAAATAAAAAAGTATAAGCTTTGATGCATTGGGCTGACAGCATCTAAGGATCCTCATCTGTCTTCAAACTTCAAGCACTGGTTAAGCCAGGTAGGTATTTCCAGCAATGTAAAACAGTCTAAAATATGGAATAGCATCTGCACTCCAAATAAAGCAGAGAAAATGTGCTCCTCTCTGCATTCTTACCAAGGTCCAAGGGTTTTGCTTAGTGTTTCTTCCTTGCCTCAGTTGTTGGCTGCTGGTATTGAACATCTGTAGGACAAACACGTTTTATTTCCCCACTTCGGTGCACGCATGAATGCCACGCAATTCTTCGGGATGTGGCTGCTCTGTGGATATCAAAACGAGGAGGGAGAGCCTTGCTTTAGGGCTGAGCTCCTGCAGAGTTCTGAAATAATTATTGAAACGGCTTTATAATTAAAACAGTAGAACTTTTAACATTTAGAGGTTTTGGGACATGCCATATGCCTCGTTGCAGAGCATCTACGTGAGTCATCTGCTGACCCCACTGCCCATTCTTAAGGGACAAACTCTTTGTAAAAGAAGGCAAAAGGAACATGGTAATGGGTGGTGGTCAGACCCAGCAACAGGTAGCAGATGCTGCTGTTTCATGCTCTTCTCGTGCTTCTAACAGAGCACCTCCTTAACACAATACCATTCCATTAGTGCAAGGGGGTGAAATGTAGCCTTTTCTGTAGCATGACTGAGACTGAAAACTAGTAATTGACCCAGAAAACACCTGTGAGCTCTGATTTGCACCCTAAGCCCTTGTCTTACCAGCTGCAAGAGAAAAGAGCAATTAACTGTTCCAAACAGAAGAACCTCTCCTCTTTACCTTCTGCATTGCTGTGACAGGACTCCATCACCTCTGGGAAAGAACAGCTGCAAAACTTAGGATAGTATGAAGGAAATGAGATAGGAAACTGTTCCCTTTAAATAATTCAGTGCCTTTACTTGCTTTTATCTCTCATCTGTTGTGAGCTGCTTATTTTTATTCCCTCCTGGGGGGGATGTTGCAGCCAGAACTGTTGCACCCCTCTTTATTGACTCACGTTCCCATCATTTTAGCGGCATCTGCCTGCTTTGCAGTTGGCTTCAGTATTATGGTCTGTATTTCCAGTCTTAATGTCATCTACAAAAACCAGCCAGGCATGAATCACACCAAGAAAACACGTGCTAGTGCTTACTGCTGGGACCGAGGCTGGGACTGGGTTAATTAGGAAAAGTCCCTGGAAACACTGGGAGAGACATGCAAAGAGCCACAAATAACAGGAAGCCTCACAGCTTGAACATTGACCAGGACAGTTTGGAAGCACTGTCTTCTTAAGCACAGAGGATGGAGGATGTCAGAGATGTACAATGAGTTCTTTGTAAATCACAAGTTGCCACGTGCATGAACAGCAGAGCAGAATGGGTAACAGAAGCTCTGCTGTTGTTTTAGCCTGCCAAAAGCCAAAATTTAAAACAATTACTTGTGTATCTTCAAAAATTAGCACCACCAGGTGTGTTTTAAATAACACACTGGCAAAAGATGTGCTTATCATTCGTTTCAGATCTGGTGGCAAACTTTGTCCCTTTTCATATTTCCAGCTGGATTGTTCAACATTGTAGCAGCTGTGTCATCTCAGCCTTTGTCTAATGACAAAATCATAGTACACAGTGCACTTACTGCTGAAATTTATCAGAATTTTCATTTAAAAGGCCGCTTTTCTGTCTGTTGCAAGGGTTATAAAACAAGAAGTTTATCACCATCATTTTTCAGAGAGTTAAGACACACCAGTCATTTCCAAACAATTCAGCAAGAGCCTTTTGTTGTATAACAAATATTCTGGTTTTGTGACATATTGTGGAAGCAAAAAATTTTGCCATTTAAAAATACACTCTTCTGTTTCATAAACCAAAGCCCATAATTTAGTGGAATCTTGAGATTCCTTTGGGTAGAAGCCTGCTTTCATCAGAATGTATTTTTTTCCCTGAAGCACAAGGAAAAAAAAAATCATTATTTTGCCATCACTATCAAATTTTTCAAACCCAGCAGTTTTTAATTCAATGTCTGTGTGATCTCATGATAACCCAGACCCCTGAGAATCCAATCTAAGGCAGGATTTAGGTGAGGACTGTCCAGAACTTGGAGTTTAGCTTTTCCCAAACTTCCAGAAGACTCAGATCCAAGGATTGTTGTTTGGGTTTTTTTATGCCTGGGGGAAGATCAGATACAGCAGCGGGTTTTTTTTCCTTCACCTCTATAGCTACCCAAATCCTCCAAATAAAATCATAAGACACAGCAGGACAATGATCAAGCAGCTGCAGGTTCAGTGTTTTGATGAAACATTGAATGAGCCCCTCGGCTTTTCTTTATAGGAGTATCAAAACCTGTGTCTCTAGGAGGTCTCTAGCTCCTCGTTTCTCCTCCTCCACACAGACACTGGATTTCCAGTAACATCTGTAAAGCAGCCAGGGGAGTGCTGTCCCACACCGTACTTTGCTGTGGGAGATGAAGGCCTTCATCCCTCCTTTCCATAGGATATTAGGAGGATTGTGATTTGTCAAGCAGCACGGATAGATTGGAATCCTGTGAGACACGATGGATGTTCGGCAGTAAATCAGCCATCAGACCCAGGGAAACTCGGGGGTAGTTCTGTCTGCTGTAGGAATAGCTGTGCAGAGCATGAACAGGCTTCAGTCTCACAGGACATAGTAGCTGGTTCACTGAAGGGACATTCCTTTCCCAACGTATTACATGCTAAAACCATCCTGCTGTTTTCTTTTTCTTTTCTGCTTTCCAACACACAGGGAACTAGAAAGCCCGTGATGCTGAAATCCACCATTAAGCACATGGAAGGAAACTCCAGCCTCAGCAAACAATAAAGCTCATTTTGCTTCCTTGTTGTTTCTCATGTTCTCAGTTTCTACCAGTAAAAGAAATCCTGCCACCATTTAAATCATTGGAATGTGTAGTGGTCACTGCCAGTAATCTGTTGTGTTTACTCTCTTCTGTCATTCTGCTTTTGAAGTCTCTCAGCCAACGCAGTTCTTGCATTAAAGACAAATAGAAAAGGTTTGTAACACCTGCCTCACCCCTTTGTAAAGAAAACTGAAAATGCATCACGGAGGCTGTGGCCACAAATTTGTTTCACTAAAAGCTACCCAGGAATTTTTAAATAGTGAGTGTTAAATACTTAAGTGTTGAATACAGTGAGAATAGCAATTATGAAAAGTAACCACAAAACTTGACTCCTTGTTTTTTCAGCTAGGAACAACACTATCCGATGATATTTTGCCTGAAGACCCAGGTTCATCCTGAGCAGATGTTGCATCTTCCAGAGCCTCTTGTTGAAGGGGTTTCTGTCAATACATCTTCACAGGGGTTATGGCTGAGCTTTCCACGATAAATTTCTCTCCTGAGCACAGCTAATGTGAATCACAGAAGGGTTAAGGTTGGAAGCACCCTCTGAACATCATCTTGGTCCTAGAGGTGTCACCTGGACCGGATGGTCTGGGGCACTGCCTGGCTGCTTGTTGAGGCAAGATGATCAGAGAATAAAAGCAAGAGGAACCTGGTGCTTCTTCTGGGCCCTCTTCTTTCTCTTGTCCTGCTAAGGGTCAAGGGAAATATAAGAGCACTTGAAGGCTGAAAGAAGCTCAGGGAGCTTTCAGGCTCTGCCCAGCGACACGAGTGGACGAGCTGTGGAAGGCTGACTGAGGGGTTGGAGATGGGAGTGGATGGGGCAGCCTGGCCTGTCACAGGGTCTGATTCACTGGCTGGAAGCAGCTATGGGAGCCCTTGAGCCAGCACAGAGCCAGCCCTATGGCTCCTGGGAGTTCTCCTGTGGGCTGCTGTGTTGTGCTGCCATTGCTTAAGGTACAGGGAAAAGCTGTTTCAAAGGATTTTTATTTAGCTGCTCTACATGAGCTTTTTCTCAGCCTACATTTTAATGCTTGACAGCTGAGCTTTTACAAGTTTTTGGAGTCATTAATCAGAGCAGTGTTTTAGGAAGCTTTTGCAATGTATATTTGAGAACTTGTATGGCACTGGTTTAAATTAAAGGCTAAGGCTTACTTTTGAGGCTGCTTTTGGCCTCTTTCTGTAAAGCATGGAGCTGTGTATTATTGTTCTAAGAACCCATAATTAGTAGCAAATGTTTGCAAAATGCTAGAGGTTGTTGCTAGGGTGCTCCTTCAGGCTGGGATGTGTAAGAGATGGTTAAACCTAATTTAGATCTATTTCAAAAGCTGTTTTCTTAAGCTGCGAGTATAGATCATTTTTATGCAGTGCACAATGTTCTGACTTTTCAGATGGGCAATGGGAATAAAGGCATTCCTTCAGGAGTAGGCATGACTTTGAGTGAGCAGAAATTAAGCTCCCATTCTTTGAAGTAATTTATTAGGGAATCAGGCAGGAGATAGGAAACAGGACCTCAGACCTAGGCTGTTTTGCACAGAGGTGTTGGCTCTTTTGCCCAGAACCACTCAGATTTCAAGCTATTTTATCAATTCAAATAGGGGCCAGAAACATCATTTTATTTGTTTTGAAGGTGAATGATAACTTTTCTAACTGATAGTAAAAAAATTATCAAGAAGCATTAAAGTATCTCCTAAAAATCTCTCTCTCTAACATCATATGCCTCTTGAAATTATACATAATTTTGCATGTAACAATGACGATTGGTTTTTGCTGAGTTTGATGCCAGATTTTGAAAGACCCATGCAAAAGGTGCTCTGTTTTTGCCAAAATGTCTCTGAATGTATTTTGCTGCACAGCGCACTAATAATTAACAGGTTGATTGATGACCTGCAGGCCCAAGTGGCTCCCATCACTCTCCTCTGGGTGGCCAACCTGTCCTTGCCACAGTGGGTGCTGGTTTCTCTCTCAGAAGGTTGAGGGAATTCAGGTGTTGCCTTCAATTCTGCTGCAGGTGCTCTGTGTGATTTGGGCTAAGCCCATTAATCTCCTTCATGTTTCGTTTCCCAGCCTCCTCCCTGTGCCCCCTCCTTGCACGGTGCCCTCTCTCCTGATGCACTCCGCCATCTCTGGTGACCCACGGTGGAGTTTTGGGGCTACCAGAGGTGGGAATAGGCAGGGCAGGAGCTGTATCCGGTGCTTCACCCTTCAAGAGGAGCCTGGGGGCAGGGAGTGCCACAGAAACCCATCCTAGGAGGCGGGTGACTGTGGGGAATACAGGAAACACTTTCCCCTTTTTTGTGGATGTCTTGCTGAATTAACATCTATTGTCCAAAAGCTCCGGATGTGGGACCAGAGGAGGAGGAGGATTTCCATATTTGAGGTGAGTCAGGTGTTGATCCAGCCCAAAAACTGGAAGGTTGCCATAAATTCTGGTCATTTTCAAAAATAGGGATGCACGTGGACTGACAATGTGGCTTGAGCACTGGGTTTGGCCTTTGAGAGGGAGGTGTCTGTGCTTTGGTTCAAAGAGTATCAGAGTGCAGACAGGTAGAGATGCACTTTAAAATTATCACGGGGCTGTGGTGATTTTCATTAGAGACACGTGGGAAAAACATGGAAATGAAGGAAAATGAAACCAGAGGCCAGGAACATGAGTGAGATTCATCATGCGAATTGGGCGCTTACTTAGGTATCCCCTCTCTTTGGCCTTTCAGCCAGGTTTTGGTGGGAGCAAATTGCTGTGGTGGTGACACTGAAGCAGCTCAGATTCCCTGGTGTTCCCTCTGTCTCCAGGCTCCTCAGCTGGGGTTTGCACGCACAGCACTTGCTGTCTGTGCTGGACTGCATCCAGCTCCTAGCATCCCTTGCAGGATGGCAGGCTCTGGGTTATGGAACAGCAGAGACACTTCTGTGCTCCTTTAGTTTTGTATGTTAATCTTGGGCAGTCAGAGGCACGTGGAAGTGTCAGTGCACAACGAAGTGAGGGTCACTGTGTTCTTGGGGAGACTTAAGTGGGCTGATTAATTAATAATTTTGTTCTTGGGGAGACTTAATTGGGCTGATTAATTCCTAATTGTACTCCAGCTGCCTGGGTTGGTGGATTCTTGAGCTGTGGTGTACAGCCCTTTCTTAAACCCTGCTTCCTTCTGAGTCTCATCACCATGCATCATCATTTGAATCAACAGGGATGATGGGAGGATGTCACTTACAAAGAGTGTTAACAATGCTCTGAGTGCCAGTGCTGAGATCTCTCCCCATCTACTCCTCCTCATCTTTGATGCTTCATTTCTAAATAAAAACAGTTTTTAAAAAAAGCGTTCTCTCACTTTCAGAGAGGGAGAAGAAGCTTGTTAGATGTTTAAAGTTTGGCCATTTGAGTTGCTATTAGAGTTTTGTCTTATATTGTGTTTTGGAGTTTTTTTTACCACCCTGCTTCTGCTCTTGGCTCCAAACAAAAGCTTTAACATTTCTCCCTAAAGTCTGTGACAAAGTTAAAGAGCTTGTCTACGTTTAGAAATAGATTTATCTTTACTCCAAGCTCACGAGTCAAATCAGTACTATTATAGCCGTTTTTTTAGTGAGGAACAGAAAAATAAGGCAGCAGGATTTCCCCAGGGTACATAAAGCTGTGATATGGCCCATTTGCAAGTAAGCAGGACAGAATTATCATTGATAAGGTTATTTTTTTTTCCTGAATACTCAAGCTGGACTTAAAACTTGTTGCAGGGTTCCAGTTTGGTTTTGTGTTTTGTTTTGGTTGTTTTTATTTTTTTTTCCCTGTCTTCCCTACCCGTCTTTCAACTACCCTAATGAAGGATCAAGAGTAACCACCTGGATTTAAAGTCCTTCTTACACAATTGTTAGCTATCAAAATGTTGATTTCCAGGTGAACTCACCTGATTGACATGTTACTGCTAATTGAAGAATCAGAGGTATTAATTAGAATCAGATACAGTGAAATGCTTATCTCAAAGCCATGAAGTCTACAAAGAGATCCCAATTACTTTCTCTTTTTGCTTAGAACAAGTGGTGACTTCATTTTTATTGCCTTGCTGAACTGTCAGTCGAATGTCAGTCATTGGGAAGGGTATGTAAACTGAGCTAGCAGTCAGAAAAAAACCTAAACCATCAGACTGATGTATCAAGAGTTTGGAGCTAGTTTCATTTAAGCTGTAGGAATAGTTTGTGTTTCTAAGCTGTGTTTTCACAAAGTTTTGGTTCAGTGCCTGTGTAGTATTGGTATGGGACTATCTGATGTAGTTGTGATGCTGAATGGGAACTTTGGGAAACTGCTCTTTTCTAAATTTATTTCCCTTTAGTTGGGGGATAGAGCTTGGCTTTTAGCTGAATGTGAGTGTGGGTGTTTCTTGTAAAGTGTCATCTTCTGTGTGTGACTTGGCTTCTTTATTTATCTTGAACTTGTGAAAAGATGTTTCAATGGCAGAAGTGAAAACAAAAGGGGATGTAAGAGCCCACCACTTGGAGGAAAGTACTGTGAGCTAAAAGTTGTGGGAAACAGAGTAGAGACTTCCACAGGCACTAATGAGTTTAATTTACAGCCCTGGAAAGAGCTTGGGTTGATGCAATGATAAAGGTATAAAGACCTTAAGCAGAAGAATTATAAACCAATGTTCCTATAGTTATAAGTAAGAGTATTTGTCGGGTGATATGGTGAAGGGTATTAAGTATAGTAATGTGATTTTATAGTATAAGTTAAGAATTTAGATGATTTAATAGAAGTATATGTGTGTATGTGAGCTACCAAGTTATTGGTTGAGAAACAAACGCAATGCAGTAAAAAATACCAAAGGTGATAGGTTATAAAGTCAAAACAAAGCTTCATGTTAATTGCTTATTGGACCAAAAAGTTATAAATTGCCATGTAACTCTGAAACTCGAGACTGTCTTCAGTTATGGCGACTTGTTACTAAATCTACGGCCTCTGAGACTGATGCCTTGTTTGATTTTTCAAGTAATAAATCATGAATTGCCGTGATGGTCCCATCTCTTTGGACCAGGCTCTGACAAAATTTATAAAACTGATTTTGCTTCCTTAGAAATAACTTCTCTAAGTGTGAATAGGCTGAAAAGAAGTTGCATGGCTTGTGCCCTGACTGGGTGATTCCAGCTCCCCTCAGGAAGGGCTGCAGTTTGCAATTTCAGCTTCTTTTTCAGAAGAACTATACTGGAAAAGAAATGCACAGGCCTTCATCTGAAAATGGGGGACAGATGCATCAGGGAAGTGCTGCTGCTTGCACACCTCCTACTATGGGTACAGACTGCTCAGGAGTCCTTTGCTGACATGTCCTTCTCTAGACGGGAAAGCACTGCTGTATTTTGCTTCTTGTGGGTAGTCAGATGAACATCTCAAACCTGCCTTACCGTAATTCCACAAGGAGCTGCTGAGTTTCTAGTCTCACAGGCCATGGAGTATGTCAACTATCCTAAGAAATCACTGTCCGTGCAAGCAGTGCTTTGCACCCAAGTCTGTGCTGTTGGTTTGATCATTGTTGGCTGTCCTTGGTTTTGTTACACTGGGTAGAGTACAGAACATAAAACCTTCAGTAAACAATGCTTATAGTGTGGATCTGATGGACCCTTCTCAGATTTGCAGTGTCAGGAGTGGGGTCAGCAGCAATCTGTCTCAGGTAAGAAAGCTGTTTTGGCAGATGTTCTCCACAGCAAGATTTGGAGTTGGAGAAGGGCGAAGGCCTGATTATGGCTTAGATTAGGAAGCTTGCTTGGAAGCCGGATGAAAATGCCCAGCTGAGAAGCAGAGATTGGTTCTAATGCTCTGTGGAAGTTCTCCTGAACAGATATTAAGCTCCAAGAAGAAAGATGGAAAGTCAGGAGAATGGCACTGTACAGCACCAGGATATAGATTTATTGCTGCTCTTGCCCAGCTGTGACTTGCTTAGCGTTAAAATGTGTCGACAATGTAGATATAAACTGAAAATTATTCCCATGTTAGTCTATTGTCCCCCCCTTTCTGAGCATATTTGTTTGCTGTGGTTACTAAGGAGATCAAGCACAGCTCAGCTTTTGTTCAGCAGGCAGGAGAATCTGCCAGTTCTTCAACAAAGGCCTGATAAGGTAATTTCCTTCCTCTCACGTTGACAGCAACGAATGCAAGTCAAACACTGTAAATGGAAAAGTTGTCTCAAACTGTGTTTTCTGGTAGTGACTGTGATGCTTGTGGGCTTGTGTACTGGCTGGCTTTGATCTTAGTGTTGGTGGTCTGATCTCTGAGGACCCTAGGGGGACAAAAAATACCCTTTGTGTGGCAAGACAAGATACAATTTAAAATCCAGGGGCTCAGTGTTCTGTGCTGGGACCTCACTGCTTTTTCCATGCCATTAAATGATAGATTCTGGGGAAGACCATGTCAGATATAAGACAAAAATCTTAGTGGGAAGGCCACCAAATTGATCACTGACAGCTTGGGGGGGACTATACAGTCAGGAACAGGACAAGTAGCCATGGGTAGAAAGGGAGAAATGCTAGATAAACAAAAAAAACCCCCTTGTAGCTGTTTTCTAGTTAAAAAAAGGGTGAAGATTTAGACCAGTATGTAACATGGTAGCTTTTGGCTTATCTGTCTACCACCATAAGTAACATTGACATCCCTTAAATTCAAATTCTTTGTTCATCAGTTTCCACCAGCCTACATGCAACCACAAGGTGGGCTGGCTCTGTAAAGTCTTTGGTGTTACAGAGGGATGTATTAATGAATATTATCCTCTGACTTGTTGCAGTATTGATAGGCAGGAGGTGGCAAAGAGGGGTTCTTGCTTTGTGTTCGAGTAGTCACATCAGCAGAAACAAGCGTGAGGGGAACAGGCTTGACTGTGAGAGACAACTACCTTCACAAGCCTGAAGTGATCCTGGGTATGTGCTATAAATCCGTCTTCAGGGAAATATTTAGATAACAACGGGCAGATAATGCTGTACAAATCACTTTTCCCTTCGTGTTTCACCTCTCTCTCTCTGAACCAAAGAATGAAAACCGGTTTTTCTGCTCCCTTAGCTCAGCTCTGCCATCTGAGATGAAGGATCTTGTGCACAAGAGCAAGAGAGGAAGAGTTCATGTAGCTCGGTTCCTTTGGATTTGTCAGTGTACTTATGTGTGTTTTCTCGTTTCCTAGCCTAGAGAGAGAGAACAGAACATCCTTCAGATGCCCCAGCTGGAGCAGCAAGCTCCTTTTCAGGGCATTTTTATCCTAGTTCTGAATTCCTAGTTTCCTGCACAGTGAGTGAGTTTGGTGGTCAAAATTAAAGAAAGAGCTTTCACCTGTGAGTGAGACAAAGGCTCCTCTCTCTCCTGCAACTTTTGTTTAGGAAATAAGGAAACTTATTTTATTTTTCTGCAACTGTTCTGTGAGGTGCAATGAGGTATTGATGAAAACAGTAGGGCCTATCAACTTACTATGCTGAGCATCACTTTGGGAGCCCACAAATGTGGAAAGAAATGAAAAACAGCTGAGTAATAGAACCAAGTAGTAGAGGCTAATTCAGGTCTTGTGTATTGACACCTCACCTCACAGTTTCAAAGTGGGCAATCAGAAAGTGGAAGATGCCTAAGATGAGTTGAATCAACGATGCCAGAAATCAGAAGTGTCCTAAAAGGCAAAAGTAGCTTATGTCTCTCATTGCAGCAATTAAATTTTTATGTTTCTATAGTGATTAGGATCACGGGGGAAACAGGAATTGAAACTAATAACTGGCAAATATCAACAACGTGATTGTGGACGCTGCTGTTTGTTGAGTGTCAGGTAAGTTCTGCTATCTCCAAATGACATCCTGGACTCTTAATATCTGCACAAGAGCGCTTCCTTTCCTTTGGACCATAGTTTCTAAATTTGCAGACACAGACACTTTACTAATAGGATCCACATATTCACTGAACCCTGTTCAAACTCTGCTTGAAGAGTCAGCTTGGTTTTGCCAGCTGGGATGCAGTTTCTGTGTAACTATTGCTAACTGAGAGATGGCATGCAGTTGTAGGAGAGCAGCTTGGAAATAAACTAGAGTTAGAAGCAGAATGAATTCCCATTTCTTAGCAGATAGTGCCTCATTGTTTGAGGTGTCTTGGTCTAGTATGCAGAATTCAAGTCCTATTTAAGTCCAAAAGTCCTATTTAATTAGAATCCATGAGGGAGACCTCCTTGGTCCCTCCATTGCCTACATCTATGAAGACTTCCTTGGCAGTGCCCTAATGGGATGTCAAGAGGAGTTGATCAGGTCCTGGAAGATGCTGAGCTGTTGGCACAGATGACAAGCAGTTTGCGACTTGAGTTACAGACTAACTCGTTCCTTCTGGCAGCTGTGTGCAACCTATGCAGCTGCAAAGAGCAAGGAAAAGAATCCTGGAGTTAGTTCCTCACAGACCAAGATCAAGTCTTTGCCCTCTCAGGCCAGATCTATTAAACTCCAGTTCAGACTGGTTCTGGTGCCAAACAGAATTCTCAGAGACATTGATGTTGTAAGTGAAGCTACAGTCACAGATGGCTTCTGAAGGTGCTCACATAACACGAGTGAGTGGTAGTGTTAGTCAAATATTACTTTTGACGTGCCATTTAAATTTAAAATACAGAGTAGTGATTGCTGGAGCAGTTGCACCAACAATCAAGTCTAGCTCTGTCATGGTTTCCATAAGAGGCAGTTGGGTGTAACACTTCATGCACTTTAATTATGGAACAAAAACTACTCCTAGCTCAGTTGTTAACAATATATTTTGAGATTGAATGCTGCTATTGAAAATTATTCTATACTCAAAGGATTCAAATCTGTCTTTTGGTAGCTGTTTCTACTTAGGCACCAAGGCTTGAAGCTCAGCGTGTTGCCTGTGCCAGTGTTGTGGGTTGACCCTGAGTTGATGGACAGTTTTTTAGACTAATGACGCTTCTCGCAATTTACCTATTTAAACTACGTGGAAGGGGCGGGACTCCCTCTTTCGTTCCGGCCGGCCTGCGGGAAGGTCGGGGGCGGGGGGGGCTCCGGGCCCGGCCGGCCCGGGG
>VZRS01009001.1:281881-385327 GCA_013398055.1 Ifrita kowaldi | reverse complement strand
GCCAGTGAGCCTTTGAGATGAGAAACCAATAGCATTAAACTCCTAAACTATAGTTTCTTGAAAATACTTGGGCTATTTTCCCCTGGAACTCTGCAGGAGTGAATGCAAGGTTTAGACTTGTGTGTTACTGAACTAATGAGTACTTTAAAATCTAGCAGGTTCTGTTTAAATCCCTTCTCTCTGCCTTCGAATGGATGTGCCTCTCACCGGCACTTTGATTTCAAATCCCTTCCAAAACTGGAGGTACAGCTGCAGGGTTAATTTGCTGCAATGCCCTGGAACCTCTTCCTCAGACTAAAGAAGAAAGGAGCATCTCTAATCTTGTCTCTGTGCTGAAGAATGGGGATTTTTTGTCAAGAGTAAGAAGAAAAGTCACTGTGTTAAGGCTGGACTTCATGAGCACTTGTATTGGCAGTTTTACTTTTCTGTGTGTCTGGTTCCACTCGTCCCCATGCAAACACCCTGGGACCTGCTGACACAAATTGCCTGCCTGTTTACAAGGGGCACAGCACTCAGATTACTGGGTTGAAGCTATTGCTGGTCTTATCCACTTCATCTTCACTTGTAACAACTTAAAAAAAAAAATAGAATTGAATCTTCCTACAATGTAGTAACTAGCTGTGCCTCACTCTCAGTTTTGCCAAGGGCTAGCATGGAGGGACATTTCTTAACAGCTGTATGACCAAGCCCACACATATCTAAGCTTTTGGTGCATCTAACATCATAGGAAAATAGTATTGTGCTAGAAAGAGGCTGCTGAATCTGTGATAGAAAGATGGTTCGGTGTTCAAGTCCCTTTCCTTGACACAGTCAACAATATAAAAGTATAGATAACTGCCTATAAAGAAGGTTTGCAGCTGATGCAGCTGCTGCTATTAAATTCATCAGCCATAATGAGAGATACCAAGTCACAGCTGAGGCTCAGATACTCCTGCATCTGCAGGAGAGTAATCAAACTCTATTCTGAAGGTGATTTGTCCCCCATAAGGAATGCTTTTCCAGAGGAAGAAGCACGCTTTTGAGAGAACCGCTTGAACTTCATGAGGAACTACTTCAGTATGAAAGAAGTTCGTGTAGTCTTACACCCCTTAAATACCATTTTTCTCTGGTAAGGACCATGCAATTTCCATGCAAGGGCATGGAAATCCATTGAGCATTCACAACTGTACTAAGGAAGGGTGTGTACTGAAAGGAAACTGCCCAGAATCATTTGTGCTGGGCTTCCTACAAATCCCTCGTTGCATTAACTTGAATACCAGCAAAGCAGCCTTCACAACACACTTAAAACATGCCTGAGAAAAACCACACAGAGCTTGTCTGTCCATCTCTGCTGCTCTACAACAGCAAACACCCCAGAGAGAAGCACCTTTGGCATTCCCAGATTCTGCATCTGCCCTTCCAGGGACATACCCAGAGTGTTCTTGCAGGTGTGACGCTAAGCAACCACTCTGCAGCAGAAGGATCTCTCACTGGCACTCTGAAAAGGGCAAAATTGTAATGACAGTGAGGAAATGTTCTGTACAAAGTCATCACTCTGGTTCTAGTCAGACCTCTGTTGGTCCCTTGCTGCAAAAATACCAAAGATGAGCTTAAAAGATGCAATTCATGGTGCTACAATTCATGTTGCTACTAGATTCCAGGAATATGTATATGTTGAGTGGTTTATAGCACATTAAAACCCATGTTGTTCACAGGAGATGCATTTACTTATCTTTACAACCAGCCTTTATTCTCCTGAGGGTGAAATTGCCATATCAATTTTCTTTCTTCCTCACACTCATCACCTCACTTTATTCCATGGGGATGCTAGCTACCTTTGCTCTCAAAAAATGCTATTGCAGTTATTCTAGCTAAACTCTGAGCAGTGCATTTCTCATCTTGCCTTTCGCTTTGCAATCTGCTATTTCTATTTTCATAGAACCACGGAATCATTTAGGCTGAAAAGACCATGTTAGATCATTGAGTCCAGCTTTTGCTGTCCAGCCCACCACTAGCCATGTCCCCAGATGCCGCATCTACACATCTTTTGAATACCTCCAGGGATGGTGAATCCACGACTTTCCCGGGCAGCCTGTTCCAGTGTTTGATAACCTTTTCTGTGAAGAAGTTTTTCCTAGTATCCAGTCTCTGTGTTCCTGCCTTGCTGCAGCAACGTCACATTGCTCAAGGTCATTACTCAGAGGTGCCTGAGTTGTGCCCAGGTTACTGTTGCCTGGAAGTCACGAAAAGCCATTTATTCGGGAAATTGCTCAGCACCACTCCTTTGGTGCCTGCTCTTTGTGAGCATTACTCAGTGTATAGGCCACACACTGAACTTCAGCAGACTCCAGATGAACGAGGGAATGCTGCAAATCAGTTCATCAGATGGACAAAGGAAATGTCAGGAGAGGAGTCTGTGAGGAAAAAGAATAAATTTCTTTTCCCAGTCTTTAGGATTACTGCTGCTAATCAATTCACTCATCTTGATAGCATGCTGTTTATTAGTACTTCCATGTTTTTTCCTTTTTTTCTTGCCTTTTTTTTTTTAAATTCCCATTTTCTTGCATTTTTCTACCTTCCTGGTACATCACTTATGTAAGATGGGGAGAGTTGTTTCTAAGTGGCATTTTATACAAAATATTGTGACTCCCTTCTTGTTGTCTCAATGGTTTACAATGCACTTTAGCTCCTCTAGCTACAGAGGCTTTCAGCATTTGAAATTTATAATGAAGGGGGTTGTTATATTTGGCTTTCATAACAAGAACCATTTGAACAGTTTCTTTATTTAGTACACATGCAATTTGCAATGTGTGTGGGGAGGCTTGTATTTTTCCTGAAAGAGAAATACAAAGAAAATTGTTCTCTTTTCTGAGAAGAGTGTGAAATCTTTAGCCTCCACATTTCTGCAGCTGCAAAGAAAACTCTAAACTTCTGAAGAAGAAGTTGCTGTTATGCTCTGGGGATGGGGAGCGAATGTGAGAAAAAAAATGACACTGCTGGGCAAGGTACTCCTTGGGCCACTTTACTCTGTTCTCCTCACAATTTATCTTAATTGCTCTGAATAGAGAAATTCTGAACAGAGATTGATTTGTTCATTGTCTTATCTGAACCATCACATTTATCATTTGCACTTCTGCTGGATCTCCATGTTCAACCCCTCTGGCAGCCTGATTTACACCAGGCCAAGATTTGGTTTTTGCAGATGCTGTGATAATAAGCACAGAATGTTGCTTTAGTATTCCTGCTCTGCTGTTTACTTTGTAGGGTGTTGGATGTTGTTGTTTACTCTGACCTTCTGCTCCTTAATCTTGTTTTTCGGCAGTGTCTGCCCAGAATCTGTCTTTAAGCAGAATGTAAAACCGAAGCATGTTGTTACCTTCAGATGAAACGTAGGCTTTGATGGGGGAGATAGTGATCTGAACCTCGGGGTGTCAGCCAGCAGAGGTGCTGCTGCACTCTGTGTTAACATTTTGGGGAAATAATTCCAGTTGCCCACTGCTTGTTGGTGCTGCTGTGGCCTCGGAGCTGACTGCTTGGCAACTGCATATTTTGTGGGAATTTGAATGATATTGAGATTTTTATTGTCTGTTAAGACCAAAACAGTAATACAGTGTCACAAAACAGAATGGCATTGGAACATTCAGTGGAGGAGCTTCTATGATGGCGCTGTGACATGAGAGCTTTTGACTTTGAGGACCCCTCAACAGGAAGCTTGCAGAAACACACTTTTCCGTGAAATACTTGGGTTGGAGAGGACCTTCAGAATAAATTAGTCACCAAACTACAGAGAAAAGATCGAGAGGCAGCTGCTTGTTAATGAGAATGAAGCACCGTGATTGAGTTCTAAGCAAATGCGACACAAGGATTCAAACTTAAGCAAAAACGTTGGGTTAAGTCTCGGAAACATGGTGTGGAGCAATTGGAGGCTGCAGTTTGCTTGGCTTCTCGCTTGAACACCTCAGTCCAGATGAATGCTATGATCTGCTGTGACATCTTGACCCACCACTGCTTTGCAATCTGTAAGCAGATGTTCACTTTGAGGGGCTGTTTCTGGAAGTGTTGTGATAAAGCCTAATCCCAGCAATCTTCTGGCATTCACGTGCAGTATCCTGACTTCTCAGGGCAGAGTCAGCTCTTCCAATGGTAGGGGGAATATGCTTATGCTCATTTTGCCTCTTCCTCTTCTCTCATTCCTTCCTTTGCTCCTTTCAACAGTTTTATCTGCATTGTAATAGAAAAAATAATTAGGGATTCTGATCCTTTAAAAAAAAATTGCATCGTTTGGATTTCTTTAAATCCTTGCCTCGTCTTGCTTTAGAATTTGACTGTAAAATGAGGGGTTGAGAAGGAAAGAGATTTTTCAAGCACAGAATTGTCAGTGTGACCCTTGTATTTGGGATAAAAAGGAGAGAATATATTAAAAAAAATGTTTCCACCAGCTAAGATATAGTCTCTCTCTTCAATTCCTTGCCTTCCTACTAGATTTCCCAGCATAAAAAAAGAAGTTAAATCTCAACACTCTGATATCTTTAAGATGTGAAAAACAAATCATCTTTTATCTGTGGATTTTTCCCTGAATGCACTCCCTCATATCCGTGAGGACGCTTTGCATCTTTGAAAACTCAATAGAGCTTTGCCAGTAATGCAGACAGAAAATGAGTCATGAAAGATATCTCCCTGTTTGACTGCTCTAGCACGTGTGTGTCTACCCAGAGTTAGGATTTCTATAAACTTTGTTTACTACACATCCATCACCTGGAACAGCCCACAAAGCCTTCCCCTTCCTCTCTGTGCTTCTCCCTGACCTGAGCTGCATTCTCTGCCAGTGCAACTCCCTCATCCTCACTTGTGCTCAAACCTCTTGTCTGGGAACCCTGGCAAAGGGTGGGATTCTGGGCAAAATTTGAGGCAAAGGACAGGAATGGAGCACGCTGCCTTCCCTGGAAAATCTGATGGCTGGATGACAGCTGCAGAGTCGCTGTGTGTCTCTGCCTTGACCTTCCCTGTTCTTGTAAAGCAGATATAAATGTTACACTCCCTGACTAACTTCCCTTTTTTGTTACCTCAAGGTGTGTTGTCGTCCTTGGCTAGGAACAGGGCTGAGCATCACAGATCAGCTGTAAATGGAGGAAGGCAAGGCTAACTGCATTCTCTGCTTGTGTTACACAACGATGGAAACAATGGGTTTTCATTGGGAACAGAAAGAGTCTTGCTTAATATAAAAGGAATGAGTGCTTTACTCATAGCCCCGAAGAACAGAAACCTCTTCAGTGCAGAGCTATCAACATTCAGCATTACATT
This sequence comes from Ifrita kowaldi, assembly GCA_013398055.1. NCBI lineage: Eukaryota > Metazoa > Chordata > Aves > Passeriformes > Cinclosomatidae > Ifrita > Ifrita kowaldi. The sequence goes on along the minus strand of VZRS01009001.1, from coordinate 380,047 downwards.
CTTGTTGGGTAGATTTGTTGCTTGAAACCAAGGCCCTGAAACACTTCTGTCCCTTCTGTGGTTGGATTCTTGTGCTCTGAGATACCTGCAGTGATTTCTTGCTATGTGAGGAGAATATGAATAATAACATAGATTAAAGTTTCAAAAAACACGTCAGATGTTCAGTGATTGCCGACCGACTGTCTGAACTTACGCTGGTTTTGTTAGGACGTTGTGCCACATGAGGTTAAACTCTACTACCTTTCAGACAATTTTCTGCTAAAATACAACTTTTATTCCTTCTTTTGTGTACTTTCCTTCCTCTGCTGTCAGGTAATGCGGTGTTTTTGTCAGTCACCATCATCAGTGCTTCCAGTGTGGCTGCTCCCAGCAGGTACAAAGCACAGGAGAGTTGTCCTTCCTGCCCTTTTGCTAACACAGGGATGGTGCAGGCAGTGGGTGCTGTTTGGTGGAGCTATCCTTTCTGGGAATAGCCAGCAGCTTTCCTGCTCCAGCTTCTGCATCAAGTTTGCCTTCTACAAGAGACAAAGTGGGCACCACAGCCACGTCCATGCTGCTGTCCCCAGCGGGTCACTGCCCTTTGTGTTACCTGGGGCCGACCTTGATCACACCTCCAGATCCTACTGCTTATGTAGAGGAAAAAAAGAAAAAATTGCTTCTAAAAGGTATTTGGTCAGAGGCCAATCACCAATAATCAAAGCAAACAGATCTAAATTCCAAATACTGAGGGTAAGAACAGCTTTTATAAAATGATGATGACCCGATTTATTGAACTCTATCTGGTAATATCCAGTTCCTCACAGCACTGTTCCCTTCTGCTCTCCTGTTGAATTTGAGTGCACCTATACAAAACCCTCTTCATAGGTAACAAGGTTTAAAAGCTCTGACAAGAAAAAGAATCTGCAAAACAGATGTTAAAAGAAAGCAGTCAAAAATCACTGCTCTTATCCTTTTATTTATTCCCTTGTTTTTCCAAACTGCTTTGGATTAGCCTGCATCAGTGTCTGTAGCCATGCACGGTTACGCTTTAGGGGACAAAATGCTGGGAAGGAATAGCTAAGCTTTGCTCTTAGCAAGAAAACAAGATTTGTTGCCATACATTGTCTGTAAATTCCCTGGAGTGTCTCCCAGTGAGTTTCTGGGGTTTACTGAGATCTGTTTTCCACGCTCAGGCTCACTCGTGTCTCAGCTGAGCAGGGCACCGGTGGGACAGTGGGGTGACCCAGCTCTGCCCCTGCTGCACACCAGGTGGGGGGCTGGCCAGGCTGGGCCACCCTTGCACACCCTTGGGAGCATCCCGTAGGAAATGGTTGTGGAAGCAGCTCGCTGGCAGCTCCTGGCAGGGCTGCAAATCGCTCCTCAGCCCTGGTGGGAGGGGAAAAGTGGGGAAGTTTCTTGCCCTTACCCGAGGTTGTGGTTGTGCAAGGAAGCTTCAGTGCGGGAAAGTGAGAGTGTTGAAAGTGCAGTGGAAGAAGGTGAAGTGAGTGAAAAGGGGAGAAACCTCTGGGGAGCTGTGATGATACAAATGTCCATCGGAGTGAGGCTGTCTCTGCAAGGGAGGCACTGAAATGTGCTCAAGGGTGTAATGCTCAGGCAGCCAGCTGGAATGAGGGAGCCAGTTCTAGGCACTCAGTCTTTCTGTATAATCTCTGAAGGAGATAGAATTACTGAAGATGTCTCCATCCTTTTGCCATTCAATATTTCTTTCTCCCTCACTCCCTAGCACTGATGTGTTCCAGATTTTTTTTTAGCCAGGAAATGCTACCTGAATATCCCTCTCCATCTTCTCCTCTGTCCAGCATGTGGGTGTTTTGACAAATTACCACCTAGTCATCAGCTGGAAAGATCAGTTCCTTCCACATAACTTTTCACTACAAATATTAGCAGCTGGTAAGCCAGGGAAAAAAATTGCTGAGGTAGACGGGAAGCAAAAATCCTTACTCTAGATAAGATCTCCACCAAATGTGAGTAAATGCATTTCACTGTTCAGCATTTCTTTGAAATAACTGAAGTGTGATGGAAACTCTAATGAGTAAGGACTAGGTAATGTTTTGCTGCTCCAGCTGAGCAGAGTGATGGAGGAGATCTTAGGAGGAAGAGGATGTGAGAAGTGTTAGGAAGTTCTTCTCCAGAAAAAACAGGTCAAATTAAATTACCTCTGCTTTTATTGGAGGAAAAGAAAGCCAAGCCAAAGAACTGGGAAAAGGTCATTCTTTTTCTTTGTTGGCCTGGAAGTGTCTTAATTCTGGAATTTTCAGGATAGTGAGGAAGTGGTGGTAATGGACTATCAAATCACTACCCAACTTGATTATTTCTGTCATCAAACCTTGAGGGTATTTCTGTGCGATAAATAATTCCTTTTGTCATCAGATAAAAGTGAACTTGATGTGATCTCTCAGATCTGTGACCTGAGTTTCTCCAGACCTGAGAATTTTGCCCAGCGCTGATACCTTATTTAATTCTTGTCAGTATAAGAAGCATATCCAAATATACAGATAACCCATGGAATGTATTTTGTATGCCCTAAAAGGCTATTTTTTAAAAATCTAGTGAAGTTTTTTATTAGATAAAAGCCCCACTAGTTTTTCAGATATTTTTTTAGTCATATTGGTAGGATTCTCAGTGCATGTACTGAGTGTTCTGCTTTCAAGCACTCTTTATTATTGTTTTTATTATTTGTTGCGTTATTTTGGGGTTTTTTCATTTTGGGGGTTTTTTTGTAGAGATAGAAAGAAATAGAACAGGAGCAAAATCAGGAACAGAAGTGAGGTCTGCATATGTTTGTGAGGCCTCAAAGAGATGACACTGTCAGGGGCTGAGCAGTTTGCTGCATTCCCTGTGGGAGACAAAGGCTGAATGACACTTCCCAGACTAATCCACGGAGGGCCTCGTGTCCAAGAAAACAAAGGTTTAGAGCACAATTATCCTTTGAACTGCAAGTACAGTATGGTTCAGAGATGTGGTACAGAGCCCACTCTAGAGCTGCTCTGAAGGAAAGCTCCTGAGATGCACAAAGGGCACGCGGATGGGTTTGGACAGTGGCTGCTCTGATCTCCTAATCCACTTCCAGGACATTAACATAAATGTAACAGGTTGAATGCAATTCAGGTCTACTCAACCTGAAACTCAGAGATTTTGCTAAAGTTTGCTGTGGAGAAAAGGCACATTAGCATGTTTGATTTAGCATCGAGGAGACAGATCCTGTTGACAAAGAGCATTGAAAATAAACCTCTCCGTGGCACCTTCCTACGTGAGAACCTCTCGTCATCTGATCGGCTAAGTTGTGGGAAAGGGTGAATGTTGAAGGAAACCCAGTTAAAAACATTTTATAGAAACTATGATCTCTTTATCTAATAGTCTTTTTTTTTTTATTTGGAAGTTCACTTTGCCACTGTAAGTGATAATGCAAAGTGTAAGATGTCGTTGATCTACTGAATTCTGTGGGTCTCAGAACTTTGCCAAATCTCACCAAATCATTTTCAAAAGCTGACATGAGAATCAGGATTTTTTTCTAAAAATCATGAATTTTAGATTTATGGGCTGTTTTTGTCCTTTGGAAATGGAGCACAACCATACTGGAAGCCACTGGATATTATATTTGCACAAGTGTAACTTCATCTGAGAATGTGAGCTGGGCAAAGCCCATCAGCGCTGGTACCTGCCACTTAACTCCTCTCTTTCTTTCCAAACCTGTGAATGCAGTTTCCTATGTGAGGTAAAGCTGCTTCAGCAATATAATTATTATATTTCCTGATGGCGTTTCTTTGGAAAATGCAAAAGTGGCTACATCTCCACAGATATATAATCAGGTTTCTTCATCCTTTGTCTAAGGACTCTTTGCAATTTGAAATACATATTTCTTCATTAGAGATGCTAAAGTCTTCATTTATGCAGATGATTTCATCCAAAATTGTCCCAGAGTACTTGTCAAGTTGTTGGCTAAATCCAAAGCCTGTGGATGTAAATGGGAAGACTCCCTCTGACTTCACAGACCTTTGGGTAAGCTCATTAAATTGTATCAATGACAAAAAAGTATTAAATGTAGATTGAAAGCATTATAAAAAAGTTATTGTTATGCTGATATCTTTAAAATATTTTGACCTTAGCTAGCTAGACTCCCCACATGTATGACTTTTACCTGACTTCTGTTGAATTGTTCTTTTTTTTTTTTTTAACTGATTCCATGAAATATTTTAATTATACAAGAGTCGGAGATAAAACCAGTTGAGTAATCAGGACATTTTAAGTACACCAGTGACCAGCTCTGGAATCTGGGAAGGAGCACAGGCATCAGTGAAGGTGCCCACCTGCAGTGCATCCCTGCCTGCCCACAGCTGTGATGGCCAGGCTGCGACATTCTCAGCTGGTGACAGAATTGAAACTCCAAATACCAGATAAATGCATGGCTGGCTGCAGTTCCAGGCAGGGTACCAAGCATCCAAGTACCTGGGTCTTGAGATGGTGTCTGCATAATATTAACAAAAGGGGTTTGTGGTCTGGAGATGGCTGATTAATTCTCCAGTGCAGGCCTGCTTTGAAAACATGCTTGGCTTTAAACAGAATTTGAAGTAGCAAGACTTGTGCATTGAAATCCTAATGCAGGTCAAACTAGAGTTCATGATTCGAGTACATGTTTGAAACTAAATTTACCCCTGGCTTGATTCTGGCTTGTCCTGGATGGGAATTATTCTGAACCTGGCTCTATTTTGTTCTTCTTTTCTTTTTCTTTTTTTTTTTTCTTTTACCAGCTGAAACAAAGCTGTCACAGAACAGGGTTTTTTAATATTGCACTGAAATAATGAAAACTAGTCTGTAGAAATATCCAGGACTGTTTTATGTGTCTAGTAAACGTCTGTCTAAATATTTGTAAGCATTCACAGCCCTTGCCATACCTATCGCTTTGAGTCATTCTGGAAAGACAACATACCATGCATAAATCTCTCAATATAGTAATTGATAAACCAAAATATATATATTTGTGAATCTGGCAACATTTACAGCTAGATTCTCTGACTTCCAGTCCCCTTCCCCAATTATAGAGTCACAATATTGGTGAAGAAAGACTGACTCAAATTTGATCTTGCTTCATGTGGAACAAAATTATTACAGTGCAAGGTCAATCAGTTACAAACATTTTGTGTCTGGAAAAAAAAAAAGCAGATTTGTATTTGAAGCTTTATCAAAATGTTGTTACCTGCAGCTATCATTTCAATTTCTGTTTCCCTTTGTAAAAGAGGGAACCTTCCCATTTACCTTTGTAAATTTGTGCTGAACAATCAGCAATTTGGATTTCCTCTTCAAAGAACAACCTCATTAGTGTCACAAGCATCTCTAGGCTGAGAAATCTCCCTGAACAGGTGTCAGTTAAAACTTTTGCCAGCCTTAGGCTGTCAAGTGGCATTATAGCCAGAAAATATCCCCGTGTAAATGGCTGTAGAAGGTTCTATTTGTTCTCCTTTACTGGTGTGAATCAGTCTCTTAACTTGCAAGCAGGAATACGTAGCACACCACCCAGCAGCCTGAAACATCCCAGTGTTTGAAATGCTAAAGGCGTTCCTTCTGCCTCTTGTGTCACTCTGCAATAAGAATTATTCAGCCTGACTTTTGCTGACAGCCTTAATAATGATTCCCAGTGCCAGATCCCTCTCCTGTTCTGGCCAAGGCCCAGCAGTGAATCAGAAATAAATACTTGATTCACCCTGTGCAGCTCAGAATTGAAGCTTCCCCCAGACCAGAAATTTCCACAGTGTCGATCTTCTGACCATAATTGAACTTCTTAAAGTGGATATTTCCCTACTTGCTACTGGAAACCTATTTCCAACAGGAAAACCCCAAACAGTATAATAATTGCAAATCAATAACTGCTTGTAAACACCCAGTTAAAAAGGAAGCATGAATTTTGGAGCCAATTCTCTTTAAGATACAAGAATGAGGTTGTCCACCAAAGTCAAAGCCATAAACTGAAATTTAACAAATAGAATATTTCCATTGACTTTAGTGGACTATCCAGTGATGACTTGATATAGGGGGGAGTTTAGGATAGTGTGGATTGATAATGGGGTGGTTTCTAACCCAGAATACTCTCAGGTACTAAGATGAAAAATGTGCAAGGTGTCTCACGAGGCACTGCTTGTATCCTTGCTACATTTAACCCTGTGAGGGCTCTGCAGCCCTGGGTATACACACATGCATTAGAACATTTTAAAAGAAAAGTATCAATCATGCATTAAGACTGGCTGTAGATTCCCTGAACTTCCAACTTCTTTTTTCTGGAGTTGCAAGGAAATTAAATTAATTTCATGAAATTCCACCCAGCAGACAAGAACTTCTCTTGGCTGCCCAACAGTATTATCATAATTTTGTATTCAAAGTCCATATTGGATCTTGCTGCTGGCAATGCTGATTTCTTTTTACTCAGTGCTGTAGTGGCTGAAGTAAATTTCCTACTCCAAACCACAAGCTTTGTACTTGATTTACTTCAGTTTGTCTGCACTTGGAAAAATTTCCTTTTTTTAAAAGGATGTAGTGGTTCGGTGGATTGGATTAATTTCTTTTTTTGATTGCACTGTGGCTGTGCATTGAATTCTTTCTCTCTGTTTTCTATGACTTCTTTTCCTTTCTCTTTTCCAACCACTGTAAAACTTCCCAACGCTCTCGTTTCCTTTTCAGATCTCAAGGCACGTTGCAAACAGGACAAGGGATGAAACAATGTCTGTGTCCCAGCTGAGGCAGGAATGGAAGGACTGAGTTTCCTGGGAATCTGAAATCCAAGCAGAGCAGTGAGGGATGGCTTTTCTGCTGCTTGGTCCTGATGGGACACTAACGTTAAGCCTGCAGGAAATCTATCAGTAGAAAAATTATGCTCTTGAGCTGAAAATAAATTTGGGGGAAAGAAAGTTTGTAGGGTGTAGTGGGTTAACCCTGGTTTGGCCAAAATCTAGCAATATATCCTCTGAGAGAAAACTAGGTTACAACTACCCCTCTCCTCACCAGGTTCGGGGAAAAAGGAAATTTTCCTCGAAGGAAAGTGAAAGATCTAAAAACTATTTATTTAACAAACACACAGGAAAAGGATAATAATGCTAAATAATGAAATCTCTCCCCGTAGAGAGAAACCTGGGAAGATTTCAGAGTCCTTCTGTAGGTGTGGTCTCTCTCCTCCTCGGAGTTGGGTTGGTGAGGGCCCACTCCCTCGGGCTTTGGGGAGGATACTCCTGATGTGTTTTGATGTTGTTGAAACAGTCCAGAAGAGAAGAAGGGAAAAAACCAAAGTCCCAGGAAACAAAGTTCAGCTTTCCGTCTCACGCCGGAGAGAGAAGGAAAAAAACCCCAAAAAACTGGCTGAAGAAGCAAGCAGGATGCTCCCCCCGTGCTACCGCAGCCAGAGCACGCAGAGGAGTGTAATCTCCGTGTCCTTGAGACACTGCTTTGAAAAGTTTGCTTGGTCCTTTTTTTTTTCTTCCCTCTCAAGCTCAGTTTAAAGGCACAGAAAAGGCACAAAATTAACTGTTTGGCATAAAGCCGTGATAGGGGATATGCATGATGGAGTCACCCCAAGACACTGGGTCTGGAGGGTTTTGGACAGGCTGCTGCTGAGGTCTGTAAGCTGTGCCCTGTGTGTAAGGGCTGGTGCAACCCTCCTTGTCTTCTTCTGCTGGTGTTTACTCTCCTGGGGAAAGCCTACATGTTGCTGTGGAGCTGGAAGGATCAGGAATTTTTCTGGATGTTTATTGGTGTGGGTTGGTTGAGGTGTTTTTGTTGGTTTGGTTTTTTGGTTGTTTGTTTTTGGGGGTTTTTTGTTCGGGTTTTTTTGTTTGTTTGGTTTGGTTTTTTATACAGTGATTGTATTTTAACTTTTCTAGGTGGATGTGGCTGTTTTGAAGTCACAAAATGGTAATGGAGGGCTTCTGCCCATCAAAGTAAATTGCATTTCCAACAGTAAATAAGTACCAAAGCTTAGTAGGGTAAGTTTCCAGAATCCTTAATAAGCTAAGCAAGCCAAAGTGAAAAGATGCTATTCTCTCTATCACCTCTGTCTTGTCCTATTCCTTGAACAGAAACAGGCTCTGTCTTTGGGCACAGTTTCTAAATTTCAGGTCACTGAAGTTTCACCATGATTATCTTTGGGTTTAGGGGTTACACCCTCTTCCTTGGCTTGCAAGAAGATCCAAATGTAAGCAAATGAACATTTTTATTTATTTAATGCCTTATTTCCTTTTTATTCAAATTCCTGTCACATTTGCCACATCCCATTTTTTAACATTGTGTTTATCCTGCTGGAGATGTATATGGAGAGGTAAGGTGACCTTTTTTTTCCTTACAGTCATAATCATTTATCAAAGATTATTTCTCAGGAAATAATTGTTATGGTTAAATATGGAATGATGTCTGCAACAGAGGGAACAAGACAGCTACTTGTCTGGACCATCCTGTTGCTGTCTTTCCTTCAGTAAGAATATCTTTGTTTTCTGGGAGAGCTTTATGCATATATTTTTATATCCAGTGATAAATCCCATAAGTTTGTGTTTAGAAATTATTTTGGAATTGATTTTTTGGTATTCCAAGGTTGGGGAAAACGCCAGCTTTTCTGAGCTGAACTGTAAAAGGAAATAATTTTGAGAGAGGGGTTCTTCTCTTCCCAGAAGCTCTCGTGATTTGAAGAGCTGTGTGGTAAATCTCATCACACACATTTCATATGCTGTTTAATACCACAGTTAATAAGTTTAGCATTTGGAGCCAAAGTGATTCCTGGCTTGGCAGTGTTTTGTGTGATTTGGAGAAGTGAGTTTTGGAACAGATATGGAAGTTCCTGGCTCCTCATAGGAAACACATTATCTGCTTGGCTGCTGTGTGCCTCTGAAGCCCCACCAGGATCAAGGCCGCGTGTGAATTTCGTACAGTTTTCCTGACAAGGTAAATAACCCCCAGTCGGGCCGTGTTGCTGTTTTTTTAGAAGTCAGCACCTTCAGGACTTTGAGCATTTGTTTATGTTATGTTTATGCACTTTCAGATCTTTTCCTGGAAGCTTTTAAAGCCCTGATGCAGGAAACAGGGCAAACACTCCAAGCTCTTTGTTAACCGAGATCAGGAGAGAGAACTACAATGATTGTTTTGGGGTTTTTGGCCAAATACATATTAAAGAGACTGACTTACAATATCTGATAGATAGGGAAGGAGGGGGGAAAATGGCATTATTCTTTATCTTGAGTTAAGTGCTGGCTTATTCCACTGTGAGGAGGTGGGAATGTCCTATCTAGTGACTCATTCACTTCTCTTTCAGGGCTTCTGATTACACCTGGACATAGGCTCAGTAGCTAGTAGATCTGAAATTCCTTCATGGATGATGATGGCATTTTTGTGTCTAAAAGGGACAGGGAACCAGGGAATTACCATGGTACTCTGCTGAATTTGTGTTAGTCTGTCCTCCCTGATTTCACCAGTTAATTCCGAGACTTGGGGCACCAGTGAAAAACAACTGAGAGCAGAGATGCAGGGGGGTTGAGGCTTTAAGAGCACAAGGACTTGGTACCCTGGAAAAAAGAGACTCATCTTGAAGCTACAGTAATACAGAATTACCATTTTCTCCGGAACTCACAGCTCCTGCATTTTGCTTTCTTCTAACTCGGAGCAAGTTTGTATATTTTTAAATTCTCTGCAGAGGAGGTTTTACGTCTTATCCTTAACAGTTTTCATTTCAATAAAAAAAATTTTTCCCAAGTTGTTTCTTAGCTCTCTTATAGCTTGTTTTTCCATGGCAATTTTCAATTCCCTGGATTGCAGCAGGGTCTCGGTTTGTAGAGTCATTCCTGTAGCTAATCCTCCTTCTTTTCCTTTTCTCCTCAGCTGATTGTTCATATTTTCACACTTCACAATCTCACCACCAAAACCTTGACATTCTTTGGAGCATAACTTGAGAAGGAACACAGACCTCAAAAATGTCACTGAGCTCAGAAGTCTCAAAACAAAATCCTTTCTCTGCTTAAACAGGATGCTATCAAAGGGTCTGGGCCAAAATTAAAAAGGAAAAATACTAATTGTATAGGGCATTTAATGTAGTATTTTAAGTGATTGTTTGGACCACTGGATAAAAAAAAGTAAATATATTTCCTCCCTTGAAATCCATGAAACAAACCAACAGCCACCTCCAAAGAATCACCCTTTCTCCCACTTTGACTATTACCTCCTCCGTTTCCATGGCTTCCCAAGCGTGTGCTGAAGCCAGCACCCAGTGCTGTGTAGCAAGGCACTGTGTCTTCTGAAATGTCAGGTTTGACATTTGTAGACCACGGGCTGATGAAACTGTTCTCACTTTCTGTTCACCACCAACAACCAGTTTGCATCTGTGTGTATCCCTCCTCTGGTGTTAGCTTTGGCACTGCTTTACAGGGAGTGAGGGTCTGCACCCAGGAATGTCAACTGTGCTTCCAACAGACCCTCCTAATGAAAAGTGTGCGTTTTGAGTTGGAGCAGAAGCTGCTCTGGAAGTGCAAAGCTTTTGAAAGGTGTGAGAGGAACATAAGGCTGCTCCTCAGTGAGAGGCCTTTAAAATGAAAACCCATAGGGATTTGTTGTTATGGGGCTATTCCCTCTGGGAAAAGCAAGGGGAGTACTAGAGCTGCTTCCAGCACAGGCAGAAGGAGAAACAAACAGGGAAAACACTGGGGTCTCAGTCTGGGGAAAGTGAAGAGAAACAAAACATTATCAAATCCTGTGCCAGCAGGAGCAAGTGTGGCAGGGCTGGAGGCAAAGCCCAGCGGATTTCACGCTTCTGGGAACGGGGAAAGCTGGGACACTGACATGGAAAACTGCCACCAGTAACCCTGTGTGCTTCCTCTGTGCTGTTACTGTGATCTTGGTCATTGGCAAAAGAGCATCTCCTGCCAGGGACAGCTGATCTCTTACAGCCCAGACAGGAGAGGGCTGCTGGGAATCTCCACCCCCACAGAATTCTGACTGAAAATAAATGTGATTGCACAGGAAGAACCTCTGCTGTTTCCCAGCCAGAGGTGAACCTTCCAGGTTTGCTGGTCATCCAGTGTTATTTTAGATGGAAATTATGATACTTTGCACGTGGCTGTGCTTGGGGAGTCTTTTCTGTCATCATTATTATTTTGAGGAAAGGAAAGAATTCATGTATTTTTAAGAGTGGGAGATGGGAAAAATACAATATCAGTTTTAATGCCAGCTTTTGTGCAAAGGAATTGTTCCTCTCCTGAGGCTGGTGTCATTCAACCAGCCAGGATCGGAATATCCTTGAATCCCCGTGGTTCCCTATTTTCAATCTTTAGGTAATACAGGCTTGCTACAATTCCTGTTGTTTAGGCTTCCCTAATGGCCATAAAGTTCTTTCCTTCCTTTCTGTTTTCCCCAGTGTTTTTCCTCTTATCGTTGGTGACTTTCAGATTTCTTGTGGCATAAGTAAATAGTTTGTGCAGATGTGCTTTCTGAGCATGCAAATGAAGTGGAAAACCTTATATGCAAAAGCCTGTTTAATAAAACATTAAAAATTATGTGTTTCAAAACTGAGTCCAAGTGAATTGAAAGAATGCAAAACCTACAGAAATAAGGCCTCCAAACAGACCTGCTACATTCACTTGCCTTCTGGTTTCGAAACGAGCTGAAACCAGCTATTGCAGAAACAGAATGTGTTTTTAGAAAGATCTTTTCTGAAATCTGGGCATCAGGGCTTCTTTCTGGAAAGTGTGGGGGGAAAGCGTTCTTTGCCATTTTCCTTTAAGGTTTCTAGCAGAATGGGCCTACTTGAAGGTATTAATAAATATATCTTGCTGTACTTCTGTTGCTCCCTACTAAAATTTTTCAGAAGTCTTGGTGTTCCAACGGGTAGCAACTTCATTGAGTTTGGCAATTTTAATCTCGGGCTGGAAATCCCTTCGGTGTTTCCTGTGAGAGATTCCTAATTGTAAATCTTTGGATTTAGGTGTGGCTAAAACAATTATTGAAATTTAAACCTGGTGATATCTAATTAAAACATTGCTCATTTTTCCAATTCTCCTTTCTTTGTTAAAAAACGAAGATAAGAAAAGACTGCAAAGAGGATTCACATCTCTTTTGTTTGCTAAAATTATGACAAGATGACAATTTTGCACAGTATTACATGGTTTTCTGGAAGTCTGGATTGTTAGTAGGGGTGAGCAAGGCTATTTTTCCCTTTTGAAAAGAAGGTAATATTTTTTCCCAATTGCCTTTCATTTTTCCGGTGAAATCTTCTCAGAAATAATCTGAAATAAAAGCATTAAATGGATCATTAATAGGATTGATGTAGACTGCCACTTCTTTTATATAGGATTAACTCTAAATTTTTCAGTAATATCAAAGGGATAAGTTAACAGAGTGCCTAGATGGTTACATTTTCTTATCTTTGACCTTTTGTGTTTTAATCCCTTTCGTGCTGGTTCTATAAAAAAGACCCCTTGTGCAGGCACATTTAAATTCTCTGTTCCTTTCCACACATTTTGTGGAGCCCATTATTTGATCCATACCTCCTTGCTGCTGTGCACGAGAGGCACGTTTATTCTGTTTAACTCCCTTATCAGGAACTCTCATTTAGCATCAGCTCAGCACGGCGCTAATCTTCGGCTGAGGGTCTTTGTGCCAGGAAGGAGTTTCTCAGGAGCGGTTACTGTGAGAATTACTTTGCATGTTAAGTGTCAGCAGCCTGCACCTGTGCTGCCCCTCGCCTAGGGAAACTGCTTTGGAGGGGTTTTGGGAAAGTGGGAGGGGAGAAAATAGGCTCAGTCTGAAGGTAAAAGGCACCAGAGGCACTTGATGCATACCTGAAGAGGTAAGATACTCCTTTCTGTAGCCAAATGCTGCAAATCAAGATCAAAATCAGGAATGAGGACCCTAAACCCAGTGTTTGTGACATGGGTGAAGGTGCCCTCTGTCCCTCTTAGCTGGGACATGAGCTCTGTGAGCTCCCTCCTCCGCTAAGTCGGATCTCTGTGGTCTTGCTCTTGCTCCTAAGGAAGGAGCCTCTGGGATTTGGGGGTTCTTATTCCTCTAAAGACTTAGACCTTCATCATCCAGGTGTCTGGACTCTTCTGGAGGGGTTTTATGCTGTCCTCTGTGCAACATGCTCGTGGCATTTGCTGAGGCCCCAAGTCCAGCGCAGGACTCTTTCACAAGGTAATAAAGACCACTGCATGTTACAAGAAAGCCAGACCAAAGAGCACGGACAAACACTTTATTTTTTAAATCAATCCACTCAGCTAGTCCCTTCTAAAAATACTGCACTTTTCTGACATCTAAAATTGTGTGTGATTTGCAAGCACTGTGCACTTGAAAGTGTATCTTTTCCAGTCTCTCATTTCTTTGAAAAACCCATACACACTTTGATACGCCAAGGAGAAAAGTCTTCTGCGCGGGCAATAATTATTGAGGCTAAATATTAATTAACAAAAAAATAAAAGTTAAGCACATAATGGGAAATTTCTCAAATGAAAAACACTAGGGAATACAGACAAAAGAATTGTTTCTAAAAGGGATTAGTTAACCAAAACCTCCTTAAAGGAACATGGAAGTATGGTGCACATTATTACTTCTTTTCTGAAATGAAAGGGTGGAAAAAGCCCTTTCACTTGGTCAAAACCAACAGGCAGATTATTTTTCTTCCTAAGAGTTTTGGAAGAGGATTCTACTTACTCTGAGTATGATGGACATTGGCTTGGAAGGTTTTACCCAGCGAGTGAAACGTGCCTTGGCTGCAAAAAGGTCAGTTCCGCATCCCAAATTCCCCAGAGCTTAATGTTTGACACAAGCCCATCTGCATCAGAATTTTCTCCAAGGCATACTGATGTGAATGTCATAGCTGCAATTTTTTTAAAGAGATGGAACTCGAGAATATCCCAAAGGCCTAAAAATTGACAGCAGTATTTGACTTAAAAACCCCAAAATACTAGCGCATCATAAAGTACCTGCTTAACATTCAGACTGATGTTGGGAGGGTTTTTTTTCCTGCATCATGTGGTGCTTTAGGATCCCTCAGAAAAATATAAAAGTAGAAAGACCTGCTTTGAATTTCTAGAATGATTCCAGAATCATTGGAGAGCACACTTTTCCCATACATGATGGCACCATGATATGGCCGGACTTGTTTCTGCATTGCATTTTTAAAGTTTTGAAGGCAGTCTTCTGATGATGCCAAACACCAGCAGAAAGAGGGGACGAATTAGGTCTTTCTGATGGCATATCATCGAGTGCTGAGAATAAATCTGAGTTGAAAATACAACGTTGACTGTTGGAAAAGGAAACACCTGATCATAAAATTAACATTGAATACAGAAGCTGAGCAAAAAGCCAAAGTTAAAAGCCTTCCGTGATGAAAAACATGCTTCCAAACTAGGCTGAGACAGTGAGGATGTCAAGGACAAGGGAAAGCCTTTAGAAAACTGCAACTATTCTTAAATCTCCCTGACTTTTCCTGTTTTCTTTAGACTGTCAAGAGATAGAAGCTTCTTTTTAAAGCTCTGCAAAAGGTTGTTGGCAAAACCTTTCTAAAACCCGTGTCATTTTCTAGTTCAAATATTTTGTATTTTATGGTAGAAGGAAGTGCTGGGAAACTTGCTAGGAGCCAACATGGGCACCTGAAGGGCATATTAAAAAAAATAAAAAGTAGTTTGTTGGCATTAGTTACAGCAGTTGGCAGAAGTTCTGTCAGAGATCTCTCCAGATCTGTTGGAGATCATTTGTCCGTAACAGGGGACCCTGGTGAGCCTCCACAGGCTCAGATGAAGGATGGAATAGCTCTGTCTTCCAGGGTAGGCACATGATGCCCTTAGGGTTCAGCTGTAGCACTCTGGAATTTCTCCCAAGTCCACAGGTGAAGGGAAATTCCACAGAACGGAGCTGAAGCAGCGGTGGAAGGCTATGAGATGCTGGAATCAGTTTTCTGGTCTTTGTGGTGCTGCTGCAGGGCTGTTTGAGTCCAACTGAAGCTGGTTAATGGCTCTGTTTGTTTATACCTGCCTATAAAGTCCTAAGATTGTCAGCATTGCCCAGAGTGTGAGTTGAGTTCTCTTTCACTACAAACCAATAAAAAGGCAGATAAATTTTGCAGAGCTTTGCCTTTGCCCACTTATTATAAGCAAAGAAGATTTAAAGGTTGTTTATGTTGTACTGCTCAGCAAGCTGCTTTTGGCTGCTCTCAGTATTTCAGTGAGCACCACAAATTGTGGCTGCTTTGTCCAGCTCCACTCTACTGTGAGGTTTTACTTTCTTAAGACTATCACACTTGCATGATGAGTTGAACTTCAGATGCCAGAAATGTCAGGACCTCCACAGGTGGACATAAATCTAGGGGCTGAGTCATGTTTTATGTTCAAGGTAACTAAATACAAAACCTGCAAGGCAGGCCTCACAGCTTTCACATTTTCACCTGCTAAAGATGAAATGTTTCTGCTAAGAGGAACTGTTCTATTTAAATGAATTGCTGAATGGTATTCTCTCTTACATCCAAATATCCAATTATCCAAATATCCAATATCCAAATATCCAAATATCAAATGCTGAACAATATTTATTTTTTTTTTTTTTTGTAATTCCCCTTGATGTTTTGTAGGAATAAAAGAAGGGGTGGTCTGGGTTTGTTTTTTTTCCTGTCCAAACCCAGGTAGATGGCTACTTGTTTGTCAGGCTGGGCCTGAAATAATTTGCATTGCTGAGTTGCAGTAAGGGGTCTTGATGTGGTATAAGTTTTTCAGTAGAATTGTTCTACTTCCAGCAGCTATGGTGTCAGGCCTGCAGTTCTTATTCTTATTCTTATTCTTATTCTATTACTTTATTTCAAGAATGTTTTAATCCCACTCATTAATCTCCCTCTCTCCAGAGTACAGATGGCTAACATTTATTCAAAGAATTATGACAGAGTTAGATGAATTTTGTTCTTGGAAAGAGAAGCTATTAAACTATTTCAGTCTATTTAATCAATAATAGCTTTATTTCCTGGAACTACTGAAATCCCAATGAGGACATGAGTATTTATCTTAAAATTTATTTAATATTCAATCTCATTTTGTAGCATGATTCTACCAAGAAAGGCCTTCCGAAGGCCAAACCTTAATTATCTTGCTGCTGTTTTATTCCAGATAAGCACTAAAGCATTTCTCTCATATCCTTTTTTCCCCCACCAAAGACCATTCCTAATAAAACCTAATTTTCATTTCATCCATTGTAGAGTGACTTGCTTTTAAATAGTATCTTTCAATGAAGTCTGTTGCTAGAGAAAGAATGTGAGTTTCATTATACTCCTCCATGGTTAGAAAATATTACTAGGTCATCTCTGCAGCTGGGGAACAAAAGTCACAAAAATGGTGAGGTGTTGTGATGGTCACTGGTTAATCATCTGGGCTGTCCAGCAGAGTTTGGAGTGCAGAATTAGATGTGCAGCTTACCACAAATCAGAAACAGACATTTTAGCTTCCTAAAAAAAACAGGAATAAGCTTTAACAGTTGAACACTCGTTATTTAGCACAAGAAATTGTATAAGGGTTGTTATGTTAATGAATATTTGGGAAGATTAGGTGCTCTTTTCTCCCCCACTTGTGAATTGGTTTGTTCTTCAGTTTTAGGCACTTTGATGGATTTGAATAGCTCCTTTTAAAAGAAAGAAGACAAATTGTTTCTACATGAGGACTAGAGAAGTGAATTTCTCTTTTGTATCTCGAATTAGATCTGAGGAAAATGATTGAAATCCTGCCTTGTGTGGGTGGTTCTCTTAGACTTCTGCTGCCACTATTTTGGGTTAATTATTTAGTGAAACTACATCACAACCCTCCTAAGCACCAAGTGCGTTCTCTAAACACTGGGTGAAAGTCAAGCTCATTCTCTCCTTTAGGCCAGCAAATAACTAAGTTGAGCAGAGGAAAAGAGTTTTAAAGAGAAGATAGGGAGAATTCACTGTTTGCATGGGGAAAGAGGGATAACATCATCTGGCTCAAAACTATCCTGGAGCAAAGCTCACGCTGTTTTGTGTTCTCTGCAAAGACCAGCAGGGAACACGGGAAGAAGAAAACCTGCTTTCTGTATACTGATGTGTCTTGGACTTGTGATGGATACAGAACTTGCAGCTGAAGTGCTTTTGGAAGAACAAAGGAACTCTGGGGCTGGAGGGCTCGGCTTCTACAGGACTCGGCAACTGCTGAGGAAAGCTTCTGAAGAGCTGTATATTGGAGCAGCTGCCTTTTGGGGAGGCAGACACGGTCAAAGGTGACTTCCCCGAGGTGCATTTTTGCTAATTAATAATACCTGATAACCACGTAGAAAGAGGAGCCAGGATAACCCTGAATGCCCTGAGATGATCCTGCGATGAGAAGGGAAACCTTTCCTTGCAGCGCTTCAAGGCCCGTCTCTTCAAAATGTGCAAATGTGCTAAAAAGGGTTTTATCCCAAGTGTTCACAGTGATCATCCCTCCACGGCTTTACACAGCCTCAGTTGCGCTGGGTTTGAGCCCGAGAAGCCAGACCTGCCCGAGCAGCCCTTGGCTGTCACGAGGTGGCACTGTAGAGTGGGTTTGCGAGCACAGCCCTTGGGAATCCTTCAAGGGCAAATTTCTCCTAGAGAAGTCTGTGATTTCTGCATGACTTCGGCTTCTGGGTTTTCCTCTGAATCAGTCTGGAGAAGTGGACAGCTTGCAAACTGCTGCAGTCACAGCGTGAAGTTGCAATTTCTTGAAATTATTCTTATGCGGGTCTATTTAATTAAAATTACAATGGGTAGTAGTTTACAGGTATGCTGAAAAAAGAAAAAAACCCAAACCGGCAGAAAGTCAGCAAGAATGGCAGTGAAAAATCTGTTCAATATCACAACAGGGTAAGCAATAAGTCACTGTATCAATTTACTTGATTAGGGCTGTCAACAGACTGCATCTTTATTGATGCATTTCTGTGGGGCTTCAACATCATCTTGAACTGGCATTAAAATGCTGGGATTTAACATCTGGGGATTCAAGGGGCTTAAGACCAAGAGTTACAAAGAGCCAAGTTGGAGAAACTGCTGTAGCTGAATTGCCCCAAGGGGACAGGGATCAGATCATGTTTATAAAATGAGGAACTAGGATTGCTTCAACAAAATGTGTAACAAAAATAGCAGGTTTTACTTGCACAGTCTTTGATGGATTCCCATCTACAAGGCAACTGAATCCTGTTAGCAAAGTCCCTTCTCTTTCTCAGGGGAGGGAAGGACTGACAGACAAAGTTTATTTTCTTTGTTACAAACATTGCTCTGTCAAAACAACTCCAAACTTTACCAAAGGATTCATTCAAACCCACTAGAATTAAGATTGGTGGCCTTAGTTAGGGACCACTTTAGTGCTGGGCCATCTCACTGGCTGATTATGCTGAGCTAGAGGTGGCATCCTCTAACAACACACTCCTGTTTGAGCTCTGGCTACCCTCACTGAGTGCTGTAGCTGGCAAGGCAACTTCCCAGCAGGGAATAATGAAGGAGAAATGAGTGTATGTGGAGTGCTGCAGGAATGGGGCCCCAGAGCGGCTGCTGCTCCTCTGGTGGGTCACACAACACCTGCTGCCTCTCCCCTCTCTCCCCCCAGTTTCGTCATGGGAGATGCACGGCAGAAGTTTCTTGGTATCTGGAGAAATAGAGTTGTAGATGATGCTGCCTGTTTGCTAATCTGTGACATTTACAGTGTTGAAGAGCTGTACTCTTGGGCACATATTGACATTTAATTAGGAAAATTACTCTGTGTTGGCTAGATCTAAATGTCAATTTATTAAGGCAATATATAGGTAATTTATCATGTAATGTGTGTTCTGTGCTAGATTAAAAAAGAATTGAAAATAATAGTAATTAAAAAATCCCATTCCAAAAATGTGTGAGCTACCATATGGCTGGCTACTGTAGCATAACAGAATAACAAGAACAGTTAATTATGTCAAGCAAGAATGTGTTAGAGAATCCATTTAAATAATCATGGATCACATGGTACCCATCAGTATCTGTTTAGAGATGTTTTGTATGGATTTCATCTCCTTAGAGCTGATTTTTCACAGGATCCCAACCCCAAAGGCTTTAGACTGGCTCAGCTTTAACAAACCAAGCCTATCTAAGGGTGTTAAATAAAGCCTGGCAAATGCCTGTGGCTATTTGCTGTACACCCAGTTGAGCTCATCAGTTCATCACATGTCCAAGATCTTTTCACTAAATAAGGGCAAAATTCTCCAGTGCATTTGGTGCTGGGTTTACTGGGAGCCCTCTGTACGATGCAGCCGCAGACTGCGATCGACACCGAGCTCTCCGACCCGGACACCTCCACCAAGGGGAAGCGTCTGCAGACAGCCTGGCATGCACACTCTAGCCAAGCTGCTCAAGCTGGCAGGAGGAAAAGGGACAGCAAAGTGGGAAGCTGTGGCAAAGCACAAGCAGGATGGCACAGGCTGCAATGCCTGCTGATGAACGGCCTTTTTGTGATCGTTAATTAAAGAGCAGTCTCTCTCCATGGTGGGGCTACTTAAGCAAAACAAACTTACTTGAGTGCACCTCTCCAGGGGTCAGATCATTTTGAAAATAAGTGATGCTGGTGAGTGTTGAGGACATTGGTATGTTGAGTACTAACACCTCGTAAAACTGAGCTGAAAATACAGATTCCATTAATCCACAGCAACAACCTTATTCCGTGCATGCTTTAAGTAGTGTTGCAGAGCAACCAAATATTTCCCATCAAGTAAGCACCCAGAAGTCTTGCTGATTATCTGAACTACAGCTGCATCTGCCAAACTGGTTTGGAAATCTCCAGAGGACATGCTTTTCATTAGATTTCTAATATTTCCCTTTTCTAGTCAGGCTGGAAAGACGAGAGCATCCTGCCCTTGCTCCTGGTCCCAGCCAGAGCCAAGAAACAGAGAAGCATGTGAAAATGAAAAGTGTGTGGGGAAGAACAACAAAGTCCCTCTTGCCAAGTCTTGGATTTCATGAAGGAGATGAGGAAAAGGATCGATCATTCCTGAATTATCTTCTTAGCTTCAGGCATTCCTAGGACTTTGCTAACATCAACAGGTTCAGCACCAGAGAAATGTGCTTTTTTTCTCATCAGTGACCTTGGAAAAAGTTAAACTTTTTAGACTCCCTGGAAGCAGATGGCTTCTCTTTCTAGTTGCTATGTTGGCAGCTGCATCAGTAAACAGAGATTATATGCAGAGCCTTGGGGTTAGGCTGGTCTGAGTATGTTAACACCATTTGGAAGGGACAAGTAAACAAATTATCAGCATATTCCATAGGGGCCATCCAGCCACCAGAGATCTGTAACCAACCAGATGATCTGCAAGCAGAGACTTAATCTAATGTATGTACTTCAAATTAACTAGGAGACGTGAGATGAAACAGAGCTTAACCATTTCATGTTCTGGCACAGAACTAATGCTGTGTGTCCGAGCTGAGCAAACGAGTTCTGCTTGATGTAAAGGGGCAAAACTTGATCTGCTACTGCTGATCTGTAGACACCCTGAAGGACTTTGTACCCAAGCTATAATTTTTCCTCTCTTTTCATGTGACTAGCTAACACAAGGAATGGTTAACAGTTCCCTTTTTAAATTCTGTTTTCTCTTCTGCTGCCCACTTAATTTTCTCATTGGCCTTGGATACCCTATTGGGCATCACTCTTTTTCTCCAAGAGAAAGGAAAGTTCCTTGGTCTCTCTCACTGTGATCCAAAGAAAAATGTCTTCACTGCCCTCCCTGAGACTGTGGGTTGATCATCTTTAGTTTGATCAGGCCCAGAGTCCAACAGTACCTTTCCATGTAAAAGGCAATGTTTACTCCATCAGCCTCTAATATATTTTGTATTACTTGGGAAACCCTGTTAACAGGAAAGACCTAGCATAGGAAACTGAGGGAAGAATGGCAAGAAGAGCTTTTCCTTTATGAACAGTTGTAAGGGAAATCTATTCTCCTGACTACATAAACCTGACAGCTGCTCTTTATTCTCAGTGCCAAGGACAAAACTGAGCTAAGAATTGTTTGTGTTTGCCAATCAAATGCTTGTGTTGGATCCAAACGTGCTACAAAAAGTTGCATTTCAACTCCTAGCCTTCCCCTGCAATTCCTTCAGTCAGCACCCAGTTTAAGGAAGGAAATTCATCCTGTGGCATAAATGTTAGTAATAAACGTGCTCTCGTGGGGTGGTTTTGATCACAAGATTTAGCAAAGGAAAAGTTAGCTGCAAGAATATAAAGCATTTACTTCTGGCAAGAAGTGTTTTATTATGCACGTGGCAAGCCAAACTAGAATAAATGGCCACCTCTGTCTTTATCCTCCACTGTTATTAATCTTGTGCCTCTGCAGCCACCAGAGATTTGTAACCAGAGTCTGCAGCAACCGAAATCGTGAAGATTAACTGGGATGTTAGTGTGAAATCAAACTGGCATTGATCAGTAACTGCAGTGTTTGGACTAAGTGAGGAGCTGGACTCAGAGAGAACGGGAGGCTCCTTTATTCTTATTCCAGCATTGCAATTGCCTGCTGCATTTTTCAGTCTTATCAAGAGTGAATGCCTCAGTGAGATTTTGTCTTTAGGAAGCTCTGGGCCAGAAAGTGGATTTTAATTGATTTCTGCCCAGTCCAAATCTGGCTATTTGAATCAAGAAATCCGGTTGCATTACACAAGGGCTAAATTTTGGCTTGCTCTGTAAAGCTTGGCCTGCTGCTTATGGCTGGGACGCCACATGCACAGAGGGTGCATTAAGGCACAATATTCCATTTTAATCTGTAGGTAGCACAGCTTCTGCCAGAATGATACTGTTGATGATAAATAATGCCAGGCAGAGCAAGTTTCTGAGTCTATGAGCAGGCTTAATGAAACCTAATCCAAGAAAATACGGTGAGGAGAGCAGGTGAAGGTAGCAGCCTTTTATACATCGTTTCAGGAGTGCTGTCAGGGAAGAGCTGCCCTTTCTCCCAACAAGTGTTCCCTTCCAAAGTTTTAGCCTCCTCCCAGAATACCTGGCTGTGTCATGACTGAGCTTAGCCTTGAAAGCAGCAGGATTTCAAAGCAGGCAGAGCCTCGTGGCTCCCTGGAGAAGGCAAGGTGAAGGTACAGCAGGAAAACCAGTCTGCAGCATCAGGTCCCGCACAGTCTGAGCGCCACATGCTGCGCAGAGCTTCATGGAACTGTGACATTTGTGGGTCCTGATTTGTAAGGCAAGAGCTTTGCTTCTCAGAAATACTCTGCAATCACTATGGGGATGAAACAAGCAAGATTACTTGACTGGCATGTGTTGCTGTAACCACAGCACATACTGCTAGGTTTTGTTCTGTAGAAAAGGATTTAGTCCTGAGGTCTTCGGAAGGGGAAAAGGGGAATTAAATGTTACATGTTGTGTTGTTTGGTATTATTTTTGTTTTAAGGCCAAAAGTGGCCATTTTAATAATTTAATTAGATATTTTGCATAACCCAAGGCAAAGAATTCAGCCACTAATCGCTGCATCCAACTTGTAGCTTCTGGTTGGGTTATATTTTAGAAAGACATCCAGAAACAGTGGTATGTTTTTGGAAAAGGCTTACCATCTGAAAGTTGAGGAGACAGCACAGCATATGTTAGGGGAGGACAGATTAAACTACTTGGTTCTTACCAAGCAAAATCTGAACTATATGAACATATAGATAGGAAATGTTTCGTTATAAACTGAGTACTGCATTTACAAATCAAGCAAGATTTCTGAGATTTCTGGGGGAGTCTGTTTTACAGAGATGCCTTTTACAGAGTGTGCCTATGTGAATCTCTGATCTCTGATGGGGAATGAACACATCCTATAAGCCACAGCAGAAATTCTGCTTCTCTGCCTATATTCCTATCTATCTGTCTGTCTGTCTATCTTAGTACTTAAAGATATAAAGCCAATGTACCTCCCACCTTGTTTTGCCCTCTTCCAAAAATTACTATATACCCTAAACATTTTAAGGGCAAGGAATGCTAAAGATAGAGGTGTTTTCATGCAACTGCTCTTGAATGCTGTCTCACACAAAACAGTGTGATAAACAGGAGCTGCTGCTGTAATAAACACTACAGACTGCCTAGGTTTAGCTGCAAGTATTCAGTGATCACCAGAATCTAGATTAAAACTCAGGATTTATTTTTATTTCAGGAGAAGAATAAATTTTTCTGGATAATTATCAAGCTTATGCAGGTGACATGTTTTCCTGCCTGTTCCAGAACAAGAGATGCTAAGTTAGTCTTACTTGGCTAAAAATGGAGAAAAATCAAAAGGCAAGATCTCAGCAGTTTTTAAGGAAATCATTAAAATAATGCATGAGACAGCAACAGTCCAGTTTGGAACAAAAATTGAGAAAGAACTCGGTGCCCAACAAGTTTTACAGATAATTGCCTCAACAGCATCTATTCTCACCTTCAGGAAAAGACTAGAGCTTTCATATACTCAGAGAACAGAGGCACCAAAGAGCATTAGTGGCACAGTTCAGGTAAACCAGCATAATTGTTCTGTCTCATTCAGAGTTTCTGCTTGCAAACAGCCCAGAGCAGCAGCTCTCTACACCTTCCCAGCAGCTGAGTCCCTTCCTTGTTCAATGGATTCTAGGTTGATTGCAGTTGGGCTTTCCCAAAGGTGTTTTAATTTATGATGGCCTCCAAGGAACTGCATGTAGCAGGAATTTGGGATTTCTGTCACCTGTAATAAATATCTTTCAAAGGGTTCAGTCATTCCCTGGAGAGTTGGTGGCATTCTTGCCATTGACTATGTTTGAAGCTTGAATGAGCCTTGATGTTTTGGGCTGCTGAGTTAAAGAAATCACTCAGGGAGAACTGGAAAGCCTCTCCTGCATCTGCAGGTGGACAGAACAATGCCATTATCACTCTGACAGTGCAAAGTTAACAGCTTTTAAGGGACTGCTTTGCAGAAAACATCCTTTCTTTCTTCCTCATCCCTTATAAGAATACAAATGAGTGCATGGACCATGAAATGGAATTATGCAAGGAGTTAGCAGTTTGCCTTGATTCAGTTATTGGAAAGAAAAAACTGGAATGAGCTTGCCTTTTTGTTGTTCTTTTGTTGTTCTTGTTGGGGTTTGGTTTCAAGTCTCCCATTAGAGGAGAGGTTTCCCATTAGAGGTTTCAAAATTGTCTTGTAAATGACTCAAATACTGTTTTATGACATATAACTCACAGTATGAACGATGTTTAATCCAGCAGGATGGCTGCTGTGACTGCTCTCCCCCTCCTTTGCTGTGGCAGAGGGCTTAAAGTCCTACTGCCAATTCCTTATTTGTAACAGTGGTCAAATTGCAGCTTGTCACCTGAAGGCATTCTGCAAAATTTATTATTCTGTTAATACTTCAGCCCACATGATGTAAATGCCCTGGACAATCTAATATATTGATTCAGCATTCTGAGCAGCAGATTTCTGTCTCCTAGAAATTCGTGGTAGTGTAACCTGGGCATATATTGAAAGAAATTGTTCCTGCTGTTTGCACTATTGCCAGCACAGGAATCATCAGTGTGATGCCTTGAGAGGCCACCTAAAACAGAGACTAGACAGGAATAAGGGAATAAAGGTGGGTATTTATTTGAAAGGCCTTCAAAGGTATCCCTGGGGAGCCAGAGGCCACTGCCCAGATGGACCCCGAGATGGACGGTGGGTCACGAGTTCTTCACACTTTTATAGGTTTGTATATCAGGGTTAATTCTCCAATTAAAGCTTCAGTTAATGATGTAATTTCCCCTCAGCTTGCCCCCTTCTCGCAGGCTTTTGGTTTATACTTTTTGGGCCTAGGATGGTCTGGGTGTCCTTGGAGAGCAGGCCCAGAGAGGCTTTGTTTTGTCTGCCTGGCACGAGAGAGCAGAAGTGAACAGGCTACAAGAAACTCCAGAGTTACACACTGGGCAGTGCAGGATTTGAAAAATATAAAAGTTAAAACCTAAGGCATCAAGTGAAAGAGAGATGAACAACCTCTTTACAGTGTTCTCTGCCTAAGCATCAGCATGAGAGTCCCAGGACACGAGGATGTGTACACTGTTAAATGAGAGAGTGTTCTTGCTGCAAACCTTCGATTTCCAACACCCCTTGTTTACTCTCTCTCTTCCTGGCTCTGTTCTGGACCATTCCAGCTCTCTTGCAGACAACTCTGTGATGCAATGTGTTCATCCTGCACAGGGTGGGAGGAAATCAGAATCTTTGTCTTGACTTAATCCATGACTGCTCTCTATTTAGCAGTTTATTTATAGCTGATGTCCCAGGAATTGACTCTGGTTCTCCAAAATTGGCTCTAGGTAAGAATTTGGATGGATTTAAATTCCCTGCTGACTGTTACAGCTTCCCTAAAGAAACAAGCATAAAAAACAAAAGGAGTTTTCTGTCTCCATTGAGGTAAGACTGCCTGCAAGCAGGTCAATTGGTGATGCCTTCTATAAAACTATGAACTTATTGATCTTGTGGCATCCACGTCAAAAATGTGTTCTGAATTATTAAGAAATTCAGACCATATTTCATTTTTCCTTTTTGACTGAGGACTTAAATAACTAGTTATCATACCTAAGGTCAGTTTATAAGCAGCCAGAGTTGTAGAACAGTGTTAAATTTAAAATCTAACCTTATTTCTCCATAATGTGTCAAAAATAGCTTTTCAGTGAAGAAAACTAATGGATCTATAAAACTGTGTTTTGCAAGCTTCCTATGTTGCCTGTAATCCTAAGGCCACACTAAATCATAATCTTTTACTATTCAAATGCTATTTTCTTTAAGTAGGTGACCTTGCATTCATGAAGAAATATGCTTTGAAGTGGGTTTTTCACTGACCTGCTTCCCAGCAAGGTGCATCCTACCTCATTATTCAACATTATTGTTGCCACTCTGTTAACTTATGCAAAGAGAATATAGTGCATACACGGTAGCTAAGTTTCTTTAGAATGTCAGATGATGTAAGATGCTTATATTTTGGGGATAAACCTTTTATTTGTGTTGAAAAGCGAGCCTAGGGAGGCGCAGATGGTGGCCAAATTGTGGCTCATGAGCCCTGAGCGCTGGCCAAACAGCGGAGACCAGGCTGTGGCCAAGGGCCAGCCTAGAGTAGATGGGCACTGTGAATGGATGTTGAGACACTTGAGATTGGGAAGGGGGCAGTGATACTTTAATTCAGCAAACAGGATCTTCTCATTCACTGCCTAATGCAGTCCTTCAAGGTGTGAGGGATTTGGAAAGCTCCTTCCCTGGGAAATGGGGGATTCCTCAAGCTCTTTGTGCTCTTGGTGCACTCTGATAACCTCCGTGCAGCCTGGCTTGTGTGTCCTAACTATCACTTTTACTGTGATATGTGTGACTCCCCCAATGGGTGAGAATTACAGGGTTTTGGCCAGAAAGTTGAAAAGACGAGAGGAGTCTTTGGATTTTTTGCTTCAGATAGTTGTTTTAATTAGTGTTATCAGAGAAATAGAGTGCTGGACACAGCACCCTGCAGAGAGTTTAAAAGATGGGTGCCAAAAGAGAGCTTATCACAAAATCTTGGACCTTTTAAAGGTAATTGACCTAATAGAAGTTTGAAACGAAATGTATTTTCACTTTTTTGCTAATGCCTAACAAACCCAGCTCCTGCGTGGACAGGAACTGCGGAATTTTTCATCCAATCACTCTAAATCACTTTTGTCGCAAGACATGGAGTTATAGAAGAAGAAGAAGAAACCCTGGAGAACAACAACTGTCCTCCATCTTGGCATTTTTAGCTTTTATCTATTTACTACATAAACAACCCTAAAACCTCTAAATTCTTCACCTTGTGACACCACTACAAACTATTCTATCATCTGGTTCAAACCCTTCTAGATTCAAACTCTTCCCAGAGTGTTGGCAATTTTTTCCATAGACAGAGGTCAAAATAAGTGTTGTCCAAGAGGAATAAATCTTTTAAAACTGGCAGAGGAATATCCCCTGCACTTTAGATACCAACACTAACCAGTAAACTGAGGTCCAGTCCTGCAGCCCTGCTCCTTGCAGGGTTTACATGGAAGTCAGAAGGTTTTTCTCGTTGTAGGTTTGGTGTCTTGGAATGTTACAGGACAAAAAGCAGTTTATGGATGCCATGTGAGCTGTGTCATACCAGAGTGACCAGTAACCAGATGATTCACTGCAGGTGCTTCAGTACTTTTGGTGTCTGTCTATTAATTTTTTTCCAGCCAAGCTGACAGAGGGCTTATTGTAGGAGTCTGAGAATTGCTCCCATCTGAGAGATTTTGGATCATGTCCACTCTTTCCAAGTACATGGCTTAGTACAGGAGCTGGAGATCAGGCATTCCAGCCCTGAGAGCTGTCTTCATTTCTGTTACTGTCCTCTCAAAGCTGTGACATATTCATTTGATGTGTCACCTTTCCCCAGGATTACGCTGACAATGACCATTACAGGTTACAGACTCACTGGGGAATGGGAGGGAAGGATGAAAAGGGGATGCATTTTCTGTTTCAAGTTCCTCAGCCACATTGTTAGCAAAACATACAATTCCACCCGGAGATCTGCTGTTTCCTGCTCCTCATCCCAGAGAAGAGGAGGTTGCGCATAGGATTTTGGTTTCTCACTCCACTGACTGTTCCCTCTGTAGGTTGACCTCTCCCCTCCTCACATGCTGTCCTGGAAATCTCCAGGGGAGGGAGCAGTGATGTCAGCTCACCTCATAGCTGCGGTTTCGTGCCCTGGTTAGTGCCACCTTCCTTTGGTTAGTGCCGCTTCAGGAGGTGGCATGTCGCACGATCAGTTGAAATGGGAGGAAAGCTTTTTGAACCTTGAGACTCCTGGAGAAGGACAAAGCAGCCTCGGGGAAGAAAAATTAGATTAAGGTCTCCCTAGTGCTGGGGGTGCTGATGATATCCGTGGTATGACCTGTGTGTTCAGTATGAGACAGACTTTTAAACAAGCCTTTACCCTCCTCGATTACCTCACTCGTTCACATGCTCCCTGCATGAGTGTTACATTCACCGGAGATCAATTTCCCTTCCCCATGGGGGGGTTGTAGATCAGGGAAGGCTGGCAGAAACTCTTGGTGCTTTGTGGTGTGCTGCTGCTTCCAGCTGCCAGTGTTTGGTGCTGCTGGGCCACTCCCCTGGGCCTCCCCAAACTCTCATCTCCACCCAGCTCTTTGATCTCCTGGATCTTCCACTGCTTCTGGGATCTTCCTCCAGATGGCATCTTCACCTTCCTATTTCTGGGCCCTCTTCTTCTCTCCAAGACCACGGTTTCTCTGTGGGAACTTTTCATTTCGGACTCCTTTCTGAAACCATGAAAGCCTGACTGTTCCAATCCAAAACAGTGTGTGTGAAGAAGCACAAAGTGTTGTCAGCATCCTAATTGGTGGTTCTGCCTCATGTCCCTTTCTTTAAAAGGATTTGGGATGTGTCACTTTTGTTGAGTCCGGATAATCTACAGCAGCCTGCACTTGTTGCAGCCAGGCTGAAGTATCAGGCTTCTGTCAGAGAGTTCAGAACTTCAGTTCTGGACATTCACCCACCCACACAAACTCAGCTGTCTGCTGCTTGTTAGCATTTATAATTCAAAGCTATTTTTAAACCAGTGACAGTTATTCACTTAGTCTTGTATCCAACCTTGTTGCCTTGCAGCCAAAGTAATTGTGGGTGAGAAAGTTAATGAGATGAGTGTGGGGAAGGATGGACAGAGGAGATTTCTTCATTCATGTCATCCAGTTTGACATATGGGGACTACAGTGAAATGTGTGATGCCAGTAAAGAGCCTCAGAGACCTTCCTGCCCTTGCTCCAGACCAGGACTGATGTGTCCTAGCTTGCATCAGTACATTTTAAAGAGATGCTAGTAAATGAGAGAAGCCAAATAGGTGTTTGCATTAATATCTACTATCCAGAGCCGGTTTTCTTTTTTTTTTTTTTTGCCTTCCACCCTTCAGATTTCTCCGGTTTTCTCCTTGATTCTAGAAGCCTCATATAGTAAAAACTGCTTTTCTCTGCCTCTCCCATCTGGCATCCGGGCCTGCCTGGCAGTACGTATTGTCGGACTGCTCAGGTGTTTTATTTCTGCCATGGAAAAATGCATGGCATGAGTTAGATTCTGAACTGGAAAATTAATTAATTTATTTCTTCTGTGTTCTCAGCGAGGTGGTGGTTGTTTGTTTGGGGTTTTTTATTCTGTTGGTTACAGAGGTGATATTGCTGGCTGCAGGGTTTAGGCTGGGTCCTGGCAGCAGCTGCAGTGGAGGAAGCAACGTTTCTGAAGGAAAAGGAGGAGCCCACAGAGTGAACCATACATAAAACCTTAGTTGCTACTGTTGTAAGCCACTGACGTATTTAGGTGCTGGATCTGAAATTAAATGAGAGTGGCACATCAGATGAGGAGCAAAACACACCATTATCTCTCAACCATAACAGAAATACAAACTATGGGCTTTCACGTGGTGGTGTGGTAAAACACAGCTTCGTTTCTGGGTTAGTCCGGGGACATGACTTACATGTCACTGAGGTGGCTCGGCAAAGATCACATTTTCTAAATGCCTATTAAATTTGTTAGGCCAGAGACTGTTTATTTTTCATGAAGGGCTGTTCGACAGTTTTCCCACCTCTGGCTGTGTAATTGGTCAGTACCAAAGTCTGGCAGTGATCTTTCCATCTCTCATTAAAACAATTCCTCCTCCTTCCTCCTCCATCCCCAACATGATTTCTTCAGCTGCTCTCTCTGACCTTTTGCACTGCTTCAGTTAGACAAGCTATGAAAATAGACAGCTGAATTCTACCACTTCTGCATTAAATGTATTAAAAATTCTTTCTGTGACTGCAGTGTCAGGGGTAGTAGTCAGTCTCCTACAGGGAAATTAATAGAAATGTTCCACTGTGCTCTGGGCAGATGGTGTGGGTGTATGCAGGAAACACAAATTCCTGTCCCTGCTTAGCACCTGCTGTACCCAGAGGATAATAATTTCTTTGCAAGTAATTGGAAGGAACAACTTTCTCTCCTTATTGACAAGCTTTTAAAGTTGCATTTATCTCCTCAAAAACTCCCTTCGGAAAGTTGAAGAATAAATTAGAATTGTGGTTTTGCAATGTAATCCTTGAAGATGTTAGAACTAAGGTGACACATGATGATTTGTGGTGATTAATGCATAGGTGAAGTCATAGGTACTCCGCTGACCTTTAAAATGTGGTTCAAAGCAAACTTTGACATTTTTCAGTTCCATCAAAGTCAGGACCAGCTACTGGAATTTCAGGATATACTATTGTTAATGCAGATTAAGCAGATCCTTAATGGCACTTTGTTTTTGAGAGTTCACCTTTCTAAAGCATTTTGAATACACCTGATCTGCAGCTGCTTAAGAAATTAAGAAGAGCTGAAAGTTGGAGCATGAGATTCCTCTGCCTTGAAAATCACCGGAGTGAATGCCCATGTTTCTCTCTGCTTTGACTTCAGGGATCTTTTCCAGATCACTCAGATTCAGATATTAAGTCTACTTGGTAGCTTCACACATCTTAGTCTGCCGTGGGGAGGCTCCTTCTGTGACAAACCTTAGGTAGAGATAGAAATTAATCAGAGATCCCCTGGTGCTAGCTCAGTATGTCAGAGTGCTCTTAACCCGAGGCTACAGAGGTGGTCAAACTGCAAATTTCTTAACTAGTTTTGAAGTCAGAGAACTTTTGTTTTGGGAGTTTTATTCCTGAGGTGCACTTAGTGCTAAATGTTTTGATCCTCATCCCTTCTTTTCCAGAGGAGCTGGGGAAGAGCTGCTGCCCTGAAGGCCGCAGTGGCTGTACAATAGATATGATATCTCTTATATTTCTGATGGTACAGCCTGTTTTGGATAGACTGAAACAGTAGTCTTGGTTATGCTGTAGATTTAATTGAATTAAAGGAACCAAGCCAAACATCTGGTTTGAAAAGGAAGAATGATAGATCTCAGCCTTGTTTTGGAAAGGGTAGCAACATCTGTCACGCAAAGAAAAGCTGCCTGCTAGTTCTGCTGATAGTATTGAAAACTGTGGCAAGTCTCAAACTCCTGGCAGTCCCTAGCCATAAGCATGCTGGTTTTCTGCACAAGATCAAATATTTTAGCTCTTCAGCCTGGCATCACTAATAAATACTTTTGAGTGTGAGAAGCCTTGAGTTATATTTTATGCAGAAAATGCAGAAAAAGTTAAATGATGTGGCAGTTCTGGCTGTAGTGGCTCTAGAAATGTGGAAATCAGAATTAAATGATAACAAGTGGATGGGGGTTTTGGTATAGTATTCCACATTTATTGGAAAGTTTGGATAAGTGATCAGCCCTCAGAGAGGCACTGAACCTCTGCTGCCACAGCAACTGTTGTGTTTGAATGCATTCCCAGTATCCACAGAGGGCAGCCTGGTTTTTGTCCAATTTATGGGGGTTATCTCCTGATACAAGCAGATTTTATGGCATTCAAACAGCATTTCCCAGCATGTCTTAGGCTGAATAGCTGCTTATTTTTTGGGAAAACTGGTGGCTCAACTATGACACTGTAAAGCTGCTTTGGACCTTTCTTACTCTCAGGTCAGAGCTCTCGGTGCAAAGTGACAGCGAGAGGCAGCAAAGAGGGCTTGAGAGGGTTTTAATTCCCTGAATACTTTGCTGATTCTGCAGCAACAGAAGCCACCAAACACCACACTCTGTCATGGCTTTTCAATTCATCCTTGGTTTTTGCACAAATCTTTGCATTAGAGGGGATCCTTCTTTCACTCCACTGCTCGTTGTGGACTCTTGAATCTGGAGTTTTAATTCAAACTTGATATGAAACATGATCTAAACTCCCATCCATAATCTTTTCCCAAAAGGAGTGTTGCTGAGAGCCAGGAATAAAGATAATAATAAACTCTCAAGCCTGTCATTGATAACACCTTCTGTGGTAATTTGAAGCAGCCCAGGATGAAGCATGATCCTGCTGAAACCAGTGCAAAGGACCCCATGTACAGCCAGATCTCCTGAGTGGAGAGGTCCATCTTCACCTGAGCAATGAAAGCTTGGCATCGGTAATGAGATATGAAGCATTTACTCCACCAATGTTTGGCAACCAGGCTGGCATTTGGTTATTTCTTTGTGAAACTGCTGCTTGACCAGACAGCAATGAATTATGACCCATAATATGCATGTATTATTCTTATCATCTTTTCCAGGGCTGACTTATGTGTTCCTGCTGTCAAATCCTCAGATGTCTTCCTGACAGCTGAATGTCCCCAGTAACTGTTCAGATCCCCAGCCATTCTGTAGAAGAAATGTGATTTATTTTAATTTTGCACTGCTCTTGTTTTAAATGAGGATGTAACTTAGACACACAAACACAGTGATTTTCCGGCCATGCCAGTTGTAAACACCAGACTGGTGGTAGGTTGATTTGGTGTTCTTGGTATGGGTGGCCAGCTCCAGTTTTTGAAATAGAGCTACATTAAGAACTGAAAAATTATTTTAGAACACATGGGAGGATGTAACATTTCAGGATGGATTATAAATTGAAAATATACTGCAAAAGCTGAAGAAGTAGGAGATGGGAAAGTTTCTAAACTAAAGAGAATATAGGAAACATAGGAGTTCTCATAATTCAAGCAATCCGTAAATGTTTTTCCTCAATTATCAATTTGCTTTTATCTATCTCTTGTTATAGCTTTAATCTTTGGACTTACTTTTGAGTTTAAACGGCTTGAAATCTGTGCTCAAATCAAAGAGCAGCACAAAACGGGCTTTGCTTTGTGTACAAGTTTTCTTCTCTTTGGTTAATCATTTCAGTGTGAGGGGAGAGGATGGTTTGTTTCATTTTTATGAATGCAGTACCCATGAAAACACAAGATTTAACTGCTCAGGACTCTGGTTCCAGTGCAGTGGTAGAAGCACTTGGGCTTATGGCTCATTAAGGAATTAACATTCAGTTTCATGGAGCGATCTTGCTCCTTCTGTGCCTCAGTTGCTCATTTCCAGAAGAGAGATGTTGTTGGAGTGAAAGCTTCTCTGCACTCAGGCCCAGAGGAAAGCCAAAGCACAGGAGCTGAATTAAAACCTTTGGACAAGCTGAGATACATGAAGTCACACCAAAGTGAAATAGAAATATAGATTTTTAACTTTTAGTAGAAGTATATGCTAAGTGCCTTAAACATTAAAAAGCTGCAGCAGAGACCTTGAGCATAGTTCTTTTTGCTACAGCAGTGTTATTCTTTCATAGAGTTCTTTATTTTAGACAAAATATAGATAGAATGAAATTGCTCACATTTTTTAGATATAATGTTCACATAAACAATAAGAGTTGATAGAAACCATACACGTAAATTTGTGTGATACCTATGTAATGCTTGCGATTGTTAGAATTAGACCAGAATAGGTTAAGAAAAGAAAAATTAGAATCGTGTGTTAATTTCATTGGTTAATTGACAAATATAATCCACACTTCTGTAAGAAAAATTTAGTTAGTTAGTTAGTTAGTATAGAAGATATTGGAAGATGAAGCTGTTCTCTGCCTGCTGTTTTGCTGCTGCTGCTGTTGGTTTTATCATGTAACCCCCTTGAACTCTGCCTTCAAGAAGCTCTGAGACTGTGAAATAAAGAACTCAGCAGAGCAGCAGCCTCCTCTGCTCTCTTTTGCCCTGGTCCAACAAGGAAGGGCTTCCCATCAAAAGCTCAACAAGATGTCAGTAGCTTCTGTCCCACAGGAAAACACCAAAGTGATGCATGCACAGCAGTTTGGGGTAGCCAGGCAGCTGAAGCATGGGAGTGGTGAAAGTACCACGGAGTCCAGGCTAGAGTTAGGGCTGAGGGTAGTCAGAGGCTGCTATTTCAGTGCTTTTTGGCTCTGTCCCTTCTCTGTCTTAGAATATGTGACACTGCATCCAGTCTAATCCTTTTCTGGGACAAAAATAACTGTGAAGATGCTACAGGCCATGTCTGGACCGTATGTAATTATGTGCTGACTCAGAAAGAAAAGATTGCATTTCTCCTTCCAGGGAGTCCTCAGTTGTAGGAGCAGAAAATTAAATCTGCTCATACTCAGGCTAAAATTACAGAGGACTTTTGTTAGAAAAGGAAAGCTGCCTTCTCCACAGTGGTTGGGAAAGGGAGTGGGAGCTCTGTGTGATCAGGACTGTTCTCAGCCATCTGGCAGAGGTGGTGACTAAGACAAAAATATCTGAGAACAACAATGAAGAGGAGACTGATGTGGCCTGAACACTGGGCCTTCACAGGATGGGATGAAGAAGAGGAGAAGGAAATTAGACACTGAATGTCAAGAAAGAGATTCCAAATGAAAATTGCAGAAATGCCTCTTGCTCGAGTGATTTGATGACAGAGTGTTCTGCTGCCTTTTTTGTGGAGGCAGGAACTTGGTGTGTGTCTGTGGAGGTGAGTCAGGGATGGTTGATTTGCTCGACAATTCATTAGGGTGTGCTTCAAAAGAAATAATTGTAGGTTTTATGTAGCTTCAATCTCTTCCTTCTAAGGATGTTATTTCAGAAAACTCAGAGCCTGGAGTGCATGGGGAATAAACATGACTTTAAATGTCTATGTCACATTAAATTTTGTGTAAGTGTTCTGAAGGTCATGGAAACCATGCGGTACCAGAGGCAGTGTACATCTCTCCACCCCCACATCCCTTGTCCTGCCTTCCATGAACAGTGGGGCAGATTGGAGGGGAGGAGGGGAGGATTCTGCTCTTTCAGGCCTAGGATGACTGCTGCCTGTGTGCAGAATCCTCCTCCCCCTGCACAGCGAGTTCCCTCTCAGCCCTGCTCAGATGGACCCTTCAGCACCACCCCGGGGATGCTGTGAGGTGCACTTACCGCACAGGCATAAAAACAACACGGGAATTTCCTCCTTTAGCTTGGCCTGAGCTGTTGATGCAGGAGAGAATTGCTGGGGAACATTTGGCTCTCTGTTTTTCTCCTCGTGTTTCTTTAACAACGTGAGAACGACCCAGTGTCAGGACGCAGAGGGACAGAAGTTATTCTACATCCTCCGGGCTGCAAGGGTAGTGCTGAACTAACAAAGTTTTGCTTTGTGGGTAGCTACACGTAGCAATAACGTGCTTCTAGCTCTGCATGATTAATCCATCTGTTTTAACAGCCACGGGCTAGAAACAAACAAATAAATAAATAAATAGGGCTTAAATTGCATCTTCTTTGATGGAGTTATAGACACAGCACTGGAGAGCTTGTATAAAATACTAGTTTTTCCCAAGGTTAGAAAATACCTGACTCCCCAGCAATCCTTTTTTTTGCCCAAAGCTATTCAAACATACTGCAAGCACAGCGGTGCTTTAATCTTCATGAGTAGGACACATGTGAAAAATCTGCTGGAATTAGATTAACCTTTCTCCGGAGGGGGGGCGGGGGGATGAGTGGGAAATTTTCCCAATATTCTCTTTCTAACCATTTAAATGTAAGTGTGTGTGCATAAGTTCATAATATGAATATTATATATTCATATATATTTATGTCTAAATAAATATATATGTATTACTAAATGCTGTGTAAATACTTGAATGTCACTATTGCTCAGCAGCACTCTCTTGTCTCCCTGTATTTCACTTATTTAGTTCTTTACCTTTTTATCCCTGCTCTCTTCCTTCTGAATGGGAATGCACTGAAATCCCCTTGGTTGAATTGCCTGTAGTTATCCCTCCAGTGCTTAGTCCCCAAACACTGTAGGAGTGCAGTTAAGTTGTAGAACTGCAGACCATTCCTGTCCTGGAGCCATGCTGCATTTCAGGGGAGCCCATCACAGCTGAAAGGTAAAGGTGTGCTGGTTTGATCCTCACCTGGATGCCAAAACCCCTAAGGAGCACCCAGGTGCTGAGGAAAGCGGTGCTGATGGTTTAATCTGTGTCTCTCTGCAGGGAGAGTGGTTGCAGCTGAATGTGCTGGAGATGCAGCTGCTTAGTAAATGTTAAACCTTAACAAATGTTAAACTGAGGGGTTTTTTTCTGACATCAACAGCTCACTCTGCCCTTCCAGCCAAAACAAGTTTGGGCCAGCAGAAGGCAAGCCCCTGCCAAAGCAAAACAAGTGGGTGATGACTTAATTGTGGCCTTCAGTACGCCAAGTGAGCCCACAAGAAAAATGGAGAGGGACTTTTTACAACAGCACATAGTGACAGGACAAGGAGGAATAGCTGAAGGACAGTAGGTTTAGATCAGATATTAGGACAAAAAGTCTTTACTGTGAGGGTGGTGAGGCCCTGGCACAGGTTGCCCAGAGAAGCTGTGGATGCTCCATCCCTGGAAGTGTTCAAGGACAAGCTGGATGGTCTAGTGATAGGTGTCCCTACCCATGGCTAGGAAGTTGGAAAGGATGATCTTTAAGGTGTCTTCCAATCCAGGCCATTCCAAGATTTTATGATTCCATGAAATAGAAATATGTATTTTCTAAGGGGCTGCATCTATACTGCCTGCAACACGGTAAGGTGTTCCTTGATATTAGGGAGGCAAAATAGGACAAATGAAGCTACAGCAAAGTTACAGTTCTGTAACTACTACTACACACACAATATTGATCTCTCAGGGTAGTTACTTGCAGCTGTACTCCAGCCAAATGCCTATCAGATAGTTCCACGGGGTCTCTGTGAATTATGTGTGTTTTGAACTATCTGAATTCACCACCTAGTCCCTGCTGTTATCCTTAAATTCTCTCTAGCATTTATCATACTTCACTGAAACAGCTTCAGAAAAGTATGCAAAGAGATTTGTGTGTCTGAGAGAGTGTTTTGATAGCAAAAGATTGATGAGCCTGACTTCCTTTGTAGACGTGTGGCAACCCCTCATTTCCCTGGGTTTGTCACCGTTTCCCAGCTCTCCAGAGAACTTTGCAGGCTGTCTCTTCAGATCAGAAGACTTTTCTGGATGCTTTGTACTGCAGAAACCACAGAGTAAAATGTCTTGGAAGAGTGAGATTGGAGGTGTGTGCGTCATGAATTGTGAATATGAAGAAGAAGACCCTGTTAAGGTAGCTGCCCTGTTTGAAGCTGCCAGGAGAAAAAGGCAGACTGTGGTTTGACCAGTCACCTACGCCCCTAATACCAATTACCAGCCCTCTGCTTTTGGGATTGGACGAGGAAACAGCCTCTGCCACTCCCCTCACTGAGGTGAGTATTGCCTCAAACAGCAGAGCACCAGTGGTAGTGGTTTCTGTCGTTCACACACATGACCCTTGGAAACTGGAGAGATGGCAACCAGCAGCCTCTTGCTATCATTCAATCCTTCCCATTCCTCTTTCAAAGTAAACGTGGTGCAAAGCAAGTCTGTAGCAGGTACTTTTCTCCTTTTCTGCCTCTGTTTCCAGAGCAAATGTTTCTTCTTTTGATGCCCAGTAAGTACATAAAGTCCAGCCCAGTTTTCAATGCAGAGTTAAACCAGCTCAGTTATTCAGAGATGTATTTTGTACCTTAATTTACTCTGTTTTATCTTCTGTTTGCACACTCTTCTTTTAAAAAGCAAGAGGTCATGACAAGCTTAGGTTATGGCCTACTGCTCAGTTGGAATTATCTCAGCTTATTTTTAATGCTGCCCCTACTTAACCTGATTTGTGGAGTTTGTTACAACTTGAGATAACCGGCTCTTGTTCCCAGCTGTGGAGCAAATTATCTTTGTGACCCTCATATCCTCTTGAATGCTCTCTGAAATGTGCGTGGGGGCTCTTACCGGTCTCATCATAACAGTGACTGGCTCTGTGACATTTGCTGTATTCCTGGAAAAATGGGTGCCTTGCTCTGATTATTAATGTGCATCATGATGCAGATTGCCAGCCTTCTATGAGCTGATCAAATCCAACCAAATAATGTGTTAAATGTGTCCATGGTGCCTTTGAAAACAACTCCTCTGGCCTGCCATGAGGCTCAGACCCACTATGTCATCTCACTGAAGATCTCTAGCTTGTGGAAATTCTCCACTGCTGGGGTACTGGGAAGCTGTGTGAGCAACAAGAAAACCTATCCAAAGGAAGGGGCTTGCAGCCCTAAAGCTGGATCTTAGGAAAGGTAGTGGGAATGGCAACAAAAGGCCAATGGAATTAAACACTACAAATTTTTTTGCTTCACATGTAAGCAGTCCTGGCAGTAGATTATCCAGT
The DNA here is from genome assembly GCA_013398055.1 of Ifrita kowaldi. Classification (NCBI taxonomy): domain Eukaryota; kingdom Metazoa; phylum Chordata; class Aves; order Passeriformes; family Cinclosomatidae; genus Ifrita; species Ifrita kowaldi. Next base: position 342,016 of record VZRS01009001.1, on the reverse strand, counting down.
TTCTTTTTCGGACCACTGGCAGCACTCCCCGAGGTTTGTTTCCTTGCTCGTGCATCCAGTCTTAATCATGGTGTGGATCAGCAGGGTGCCATTTATCTCTCATTTGTCTGCAGGTTGGGCTCCTTCCCTGTGGATCCATTTGTGTGACTTGGCCTGTGGATTGCCCCATCTAAATCCTTGCTGCTGAGGCCGAGTGCCTGTTTAGAAAGGAGTGCAGTTTTCAAGGAGAGTAACAGAGGGCTCTGAGCCTGTATTTCTCTTGGCAGGGTGACTCAGGGATCACTATCTGTTAAGGAGCCCTTGGAGGCAGCTTTGTGTGCTTGTGCTGTGAAGAGCTGGTGGATCTCAGACATGAACCTGTATTCAGCATTCTCTCTGGGCTCCCACACATGGATTTCCTCACCTGGACAGAAGGGTTTTTGTTTTGAGTTGCAAAAAGCCTTGTTTCTGGCTCAGATTTTGTTCTCAAGCTTCTACACTCCCTAAATTTAAGAGTAGCATTATGGTGATTAATGCACCCTTTCAAGACCTTACTTGGTTTACTTTTAAATCAATTATTTCCTTTGCATTTCCTGCCAATTTTATTTTATTTATTTATTTATTTATTGTCAGGGGTGGGGGGGGTGTGCAATTCCTTCATCCCATTTCCTCCCCTGCTTTATTTTCACACAGTCTGCGCTCTCCAACACTGAATACTTTGAGTGTAGAGGGCTGTGGTTCCCTACACAGGACGTTGAAATGTTTTCTGGCCTGTTAAGAGGACCACCTGCTGTATAGATGCCATATATTACCATTTTGGACACTAATAAAAATATCACCTTCACTTCCTTCTGGGAAGATAACCACCTACCTTATTCCTGGAATGTGCTGGAAGGGGGTACCACTCTGGGCTTTGTCCACATCCAGACTGACAAATGGATGTCACTGGGCTCTGGACCGGCTCATAACAGAGGGAACATCTGCTGGACACCCCGGAGTTTGGGCATGGGTGCTGTGTGCTCTGTAGGGTTTGGATGGTTGTGGTGCCACTAGATGGTAGTGCTGGTCAGACCCACCCGCTGATGGGGACAGCTGATGGCAGGAGCATCCCAGAACAAAGTGGGAATTTAAAGTTCATGAACGTTTCTCCCATGTGGTCTGGTCTGGCAAAGTCAAGCAATGGAGCCTCGTCTTCTTGTTGGACTGTGGAAATGAGCCTAGGTGAAATCAGCTGTGACTGGGGGCCCAAAAACATTGCACCACGGTTTTGTGTCACACCTTTTTCAAACTGGGTGTATTTTTTTTACTATACCAGCAACACGCTGTGCCTCAGGAAGATGGAGATACATTTTTTTCCCTTTACATCTTGAAAACCCTATTAAATTTGGAAGTGATATTCTGAATCTTCAAAATGCATTGGCTAGTCAAATGTCAGTGAATATATCTGTAAGTTTGCTTTCTCAAGTTACATAATTAAAAAAAAAAAAACAAATTACACAGAATATTATTTTTTCCCTCAATTTTATTTTATGACTTGTTCTAAGTTAATATACCCAGAAGTTAAACTGGCAAATATTCAAATATTTGTTCAGGGAATCTAAATGGACTATCTAAAGTGAAGGGTGATCTTTCCTCTCTTTTCATTTTCTCCAATAGGTTATTTCACATATTTCAGATTACATCAAATGGAAAAAGTCTCTTCTTTTGGGCTGCTTTATTAACTTCTTTGGGTGCATACCAGAGATAGATTGTTCCAATGTATTCTTTGCTAAGAACTGGCTCTGAAAGCACTCAGCAAAAGGGCATGTGGGAATGTGAATGGGGTTTCTGCATTTTTAAAAATTATTCTTGCAGGGGAAAAGACCACTCTACTTCATTTAACATTTCTTGGCAAAAAAATAAAGGCATCTTCAGTTCTGAGACTGTTTATCAAAAAGTGTCAGTTTTCTCTCCCCTTCTCTAGGCACTGCCAAGAACATTTGACTGTTCCCTTCTCCATCCCCTTTTCATCCAGTCCACCCATGTAGTGTTCCATTCTCTCTTTTTACTGATAACACATACTGCAAAACTTGTTTTCTTAATCTACTCTGATATCCTGCTCTCTGAAAATACCAAGGTTTGAATTTATGTGGTCTGCTGAGCTCCACTGCATTGTCTTCCTCTGCAAAGTTTGCAAGCAGGATGTTTAGGTCCTTCTTCCTCCCTGTGGTTCATCCTCCCCTCCGGTTCCAGCTGTTGTTTTCCAGAAGGCAGCTCTGTGACCCAAACACATGGAGTCCTCTGGAGCGGCCAGCAGTGTCACTGCAGCTGAGATCCCAAAGGGAAAGCCATTTTAGGTTGTTCCCACAATCCAGCTTCTTTCTTGACTGATTACTTTCTTCGGGCCTTGCCATTCCTGCTCTCCTTCGAAAGCCTTTTTCTTAAGATTGGGAACTGACCTGTTGACCCCAGTCCCTGCATCGAGTCCATTTCATCTCTGAGCTGTTTTGTGCTACTTCAGAGATGCAAAATAATCTTCAGGGCTGCTCAAACAGAGAAAGGCTTGGTTAAGTGGAGAGTGTGGAAATTTTCTGACCTGGGCTTGGAACCCTGTTTAGTTTACATGTTTGCTGGTTTGTGAATCCAGATATCGGTATTGCTTGACCTGGAGCAGAATTTAGATCTGGAAAGGATCCAGATTTGAGGGATATTCAGACCTAGGGTTTCAGATCAGCTCATGGGAGACACACATTCCAGCGGTAGAGTTTGAAACTTTGTTTATACTCCAATCACTTTCCACAGTTTGGAACCCTTCTCTGGCAATAACAAAGGTCCAGCAAAGGGACAATGGAAAAGAAACATCATCAACTGTTTCTCTAGCCACCTTGGTGCCAGATAGGCATGAGCTTGCTTGGTATATAAACCTTGCACTGACAGACAGCTGAAACTCACACCAACCCACCAAAACATGCATTGACCAATAACGTGTTTCTGGCCAAATTCTGTGTATTCAGCACTCTGGGCCTCGCTGGAGTTACACCAAGGAGAATGCTGGCCCCAGAGTGTCTGTTCATTGCTGTTTTGAAATTCAAAAGAGAGAGAAAGCTGATTATGTCAGCATCTTCTTGAAGTCATAATTCTTCCTGCTGTTTCCTTTAGAAAATATTCAAGATGACAGGAATTCTTGTAAATTCTATTTCATCACACATCAAAGAATTGGCCATGATATTCTACTCTTTTAAAAGATGCAACCATGGTTGCATAGTTTTCTCTATGAGAAAAGTTTGGGGGAAAAAAAAGCTTCCAAGTTCATAAAGATCCTCGGGAGTGAGTGTCTTAAGTTCAAAATTTTCTACTTCTCTTTTTTTGTTGTTGTTATTCTGATGGTGTTCTAAAACCAAAATTGTTATTGTCTGGAAATATATCTGTCAAACAAAACTTCTCACAGATAAAAGTTTGAAATTCTAGATATTTGTCACTCTTCCAGTTATAATCCACCTTTTCTCTTTGAAGTTGTTATCTTTGCTGAGTGGCTCTGATCAATACCTCTAACCTGTCATCAAGCACATTTCCCATATGTATTTCAAATAAGGGCACATGTCCTTTGCCCCATTTATAAATGAAAAACAGGCTCAGAGGGCTGAAGCAATTTTACCAATTTCACACAGAAAAATGAGGCCAGGGCTCCTGTGCTGTACACCACAATGTGTTGGGTCTTATTTTTTTCCCAAATGTTAGACACCCTTTATTAGCAATATAAACATCTCGCTCTGTTTTCACACTTACAGCAGATTAAATACACGGGAGTGGTGGAAACAGCAGAGTTTTCTGTGGGATTCAAGGGGTTATGAAACCAACAGCCGACCTTGAAGAGGGAGAGGAGGGGACTGTTTAACATTCTTTCATTGCCTAGTAAAATGCTCAAGGCCTTGTGTACCGAAAGGAGCTGCCAGGGTAGCTACAACACAGACACATTTCCCATTTACCTTCACCTCTGGTGACCCGGCTCCGTGGCTGGGAGCGTGGCAGCAGACCATAATGTCTCCTATTATGGTCTCCTCACCCCGATAGCCTGGCCCTACGCAAGCAGTCTCTGCTCAGCCCGTGATAACCGTGCAGCCTCAGCCTTCTAGGGTGAAGCTCCCTGGATTTTCTCACAATGCAGACAGTACATTCCCAAGAAACAGGAGATGTCAGAGGATGTGGATGAGGTGTACTTGAACCGAGCAAGTCGGCCCCGTTAATAAACAAGGGCTCAGGAATCCTGATGGGGTGGATAAGTGTTGCTGTCCTTCCAAATGAGCAGTCGGAGCGTGGTGCCAATGTAGACAGAAGTTTTGTAGCGGAGCCCAAACCAGACTGCTGATCTTTCATTTCCTAGATGCATTTCTTAGTGTTTCTCAGTGGGACTTGAAAAGAGAACAATTCCCCGCAGCTGAGGAACTGTCCCTGTAAACCATCAGTGCAGTACTTAATGTACTAGATCATATTAGGTATGTAAATTGAAAAAAGAATAAAAATCAGTCATTCCTTAGGGCAGAGGGAAGCAATCACTATTCTCGCTATTATGATGAACCTGTGCCTCTAATTTTGTATGATTTCCAGCACTGCCAGCTAGGACAGAGAAATGACAGCAGTTCTTGGGTGTATTTCCTATTCTCTATTTGCAGCATTGTAGCTGGGAGAAGATTTGTCTTGGGGCAAACATCCACTGAGGACAGGAAAAGAACATGGGAGCAACCGTGATCTCAGTGAAAAAGCTCCGAAGCTTGGATTCAATATCCTGTATTTGAAAATTCATTTGCCTTGCCCTCCTTGGATATGAAATCATGCTAGGCCTTAGACAAGGTGATCTTTACAGGATGGTGAACTAACTTCCTGTGGGCAAGGAGCAACTGTTAGAGGAGAAGAAACAAAGCTAGGGGTTGGAGATGAAAGGGTTTATGTGCTTTTGGCTTCCCTATTTACCAGAAATAGCTGGCATTAGAAGTAAGAATATAATTTGTTTTCTCTGTCTCGTCAGTGCCTTACCTTTCAACATACAGGGCTAAGAAATGCTAATTATGCATTTTTTAGCCTTTTCTGCAGCCCTTTTTAATATTCCTTCTCGTTATTGTGGGTGGGAGTGAGGAGACACCCTTTCTAGTGCAGTGGTGTAAATGCGTGCACGTTGCCATCACAGGAAAATATTCAAATAAATAGAGAAGTAACAAGCAACATTTCTTTTTTCTTTTAGGCTTTTTCTTTTCTTTTAGACTTTTAGTGATTTTCTTTTAGACTTTTTTTCTGCGTAGAGGTCAACATTTGAGGTGTGCCCAGTGCTACTGCTGTGGTGATAGTTATTTGCTCAAAACTGGGTGGAATATATGGGGGAAAAAAGTAAATCTCCCATTGCAAAGAACTTGATTTAGGAACTCCTCTGGAAAGTTCTTGAAAAGTATGGTTTTTTAGTTGGCAAGCAGGTGATTCTTTGACTGAATTGGAGGGAGAATATACCTACACATAAGGGTTGAGAAAGAAAATACACAGGCCTTAAAAGACGTTACTGGTTTATTCACAAGAGTGCAAGACAGGTTAATGGACCCAAGGTGGTGTGAGACTTTAGGGAAAAGCAGCTCAGTAAGAGTTGCCAAAGCCTTTGAAGCCAGCACTGGCAATTTTTGTCATTATTTCTTTTGGAAAAATTATAAATCTCTAATTTTTTTAAGGGATGTCATTGATCTGAAGGAATGACTGAGTGTGTGATTTTTGAGTTCATGTTTAACTGAGTGTGGAAGTAGGCAGAAAGAGAGCAGCACTACGGGTTTATAGAGTGAAAAATGGAGATGACTGAAGGGTAGATCTGTCTTTAGATGTTTGGATAAGGAGGAACAACTAGAAGATTTATAACAAAGAACTTTTTATGATAAAAACCCTCCCCGATATCTAACTGTAGTATTTTTAGTGTTCATTACAATTTTTAATCATCAAAATTAGAGAAAAAACAGTAGTTGTTTTGAATAAAGATCTTGATGCAGTTTAATCATTCTGGTAGGAACACGATCCTCATTTCTCTCAATTCATTCCAGAGGAAGGGAACACTGGGTTTGGAGAGGAGCTTTTTCTTGACTTTTAATTACTTTTTTAGTTGCAGGTGTTATCAGAGGGTCATCCCTCTTTTCCATAGGAGAATCACTCTGTGAGCCCCTCAGAGGAGGGAGAGCTAACATCATGTCCCTCTCTTGTGCTGCAAGGAGCCATGCTTTCTTTAAGGAATACAATATCCACGGAAAAGAGAGGGATCAGTTGAAAATGCTACCATGGAACTGATAGGAAGATGGCCTCACAATAACTTTTACAAATTACTCCCTATCCACTAACAGAATAAAATCAGTAATCCTTTTAAGGCAGTTGGACAATTAGATAGGCTTGGTCATGTCCACTTGGGTGTGGTTTCACCAAGGCATTTTAAAGGGGTTGAGGGTCAATAAATCACTGTCCCTTGTATCTTGTTAAAGGAACAGAACTTAGAAGTGTAAGGGTAAAGATTCAGATCCCAAAGTTCCTGAAAGCATACTGGGAATTATTTTTATGAACTTCATCAAACTAAGAAACAGGTCTAATAATTCAGGACCAAAATGGGGAAGTCTGAGGCAGCCTGAGAGCTGAATTTAGTCTTGATGCAGGTGTTTAAGTAGTGAATTATTTTGTATTCTAGTCCTGCTATATATTTTTGCATTGGAAAAAAAAAATCAATTCAGAAAAGTGCCTCTCAGCAGCCTTACTGAAACATTCACCAGTCTTTGGGAATTTCTGAAAGCTTTCCCTGACTTCTACTGGAGTCTGCCATTGGTACACATTGCTGTAATTAGAAGCAGCTTATTCCCTTCCTGGAACTTGACAGGCACAATAACTGCATGTCGGAAACACCATGCTTTCTGTGCTTTTCTGTGCTCAGAGTTCAGACTGGGCCACAGAAGCCACTGGGTCAGATCCATGAAGAACCATGTGGGAGAAGCACGAGGCCTTTCTGACTGACCTGCAATGCACGCTGTGGCTGTAAATCAAACGCAGTTGACAGATTAAGGGACATCATCTGGAGCTGGACCTGCTGGCCAGCCAAGTGGTGTGGCCAAGGACATTGATGTGATAATTATTGTCCCCTTTGCTCATCACTGAATATGGGAAATTGATTAGACCCGTGGTTAGCAACCTCTCACCTACTGACATGAGCTGAGATCATGACATGGTCTGTGCAACTATCTTAATAAATGAACTTGTTTTGATAAAAGGTTTATGGGAGTCCCACAAGAATGTTTGAGAATAAGAGCCCTACTGACCAGAAGGTAACACCAGAAAACTACAGAGTACACTGAATTGCGTGTGAGCTCACAAAAGTGGTTGGATTAGCTCCCCCAGAGATGGTTTCTTTTTAAAATAGTTGTGAGAAATAACTGTCTTAAGCAGTTATTGAGATAATTTTCACTGAGCTCATCACAGTAATCTAAATTAAAGAGAGCTGGGGAATTTTTTTTTTTTGGAAATGTTTTCTAAATTTTTCAGTGTAAAACCAAAATCAAACCGACTTCAAACCCCTAACTCCTTGCATCAACAATTCTTAGGTTTTTCCTCAAGGAGGACAAAGGCATTAAAACAGACCAGAATCTGGTGGAGAAAACATAGGGCCAACACATGGCAGAGACATGGAAGATATCTTGTCTGTCATTTTATGGATACTCTCAGTAGCTAACGAATTCCTGTCTGCAGCCATTTCGAAAACCCCAGGAAACGTTCACGGGCTACAACAGGTAAATTAAACACTGGGATCTTTCAGTCTCCACCTTTTTTCATTTTTTCCTACTGACATCTGTTTGTGAAAATTGGAGTCGTGGTAGGTTTTATTGGAGAACATCATCTGAAACCAGGATGGTAACTAACCCTGTGCTTCAGAATGACAACAACCCTAGCCTAGAGGTAAAGATCTGATGGCCTGCTACCAAAACATACCACCTCATCCATCTCTTCTTTGCACCCTGCAGTAATAATTATTTTTTTAAAAATATGAGTTTAAACTCCAGGTAACAGCTCATCACTACATGTAAATGTCAGACTCCTCCACAGAGCTTTAATTAGGTTTTTGTCTATCAAGTCTGAGGGTATCACTCTTCCCTACCTTTCTGCCTCTCTAAAATAACTCTTTGTCATTCCTGCTGTGTGTTCTATTGAGTTATAAACCTGAATGTTTTAACTCCATTGCAAAGAAACACTCCTTCACAGAAATTCTCTAAAGCAAGGCTCTAAAAAGGCTTTTTGCATTTATTATGGTTATTTCAAATATTGAAAAAACAGAGAAAAAAAGCAGCAGGCAACTTATTGGTCTATTACAAGAGGTTTAATATTTACAGAACTATCTAGTGTTCTTTTGCTTTTTCTAGTTCACGCAGACAAATCATTATTTTGTTTATGGATTTCTGTTAGATACATAGTAAAACCATGTGTATTTTATATTGTTAATAACACTCACTGCTTTAGAATTGAATTCTGTTCTAAGGAGGGGAAATACCCCCTGAATGCAAAAGTTAAATAATTTGGATTGAAGTAGATGTAAACTTCTATCCCAGATTTGTACTGAATTGAGCTGAATGTTTACATGAATGTGGTTGAGATTGTATCTGTCCTTAGGAGATACAAGATTTTTGGAGAACAAGTGTCAGTATTCAGTGTTCTAGCACAGGCTTTGGTGAGAAACTCAGAACTATAGAAAGCTCTGCACAGAGAAACCCTAAGAACAAAGAGAAGATTATTTGGGCTTTTTAAAACAAGGTTTTTCTCCTTTTCTTTTCCTCGCTTTTTTTTCTTCTTCTCTTCTTCTCAGTTTTTTGTTTTCTTTTTCTTTCTCCTCTCCTTTTCTCTTCTCTGGCTATTTTGAAAGCTGGATATCAAAAACCTGGCATCATTTACAAATTCCAGACCTAATGTCTGTTGCACAATAATAATTTAATTTCTTTTCAGTTAGATTTGCAGAAAGAAATCCAAGTTAAAACCTCAAAATATTCCACTGTTTCTGATTACTTAGTTTGGTCAGATCACCTGTGCACCAGCACTGGGGCATGAAATCTTACAATTGCTTTTCAGGAAAATGGGAATTCGACTTTTATTTGGGTTATGCCCCTTTGGGGTTCTTTATTGGTTTTTTTTATTTGAATTTTTTTCATGTCAGAAGTTCCATCTGGGTCTCCTTGATATTCCTTGTAGGTAATGACAGCTTTGACTAGGCTAGTGGAAATAGAGTGGAGAGTTAAATCATGTGTACTGACAAAAGAGTTTGATAAAACCCCTTATTTTTTACATTACTGATACATTCTTAGTCACCAGAACTTGCTGGATTTTGAAATGAGGTTCTGTAAATTCCTGATACTACATAACATTTAAAAGGAAAGAATGTGAAGGTTTTTTCTGTGAGGCATAATTGCAAGTCTGCCTGTAAATAGTTTTCAATTTTTTTTTTATTATTCTGCATGTTAATATTTCATGACAGGCCACGGCTGCTCCGAGTGATACAGAATATTTCAGTCTGGTTTAGGACCGGTACTTGACACAGACGTCTGTACTACAATGATGAGCAGTTCCCTTATTGAAAAAAAAATATATTTCCAACTCTTCAGAGCAGCTGTGTTCAGTGTTTATCATTTATACCCAGAGGCATTTGCAAATACTCCATCCTGGTGAGAGTGACCTCTGAGGAGTGATACAGCCTCTTTGCCCATAAAACACCCCCGGGTATCAGAGTCTGTTGACAACTACCTTTTAAAAAAACCCCAACCAACCAAACAAAACTCAAAACAACTTAATTTAATATGATAGAAGCAGGAAAAGACAAACGCTGCTTTGGGGAGTCAGGCTGGAGATGGAAGAGACCATTCCAAAAAGGCAGAAGGCCAAACTCCCCTCAAATCTACTTCAGTCTCCCCAGTCTACTTCAAACTGAAAATGGAGAAGAATCCTTCGAGTGGATGAGAGAAATTGGCTGTTGGAGTGTTTTCTCCACACGCTGGCTGCCAGGGCTGTGGGGCAGGGGCTTGACCCATCCCATGCCAAACCCTGCCGGGGTCAGCGGAGTCCTGCCCCAGGTGCTCGGCACTCTCTCCTGCTGCGAGCTGCACTGACAGCCTTCCCCCTGGGCAGCTGTGCCCACAGAAAGGGCTGGCCTCACACAAGCCATCATTATCACCTCCTAGAAACCTTGCACAGCACCAGACAGGCCGCTGCTTTGTATTTTCATAGCCTGGGGTAATTAGTGCCTGGCATCTGTAGCGGAAATAGAATGCGTAACCCCGGAGTTTCTAAGATGACACCGTCTTCATCACAGGTTTAATTTTGCAGAGAACATAAAGGCAGATACATCAAAATGCCACGGAGCCTCCTTTAATTAAAGCCTCTTTTTCCTTTTCTTCTTAAGATATGCATATGGATTGAGCCATTAAAGAGAAAGATAAAAGGAGCCCCGAGCACAGTTTATATACAGCCTTTATGACTGCAGCTACTTACTTTGCAGGAGACATTATTTTGACTGGAGCAAGTTACGGTGTGGCTTGACAGAACTCAAGGCTGCTTTGTAGCGCTCCAGAGGCAGGCAGTGACTGGTGTTGTGGGGTTTCACCTCCCAGCATAGATTCTGCACCCAGATTTCATGCAGTGCTCTGCCAGATGTGACATTATACCCCCACTACTGTTCACCGTGCTTTCGGTTACTTGCTTGGCCCAGTTTTGGGGGAAAAAGAACAGATTACTGCTCCCCTCTTCAGTGCTGAAGCTTCCTCTTAACACCCATGCTCCGTATGATTGTTTACCACTCACATAATTTACCTTTCATAAGGTATCTATTATGAACCTTCTCTTCAGATTAACAGCGCATTATCCTTGGAACATGGACATAGCTGGCCGCAGGTGAAAAGTTGCCTCTGCACAAAGCACCAGCATAAATCTCCCAGACTGCTTAGCCCAGGATTTCACCTCAGCAGCCTGGGATCAAGATCTGTGTTATTTAGTTGGCAGGACAGCATTTGGTGGGTTTCACTGAGGTTAGTTAATAACCCTGTAACTTTTTTCAGCAGCCTTGAAATAGTTAGCAAGGACATTTGGAGCTGTGCCTCACCATAGATGCTGTTTGACTTCTCTATTCCAGGACTAACAGCCAAATAAGTTCAAATAAAATGATCCAAATTTTACAGTGCTTATTCCGGTAAAATTCACTGTTTGTTGTCCTTAGATTAAGATTAAATAAAAACCAAATCAGGGCTTTTGGAACTGGCCCCTTAATAGCTGGAAGGAACACTGGAGACATCTAATGGAAGATCAATATGTGAGAGTTCAGTACAGAAAACACTGTTTTCTCTTTTTCTTTTTTATTTTTTTTTCTTATATATTATCTACAAGCACAAGCTTTCATATTTTTAATGTAAAAATGCATACAGATCATTATATATATAAAAATCAACTAGCCTTGTAGCAAACTGCCAGATCCAACTATCCCCAGGTTGGGGACAACCTGTCTGGATCCAGGTGCAAACCCAGAGGCTGATCCTCACTTCCATCCGTAGTTGCACCAAACCCCCAGATACGAAGATTCTCAAAGTTCTAGGGAAGTTTTGGGTCCTGATCCAGGTCGTGCAGCACGGGCATGACTAACTCTTCATCAATTGAAGATAAATATTTAAAAACTTCATAAACGACAATCAACTTGTTGCAGGTAACAAGTATCCCTTTCACCTTTCCTCCCCGTTTTTGTTTCATCGTCCTTCCCATCCTCTCTCCGCAGACATGGCAGCAGGCAGAGGAGAGGAATTTAATGTTAGTGTCACGTACATACACTTAAACAGCAGCAGGAGAAACAGAACTTAATCTGTTGATGTCTGCTGCAGAAAGGCTACTGAATGTGGGTTCATGCTGCACTTGGCCTTTTCAATGCTTGGGCAATTTTGGGCTCAATTTGCACACTGAGGAAATATGAGAGATTTATAGTGTAGCCACTAATAAGTTGCAAAATTGTGAGCAACAGTAAATCAAGTTGCATTTAACACCATGTTACACGTATGAACAGATTACAATATACCATAGTAGAACTGGCTATGGGGGAAAAAAATAATGAGCAATTAAGTAAAGAACTTTGTTTTGGAGGAAAGGTCACAAAATAGCGGCCTCCTTTTTGCCCAAGTGTTTATCTTGTTTGGCAGTTTCCAAATTCAGTCTTTGCAAAGGAATGTTACTATTTTTATTCTAAGTTCTTTATGCAACAAGGGATGCTTGCACAGTGGAAGATTTTATTTTCACCAGGATTTTATAATTTGTCCATACAGATGTTATAAAAGAAGATACAATTTGCTGGAAATCTTTTGGAAAGTATGAGGGCCGTAACTCAGCCTCCCCTTCCTTTCAACTCTTCTAGCATGAATACGATTAATTATTTTCTCTTGTCATTCATTTATAACCTTTTCGTATTTTAAACGCAGCTCCAACATGAACCCCAAGAAAGGTTTTTCAGATGAAAGAACTGTTGAAGTTTTCTGAGAGGGGTGAATCAATTGCTTAGCATACCAAAGTAAAGACTCAGCTGTGTTGCCATGGGATTGCAGGTAAGGATTTTGTTTACTTCAGACACAGTGCACCAGCACCGATTTGAAAGATAACAGAACCTTAGTGCTTCAACTTGCAAATGCTCACTCTGGCTCCTAATGTAACTACACTGCTTGCAAGTTCAGCCCCTCAACTAAAGAATTCTGGTTTGTGAACAGGCACTAGCTCGCTCTTTTACACTTGTATTGATTCTACATTACTAACAGGACTAAAAATGGCAAAACCTCTATTTTTTTCTGGGTTTTTTTTTCTTTTTTTTTTTAAAAAAAGTTACCAATATGATGAATAGTATGGGAACAAGTGTGTCACAGAGGCCTGTTGCAAGAACCCTCTGCCCAGAAGCACACGGTGAAGTTTCCATTGCAGTGTGTCCAGCTGATGGACAGCAACACACGTGAAAACGAGGACCAAAATATAGACATTGATTCCAGGACAGTGAAAGGAGTTTTCCACCATCTAGAATACAGAAGCAGAGAAAACAAACAACAGCACAAACAAAATATACATCTGGATGTGATGTTCTTTGCTGGTTGGCTAAAAGTGAAAGTTTAAAAAAATTTACTTTGGTAAAATATCTTTAAGTGAATGCTTGTAATAGAAGTCCTAATTTGGAAATTTTCTCTGTCCACAGGGATACACAGATCTGCCTCTTCAGCCTGTTCCACCACCTATATGGCTACCTCTAACCGTACAAAGGGCTATCCAACTAGATTTACTCCCTTTCCTACCTCTGTGGCAATCTGCATTTGATAGCCTTTTGGAGTTACTTCCTCTCAGAGGCAACCAACCACACGAAGCACAAAGCAGTGGAGAATGAAGCTGTAAGTAGTTGCTACAAGGGGGCTGTTCCTCAAAGAACACTGCTAGTTTGTCATCCCAGCCCTGTGGCTGGCTGTGGTTCTACACACTGACAGTCTGAGCTGCCCAAAGGGACGCAACGCCACTGGTGGGAGACCAGCACAACCTGAATGAGAAGCATCCAATCTTGGTTCTTGCATCTTTTAGCAGTTAACAAACCAGCTAGACAGGAGGTAAAACTTGGCAGCTGGCTTAAATGAGATGATGAGGGAGAAGGATAAAAACTGGACACCTCTTAACCCAGGCACCAAAATCTGATAAAACGCCCTTTCACTTCAATGTGCCTGATAAAAGTCACAAAAAGCCTGCACTGCTTTAAGCCCCAGAGTGCTCCAAGCAGCAACTGGAAGCTTAAACAGCTGAAAATTATGGTCTTTTGATATGGTAGAGGCCACTGAGATCTGATTTACGTTTGGGCTTAGACTTTAAAGACTTGCCTTCCCAAGGATTCAGTTCTTGTTCAGTATAAGATAGACTAAGAGGAACTACTTGAATTGAAAAAAAGACCAAAACAAAAAATGAACAAAAGCTAAAAACTACCCACAGCTAAATAATAGTAATATTTTTTTTGTTGTTTTTTTTAAGTTTGATTTCCCAACACATATACTGCCATTTCCCCAAGCACGGTACTGCGTTTTGAGGGGGGAAATGCTGAAATGCCACTGGACTAGCTGATTATTTCTTGAGAATTCTGCAGTTTCAGAGGAGCTAGAAGAGCAGCTGAACTTCAGCTCTCTTGAAATGTGTGTCTAGCTGGCTAAATACTCCAGGAAATAGACCTTTCCTGTATTTTTTGCGTACCTTGCTAAGAACATCAACACCCATGGATTTGACAAAAATAACAAGGAAGGACAGTTTGGAGTGAAAGCACACAATGAGCCAACTTAGAGCTGGTGAAGGTGTCAGGTGAGCTTTCTGATACAACGCAGCAGCCTCTACACGTATTCAGTCCTGGAGGACACCAGTTGTGATGGTTGTTGGTGGACTGTCGATGATGGCTGTTGATTCAGAGGGTTGAATCTTACTCTCCAATGGCTACTGAGCAGCTGTCTGGCTGGAAATGATGTTTAGGCACTACTGACTTGCAGGGGATTGGAGCTAGCCACATAGAAGCAGAAGAGTCTCTCTTGGTTGCCAATCCCCACAACTGTCTAGTCCTTTGGAGTTCATTTGGTGTTTTTTGTTTTTTTCTTGGTGTTTTGGGGTTTTTTTATCCCACACTAGTCAGAAGCAGTGTGGCTAAATGCATTTCAAAACAGGAAAATAGTACAACTCCGTGTTACTCAAAAAAGTGGTGGTGTTTGTCTTTTTTTTCCTTTTTCATTGCAAAGCTTTGACCATTTTTCATTAAACGTGCTCTGCTTGCCCCATCCCTACTCCAAGCTAATATGCTCTAAAATGCTTCTCTGGCTTAGGACAGCTCTTTTTAGCTGCTGATTTTGGTAAGCATCTTATTGATGGCCTGCTTGACATGGGTGGTGGAGCTTCGTCTCCGCGTCTTGCCCTGGACCATCTTCCGGCGCCGCACCTCCCGACAGAGCTCATAGAAGGCCTCCATGATGTTGCCCTCTCCCGTGCAAGCAGAGCACTCGTAAAAAGCACATGCAAGTTCCGTGGCCAGCTTTTCACCTTCCTCTGTGCTGACTTGCCTGGAGTGATCCAAGTCTGCTTTGTTCCCCACCAGGATCAGGGTGACATTTTTGGGCTTTTTAACTTCATCCAACAAGTTCTTAAGCGGCAGCATTTCCTCGAAGCTGCCTCTGTCCGTGATGTCGTAAACCAGCACGAAGCCCTCACCCCATCGCACGTGTCCTTCTTTCTGAATGGCATCCTCCTGTTGGAAAAGACAGACACCAGCCTTAGGAATCTGATTTAGGAAGAAGATGGCAGGCCTTCAGGGAGGTGTTGGTCCTCCAAAGCCTACAAAGCAGTGTACATCTGCTTTACATTGTATTTTGCACATTATCACTTTTCTTATCACGTGGCGCAGGAGAGCTATTCCACCCAGTGCCATGAGCTGCACAGGCCAGTGCAGTGTGAGCACCTGCCATGTTTTAAAAGGAAGGGAGACCTGACTATGACAAATCTGCTCTTCACGTCAGTGAGAATCGCTGACTGAAGTTGTAAAGCCTCATCACTTGACTGTAGAAATGGATTGTGGCTTTGTGCCTAGTGATGCCGTGCTGCTGGGCTGGCCCTGAATCAAAGGCATGACCACAAAACAGTTTTAGCCCCAGTGATGCCTGAAGTGACCACCTTAAAAAACCAGAGACTAGACAGGAATAAGGGAATAAAGGTAAGTATTTCTTTGAAGGGCCTTCAAAGGTACACCGTGGGGAGCCAGAGGCCACTGCCAAGATGGACTCCAAGTCACAAGTTCTTCACATTTTTATAAGTTTGGTTCATTTGCATATCAGGGTTAATTCTCCAATTAAAGCTTCAGCTAATGATGTAATTCCCCTCAGCTTGCCCCCCTCTCAGAGGCTTTTGGTTTATACTTTTGGGCCTAGGACGGTCTGAGTGTCCTTGGAGAGCAGGCCCAGAGAGGCTTTGTTATGTCTAACTAGCACGAGAGAGCAGAAATTAACAGGCTACAAGAAACTTCAGAGTTACACACTGGGCAGTGCAGGATTTGAAAAATATAAAAGTTAAAACCTAAGGCATCACCAGAGTAAGCCCCTTGACTTGTTTGTTCTCCCAGTGTTTGAAAACTCTGAGCAGGATCCCTTGCAGAAGGGTGGATCCAGCATGGGGAGCATTTGAAAAATATAAAAGATGCAAATCTGTGTCCCCAGAGCAGAGCACAGCTGCCCCCACCTCACTGCTGCCACCACCACGCTCCCCTCCCCTGCTGCGCACCCGAGCCAAGGAACTGGGAAGCAGCACATGCACCCACGCACCTGACCAGCTGTGTCTAGTATCTCCATGGAAACCACTTCATCATCAATGGTAGCTTGGTGACGATATGTCGACTCTAAAATAAGAACACATATTGTGAAACGTACCAAAAGAACGTAGTTTTCTCCTTTTTTTTTCTTTTTAAATCTTCCTCACAGATCTCCCAGCACAAGAGCTGAGATGTGACACACAGTTCGACTAAATTTTCTTTGCTGGAGCTCTTCCAGCCATTCTGGAGCACACTCAAGTCCTCTTTTCTACAGCAGCAACACTTTTACCTCTCTCCACAGGGCACAATCTTTTCTTTCCCATGTGTTAGACCAGCAAAAGGCTGGTGGATGCTGCAATCTGCACCCAGCAAAGGACAGTTTGCTGTGGCAGAGAGCTCTGCAGAGCTGTATTCCATTTTTCATGTTTGCTCCTAGGACAGGCTGCTACCTATGGAAGACAATACCACAACTCTCAAAGTATCCAGCTCAACAGAATGTCACTGCATAGCTTGGTGATCAAAACCAGTATGGCTGCAGATCAAGGAACCTAACCACTAAGCTCAGGCCTTGTACTGTGAAAAAATTACAGACCAGTTAGGTATTTTAGGAATGTGTGTTTTAAACATGCTGAAATCATCACATCCCCCTCTTCTAGCAAGGGATCAAGCAGTGATTTCCCTGTTTATGATTTATAAGGACAACCAGTGGACATTAAGCATTTACACTATGCCATAGGAAAAAAAACAAACCTATTTACTGTCCCAGGTTCTGGAACCAGGCAACTAATCAGAAAACTAATGACAAAGGAGCTTGTTTTATCTTAATAAGCTGATAAGCTAAATTTGATAGCATTTGACCTAAAACGTGGAAAACTATCTGTGCTAACATTCAGATTTATTGCTGTTGCTTGCTCACAGATGTCCTACATCAGAAGGCAAATATGTGTGCTGTAAAAGTCTGGCCAGTGACTATGAATGCTTTGCATTGTCAGAGACACAAGTCTTTCATTTGGTGCAAATCTCTTCAACAGGAATGAAGGATATCTTTTAGGAAACACATTTCTTTAACTTGAACTTCTGGAAGGGCTTGTGTTTGGTGAATGCCTGTTCTCATGATGTACCTCTTCACAATCAGGAACGTTTCAATGCTGTCAGTGCTGCAAACAGTCTCTTCCCAAACCCAAAATGTCCCACCCCCTCCCCGTGCCACCTTAATCGCTGTAATTGCCCAGCTGTCTCTAATAGGGACAAATGGTCAATTTACTTGGGCAGATGGCAAGCAATCTTGCAGCAGGGTTTCAGGCCATGAAGACTGGGTTTTCTGAAAGGCTGTAAATACCCCTTCTGGTTAGTATTTCCAGGCTGTTGAAGGAGTTGGAGTCTCCCTTTGTGATCCTGAGGCAATACCTACACAGCAGAGTAAGGTACCAAAGTCTCTCAGTGGTATGTCTTATCTGTCCCTTCCACGCACCCTCCTACGTGCAGCAATTCCCTCAGGGAATGCAGAAAAAGCAGGAAACGCTCGTTTGATGTGAGAGCTGCACCTTCAATGAGTTATTTCAGCGTTCAGTGCTAGGTTGGGATTCCCTGTGTAGTACTCCAAGCTCGAGGTTATTTAGGAACTTCTGCTTTGCTTCTTTGGGGGAGGGTGCTGTGGAGAAGAGAGGGCTCTGTGAGTAAGCGATGTGATTTTAGCTCCTTACTTGCTAGGGCTTTGCAGTGCTTGAATGCCTTCAACCATCTGGCCCTGCTCGACAAGTCGCTGCTGAGAACTTCTCCACAGAACCTGAGAAAGTGCTCACCTAGCCACGACTGCAGGGTATCTGTGAAATGTCCTCCTTAGGAGGCAGGATGGGGTAGGCCATACAGCTCTTCCCTATGAAATGGGAGAATAAATCTCGAGGAATAGGGTTTTGCTCGCTGTGCAAAAGCAGCGTGAATCTTAAATGAGATATTTGACTTCTCAAAATAGGACTCTGGCGGCGCTTTATGTTGCAAGTTTAACTTGCTTTGGCTGCTCACGTTGGAAAGGAATCTGATCTTGGATGAGCAGCACCGATTTAGGTCGGATTTGTGTAAATAAATCTTAGTAAATGTGTGTCTGTTCCTGTGCTTTGGAATGTGTGGTAGCTGGGTGAATTTTAATGAGGAGCGTAAAACAGCTGGACGTTGAAAGCATTTTTGGTGTAATCACAGACATGGCTGCTCCTTCAAGGGAACAGAAACATCTGAAGAATCTGGTTGTCTTGTAAATTATGAGCCCTGAAGATTCATGTTCCAGTCTGCTCACATTGATCCCATGGTACTTCACAAAAACACTGCCTTGCTTTGGGATTTATTAGTATCATTTTCCTTGTGGTACTGCCTTTTTTTCTCCTTTTTCTTTTTCAGACGTGCAGCCAGAGAATAATTACAGGGCTTGAGATAACTGCTGGACCCCTGACTGAAACCACTGATAGCACAGGTGTCTGTGTCTCAGCTAAGCACCCTTGACTCCTATTAGAGCTGATGAAATAAAATAGGTGCTGGTGCAATATAGGTTGCCTGAGCTCTCTCCTGGAATAAACTGCACCTCAAAAGTACTTGGAAGCCTAAAACTGGTCAGTTGAATCCAGGCTGTGAAAGTCTTATGCCTGCATCATCACGGTTAAGTAGAAAAAGGAAGGTGTAACACTCTACCCAGTGGCTCTCAGGATGATTTTGGGCAACTTTCTGCACTTCAGATTGTGATTTGCACCAGGTGCTGCCTATATATTCTCTCTATAGCTACGTGGCTAAACCCTCACAGGTGGAACAAACACCACAGAGCTGGGTTTTGCTCACCACAAACTTGGTGACAAAGCAGAGTCAGGGAGCTGCTGTGCAGACTGAGCTGTGGCCTGTCTGAAGCTGGCAGTGCTGTGGAAATAGATTTATTTGCTCTGCTTCGATATAAATAAGTGAATCTGACCTGTTCTTGCTGGTCTGGGGGCGTGCTGTGCTTCCAGTCATATTCCCAGCTCAAAGGTGCTGATGAGTGTGGCTGATGCCAGCTTCCAGACTGGCTCCTGGTCATAAAGCTGAAGTCCCCCAGCACTCCTGCTGTGCAAAGCACTCTTGGTCCTCATAGTTCCATTGTTTGGAAAATTGAAGTTTATTTCAAATGTATTTAGAGCTGTCAAAAGGCCTGAGAATCATGCTGGAGAGTGGTAGCAGTTGGTTTGGTTTTGAGCCACAATAATTCATTAATAGGAACTGAATAAATCTTTCAAATGACGACAACTGCTGAGTAATTATGGAAAAAATTATTTTGCAGGGAAAAAAAAAAAACCAAAACCCAGCAACTTCCCTGGGGACTCTTGGTGTTGATAAGCATATTACGGATATCCCTATTCTTCTGAGCAGCATGATTAAAAAAAAAATACAGGAACAAAACCTACTTATGTAGGGAAAACTTTGAAGCCCGTGATCCACAGACTGTCTATGGATGAAATATTCAGTCCCAGCTTGGTCACATCACATCCTTGTATTGTGTTTATTGTGGCATTTTTAACAGAGTTTTGGCCTGTAAGACTTGGCTGGTCATCTCTCAAACCTTTTGTTTTGTCCAGGACTATCCTGTTTTTCTGAATATATTCATTCCAGGATATTGTATTTTGTAGAGAAAAACTATTATCTGGAAATTAATTTCTAGCTTTTGGGTTATATTTGCAGTGATGTAAAAAGCTGTTTTCAATACTTGTTTATTTTGAACTGGCAATATATATTGGGATATGTCACAGCTCTAGAAGGAAATATTTGCAAGGAGCTGTTTCTTGGGTTTAGGAGTAGGTAAATCAGGTGAGATGGAGCAAATTTAGAAAGAAATAGTCTGGTTGCTTGTTTGCTTTTAAGTACAGAGGGACACAAACTCTCTTTCCATACAGAATTTCAGTTGATTTTTTTTTTGTCAAGAAAGGCTAATAAAACAAGGACATACAAAAATGCTTTAAGAAGCTTTGGTCTCATGGTGGTTTTCAGCCACGTGGATCCAAGAAATGCAAGAGGTCTGGAGAAAGACCTTTTGTGTAGTGACTGCAGCGGAGTTTTCAGACCAAAAACTTCAGCGAACAGCCATGAACTTTTAAGTCATGGTTGGATGGCAATGGAGCAGTATGTCTAAAAGACAAAAACTCCCCATAATTAGTTCTGTTAACAGAATAAAGGCTCCTGGTTTTAGTTTGGGGTGTTTTTGTTGTTACCTCACTACTCATTCAGACTCCTGCAATCTTTGGCACCCATCTGAGTGCACCTGTCTATCACATTTGAGAACAGTGACTTTGACAGCCCGTTGGGGGGGAAAAAAATTATTTCTATCACTAACCCTGGCGCTGTTCTCCTTCCTTGGGCCAGCCCTGGTGAAGTCTGTCCCCCTCTGCATTTCTTTGCTGCTTCAGGAACTTTGCACATTTTAGAAAGCCCCTGTAAGCTGAATGGATCCTCCTGACTCAGAAAGCCTCTCCTGCCTTCTTCCTTCCTCAACCCCAGCTCTCCTCAAAGCACAGCGGAATTTATTTCTCTTGCTTGCATCTGGCTGTTACATGTTCCCTCTATTATTTACCTTACAGGAGGGTTTTTATTTTGCCACCACCTGTAGTTTTACAGTAGCACAGTACCACCCTTGTGTATTTAGAACATATTTCTACTGCTAATGCAGTGTAACCTCACGTGTCTCTCTGTTCATTAATACCACAGACCCCCAAATGAGCAAAGTTGGGTTATGTGTTAATAATACCTTCAAACAACATGACATGAATGGTCATTGCATCATTATTATCATGTGTAAAAGCAGAAAAAAATAATAAAAATTGAGGTTCTGAAAGGAAGCCTGGTGACTCTGACAGTTTGACTCGGACTCTTCAATGTTGTGCTGTGCATGTGCAGCCCCAGGAGTCAGGAAATAGGGAAGGAAAAGTTCCAGGAGGTTGTGACACTCATCACAGGTGTCATGTGCCCTTTAATGTGCAACTGTCATGCTACACAAACACTCACGTCAGGCTACAAATTTCAACCAAAACACGTATGAAAGAAGATACTCGTTTGCAGAGGTATTTCACCCAAGTCTAGAGCCTCCAGCCTGCTTCACAAGCTGTGAATGCTGCTTTTGGAACCCATATGGTGATGTGCAAACAGGTTTCTTTTCTAACTTCATTTTTGGCTGCCCTCTCCAAGGCTACGTTTGCTGCAATCAGGGTTGTGGCCGCAGTGCTGCAGGTGTTCCCAAACCAGTCAGGTTAAAGCTGAGCACAAAAGGAGCCATGTGGGAGGGACTGCTGGCAGCGAGTGTGCCTTAGCTTGCTGAGCTGCTTTTAGTTGTTTTTCTGTGCAAGGTGAAGCTCTCAGAGGTCTCTGTTCTATGTAAATCGAGGCTGGGTGAGGCATAGCAGCCCTGTTCATACCCCTAAGGAGGCACAGGGCAGAACAGCCCTCGGGCAGCCAGCAGGCAAGAACCTCTGCACAAGCCTGGACGCAGGGCTGTCCATGGAGATGGGCAGGTGTGGGAACCCAAAGTGCAGAGAATATTTCTCTGCCTGTTTTGAAGGGTTCTACCCCCCTGAACAACACTGGTTTTGACCTTCGTCCTTGGAGAAAATTACCTACACTCTGGGAAGAATTAGAATCAACACTGGTGTAAACTAAATGATAGAGTAGTCTGTAAGATTGTCACAGGGTGAAAAATTTAGAGGTTTTGGGTTTGTTAATGCAGTAAATAGATAAAAGCTAAAAAATTCAAAATGGAGGATTGTTGTTGTTCTCCAGGCCTTCTTCTTCTTCTTCTGCACTAGATTTTGCAGTAAAAGTGAATTAGGGTGATTGGATGAAAAATTCTGCAGTTCCTGTACATGCAAGAGGGTGATTTATTGAACATTGGTAGAAAAGTAAAAATATCTTTTGTTTTAAGCTTCCATTGGGTGATTTACCCTTAAAAGGGCTGTGCAATCTTGATAACGGGGGCTTTCTTCTGCATTCTTTACTGGGTGCTATGTCTAGCACTCTGTTCCTCTGATAAGACTTAATAAAACAACTATCTAGAAGCAAAGAATCTGAAGACTCCTCTCATCTTTTCGACCTTCTGGCCAGGACTCTATAAATCCCCCTCATCAGGGGAGATTCCATAAATCACAGTAAAGTGATAGGCAGAGACCATTCCAAGGTCACCTTAAGAAGAAGCTTCAGGTGCTGTGGGGACTTATGAGGGAGAAAAAGGATGCTCCGTGGAGTACAGGGACACGCGCAAAAAACCCAGCTAGTGTAGTGTGAAATACGGAGAACAAATCCAGGAGAAATGAGGCTTGATTAGGTTGCTGCTTCGTGAGCAGTTTGGTTTTTATCATGTTTTCCTATTTCCCCACAAGACTATAAAGTTCTCATCTTGGCATGAGAGGATCTGTTGCATCCCTAGAATTTCCTCTTTTCAGGTAGAACACACACATGATTAAAAACTAGTCTACAGAAAAGCATCTTTTTCTTGATGTGTTGATATTTTCAATAAACAACATTTTGGCCTCCAAAGAGAAATTGTAGAATTGTTTTCTTGAAGCGGACTCTAAAAATAATGAAAAATGTCTTTATTTGTTACCTTCTGCTGCACACAAGTATGATTTTTCTCATATATTTTTTGCATAAATGCATGTGAAGAATGGGCTTCTTTTGAGAAGTGAAGTGGTGCTGCTTTTCCTTTCCTATAGGTTCTGTCTTCATTCAGCTTTTACTGGGATAGGCAAAGAAAATGAGGGCAGGTACCTGGGAACTGAATTCATCAAAGCATGCTAAAACCAAACCAATAAAGCCAGAGCAGTGCTAACAAGTAGGGAGTAAGCTCAAAGGTTTAAACAGTTGTTGGTTGTTTTGGTTTGTCGGGGGTTTTATTTTGTTTTTTATTTAATTTTCTCACCAACACTTGGAAGGGATGTTGGTTCTTGGTAGGGATAACGTCCCTGATAAATTTATGTCTAAATAAATCATATTTTGCTATGCCTTTTTGACTGATTGCAGCAAGAAGTCTGTTGGTGAAGCTGAGTTTCACCTTATTTCTGACAATATAAATGAAAACCAACCAGTGAGACTTTTCTCACCCCCAAAACAAGTAGAACAAAAGCCTTCTCTCCTGAAGGTGCAGAGGCAAGCCCTGGAAAATTCTGCTCATCTGGAAAACATTTCAGAATATGATGAGCAACAAAAGTAGGGGCAAAATATTTTGCAGCTGTAGCTATAGCAAGAACAGCCACTGCCATTCCTGAGTTTTGCGGTCTGTTGAGCTACTGTAAAAAAGGCAGTGTTTTTATTACTGGCATCAGGAATATCTTCATCCTGAGACTCATATGAAAGAAAACAAACCACATTTTCAGATAACTGCTTCCCATGTTATTGCAAGCATCTTCTGTTGCTGCTCTCAATTACAATTTCATCATTTCAAGCCTTTGTGGAGCATTTTAGAAGCCAGAGTTGGTGTTTTAAGGTGCTTTGGGCCATATGAGTCCATTTCCTTAGAAACACCTCAGAGAACTTGGGAATACTTTCATGGCTCATTACTGTAATACATTCAGTATAAAGTCCTCCTGCTGAAGAGCATGGTAAAAAATGATGCAACATATTAAATGTATATCAAGTTAAATAATGTTTCTACTGTTTGGATATAGGAAAAATATAAGCACCAGATGAAGCATAGGAAGGCACAACCTAGACTGCTGAGGACTGAATCCCTTAAGCACCGAGGCAAAGGAATGAGTAATTCTGTCAATAAAAATCGAGGATACGGATAGCTGGAGTCTGGCTGGAGAATAAGGCTGTTTCCCAGTGATTTATGAAGTGTCTACACATTTGTCATGGTAGTCCCTGAAGCACAGGCTGGCAGCCACTCCTCCCAGCCCCAAAAGGTTGGCTACCATCACCCCTCACTCTGGGTGAGGGCCCACTCAGGACCACATGTGTTATTCCCAGCCTGGGCTTGGATAAGCTGCAGTTGTCAACACGGGTGTTCAAACCAAATATGCAGGAGGCAAAGTTCTGCAAGATGATGGCAGAACTCTCTCCACTTTTGCTCCCTACAGAAAATGGTTGTTCTTCATCATGAGCACTGTGTAGACTGCACTATCCTGTTGTGCAGCAGGAAGAGGAGAGGGCTGCCAACCTTTACACCCAAGGGCTGAGGGGGCCATCAGTTAATGATTTATAAACACTTATTTTACTGTGAGCTGCTCTGTTAAAAGCTCTGTTTGCTGTCTGGGCAGTTTCTCAGTTGTGCTGCTGTAGGATTTTGGTGCTAGAGACAGGCAGTTAAACCTTCAGGAGTGTTAAGACAAACTTGCTGAGTAAGCCACAAGTCAGGGAAACTAGAAATCCAACACACAAAGACATGTTTCTTTAACTTGGGATCTGCAGCAGGGAAGGCAATCCCAGGGATCAGGAGTTTGTATTCAGATGGTATTCCAGCTGTCCAGACAACGTGTTAGCTGAATAAACCACACAGCAAAGACAATCCTCCAGAACTGCATTTGGACCTGAGCTCTTTATCATGGCTTCAATGGCACAAAGTTACCCCAAAAAGATAGTTCTTGCATCTTCTCTTGCTGGGATGAATTATATATAATAAATAATACTAAATGCTCCGAGAGAGGTCTTGATTCCCACAGCTAAGCTGTTTCTGGGTCTCAACCATTCTGGTTAAAGCTAGTTTGGATATATTCCTACTTTGCTCTGTTGTTTATGCTGTTCATATACACCTGTATTTATCCAGTGCAGAAAACAAACTCAGGCCAGCATTATTTGCTAGTTCTGCCATATTATTTACATCATGTATGAGATCTGCAAACTCTCCTTGTGATTCCTGATGATACTATTTTGCTAACAGAACCCCCCAGCTACAGATGTAAGCAAAACTACCCTTCTAATGTAAAGATAATAATCTTTGCAATAAGTTTTCCAGTGGGAAAGGCCTTCTTGCCAGTGCAAATACCTTCACAAAGTCGTTTCTGCTGTTCTTGCCACAGTGGTGAAATGTGCAAGTCTTCAGCTAGTCTGTGGGAGATTCAGTTTTCTGCTGTGGGAGAATTCAGGGCTCTAAGAGAGGTTTCTGTCTCCTTCCTTCAATCAATTTGTACTACTTTATCTCCTATCTTTCCTGCTTTCCTGACACCTACACATTTTACCCGTGGGAGAGGGTCTCTTATGGGCTGTCTGTGTGTCACATTGGACAGGACTTTATAGAAACACTGTTCAAGTTTTTTATTCTCCCAGGAGAAAAAAGAGTGAACAAAAACCCATAAAGTAATTGCGATATAGTTGGAAGAAATACTCTTCAAAAATGTCACTATTAATCTAGTAGTCCTGGCAAAATTATAATTTTTTCTGAAGACCCCTATTTCTTACAGTTACCTCTACTCCTTTAAAGCAGTGAAGAGTCTTCTCCCTATCCCATTCAGATTAAATAAACCCCTTTGCTTTCTGTCTCTCTTTGCCTTCACACACAGGCCAGTCCGTCATGCCCTGTTCTACTGATCATGTGTTCAGAGAGAGTTCTCTTTTCAGAGGATGGGCAAAGTCATATGAAGTGTGTGAACAGCTAGAGAAAGACACCTAGGGGCAGTGTGAGAAAGCCAAGACACTTTTAGAAAGGTCAGCAAAAATATTATCTCCTTGTTTGCTGATAAATTCTAAGTAGATTTTTGTTTCAAATCCACTCTTTGCTTGCTGTTTCTGTGTGCCTTTGATACACATCTTCAATCTGAGTATCAGTTACTCCAAGGATTTACAATCCTTCTGCAAGATGAAGGATTTTGTAGGTGAGACACAGAGGCAGAGACTGCAGGCAACAAACCAGCTACAGAGACAAGAAAAGAACGGAGCAGCCCGTCTCCTGCGTTTACCTGGGGTTTTAGTTGTTTGGGGCTTTTTCCTACATAGCAAAAATTGATGTTTTAGTCCTTGAGCCTCAGGAACCCCCTGATTCTCCCAACTATATATAAAAATGTTAATCCAGAACAAATGATGAAGCACAGTTCATAATATCCCCCCTTTTTCTTGCAAATTGTTCCTGTTTTGGTGGAACAACAAATGTGTTCTCAGAGAAATGCTGCAAAATTATTTTTAAAAGCACTCAGCCACAGCAATGATGAGTTTTCTTCTTTCATCATTTGATCCAGGAGATTCTCCCTGCATGTCATGGCTTATGGAGGCAGGAAATTTGCTGCTACCCTTGAAGTACTCTGCAGACCCTCTGTCTGTCTACTGCTGTGATGGCTCTTTTGGCTTCCTCCTCCTTTTTCTTGCCTTTTAGCAGTTCCCTTGATCACTCTGATTCAGCATCTCCAATTTTAAAACCAATTAAATATCACAGTGAACCACAACATCTCTCCAACCCTGAACTCAGGTGAAGGCACCCTAAATTCTGGTTACTGCCAGTAGCTCCTGGGGGGAATTGCTGAGATGCAGACTCTTACTGCAATTTACTGGGGAGAGCAGCTATTCCCAGCAGCCTTGAAAATGATGGTGTCAAGCCCTGGGGTCACTGAGGTCCACAGGAGTCCCACATTCATGGTAAGAGTGTGGCTTAAGTGGTGCCCTAACCAGGACAAGCATTTTGAGGCCTCCTAACATCATGCCAAGCTTGCTTATTTGTTTTTTAAGTTGTGTTCTGTTTAAGAACATGTAAACATTAATGAATTTCGGTGAAATACATGTGGGAACCCAATCCCCTTTCCCAGTACATATTTAACGAGCTAAAGAAGACTAGTTTAATGCTGAATTCTTCATGTATTTAATATTTTAGAAGACAACTGCTTGTATTTTTAAAAATGTGCAGTTCCAGCCCATTCCTACATAGAGCTCTTCTGTCTAATTCTGTTTAAAATGTGAGATAGCTGCAATTTACTGTAAATGAAGACGGGTGTGGAAACCCATTCACCTTGATAATGCCAGGCAGGAATTTTCCTTGAGGAATTTAGCACCTTTTGGAAAAGCAAACAAAAACCCCATGCCAAGATGGTGACAATGACTTGCCAGTCAAACAGAAATATTGGACAAGTCAAGGCTGATGAGTAACACTCTCCAGAAAATGACCTTTGCTGTGGTTGTTGCCCTTTGGCTGAGAACAGTTAAATAAAAAGTAGAGTGAGATGTAGTTTTTTGAAGATGCAACTGTCCTAGCAATGTTTGCACAGATCGTGCACAAAAGTGGCCGAGCTGCAAAGCCCTGACTCCAGCAGCAGCTCTGTTTTCCAAAGCTTGCAGGGTTCAGTGACGTTCCTCCCGCCAGAAAATGTTATTTTGTGGTTGGTAATTTGGCTCCTGGAGGTGCAGCATTCTATCCAGGTGCTGCTAAAAGTATGGCCCTTCATTTTCTGCTGGCAGGTTGGAACAGTAAAGGATATTTATAAGGTGTGTTTTTCCCCTTCCAGTTAAAATGTGCCACCCTCGAATAAAAACAGGAATGGGTTTTTTTTTTTTAATATGATGCTTACTTTAGGTGAATGTTGAATTTCCATCAGGCCTTGAATAGCTTGGTGAAAGATTTCCTAAAAATAGGAATTATCTGGGGATTGCTTGCATCAGAGGGCTAATGGGTGGTTGAAAACTTGACATAAGAAATAAACTATAAATCTGACGTTTTTGTCACAGCCCCAGTGATTTTTGGCAAAACCTCCCGTTCCTTAGTAGCTGGATGGTTTGCATCTGTTTTACTCCTGTCCTTTTAGAACAACTTGACAAAGATGCTTATTTCTCCCTGTAGAGGAAATGATTCTCACTGACACAACTTTAATTTTTCATATTGATTGAGCATGTTGATATCCCTCTTTCCACAGAACTGCCAGTCCATGACTGCTAAGAAGAAATGAATCTATTCTGCTAAAAGTTCTCAGTGAATTCAGATGTTTACACATAATTGGATCCCAAATCACTGCAGGATGACCATGCTAAAAAGAGAAAATGCATTTTTTCAGGCACTGTTTTTCAAAGCTTTTCAAGGTACAGTTCCTTTCTGATTGATCTCTGAAGACTTGAATAGTGGTTACGATTCCAAAATAATTTTCACCTCTAACACTTCAGAACCTTCTTTGTGATCTGTAGTTTGACAAAATAAAACTTTACAAAACAAACTCTGGTGAGCAGCTTCCACCAGAGATTACTGTGCTTAAGAAAGAACTTATTGACAATAGTTTATTAGTTTTTGAAGTTCTCAAACCTTTTCCTCAGAGCAACCTGGAGTGCTGAGCATCACAATGACTGCAATACACAATTTAAGCTATTATTCTCTAAACTGAATGGGCATGTAGAACTCAGTAAGTCAGAAGAGATTCAATTTTTTAGTTTATTGAGATAAGACTGCTGCCTGCACGAAAGCTGCAAAGAGAAGACAATTAGATTCCTGAGGGGCACGGTAATTTGCAATTGCATTCATTTGTAAAACAGAAACAAATGTCAAGTCATGTACAGCAAAAAGGGCACGGGGCCTTCATAATGGGGCAAAAAACAATAAACCTTGTAGCTTGTAATAACTTCATTTGTGTGCTTAAACAAGGCAAAACGGATGCTTTTGCATGCAGTGTCCCTGGAAGAAATTGATGAACTTGGACTACACTGATAGAGAAGACTGTACACACTTCTTGTCAAACTCTTAAAACGATGCACTAGTGATAGAAACGTGAAGTGCTAACGCTAATAATACCAACAGAACATTCTACTGAACATTCCACTGTGCAGCACGAGGCAGGTGACATAAAATTCACTGAGGAATGTACTGACAGTGGCAGATAAAAGAATGTACTGGAGTTCAGGTTGTGCTGAGATTTATTTACCCATGATGGGAGTTTTAAGTATCTGTGTCTTGGGGTGACTCCATCATGTATATCCCCTATCGCGGCTTTATGCCAAACAATTAATTTTGTGCCTTTAAACTGAGCTTGAGAGGGAAGAAAAAAAAAGGGACCAAGCAAACTTTTCAAAGCAGTGTCTCAAGGACACGGAGATTCACTCCTCTGTGTGCTCTGGCTGCGGTAGCATGGGGGGGAGCATCCTGCTTGCTTCTTCAGCCAGTTTTTTAGGGTTTTTCTTTTTCCTTTCTCTCTCCAGCGTGAGACAGAGAGTTGAACTTTGTTTCCTGGGACTTTGGTTTTTTCCCTTCTTCTCTTCTGGACTGTTTCAACAACATCAGAACACATCAGGAGAATTTTCCCCGAGGCCCGGGGGGGTGGGCCCTCACCCAGCTCCGAGGAGGAGAGACACCACACCTACAGAAGGACTCTGAAATCTTCCCAGGTTTCTCTCTACAGTGAGAGATTTCATTATTTAGCATTATTAACCTTTTCTGGTGTGTTTGTTAAATAAATAGTTTTTAGATCTTTCACTTTCCTTCGAGGAAAATTTCCTTTTTTCCCGAACCTGGTGGGGGGAAGGGTGGTTGTAACCTGGTTTTCTCTCAGAGGATATATTGCTAGATTTTGGCCAAACCGGCACAATCTGTCATAGTTCTACTTTGCCAAACAAAATTACTTAGTGTGATCCTGGATAATCTGCTTTTCTCAAAGGGCTGCCTGGGGTCTGTAATAGAATATATTCATTTCTGCTATGCAAGTTTATGGCATTTTCTATTTCCTTAACGACACCTTTTAAGGAAAGAACATTAATAAAGAAATTGATATTTAACTGTATGATCTGGGTTAGAGCCGATCTGGGTTGGAGCTTGCAAAGAAACATTAGGAAGGAGAGAGGAACACATTGTTGGAGAAGAGGGAATTTTCCAGCCCTTTACTTTGTGTGTGAATCACTTAGTCCTGAGGTACTGAAGACACCTTCTAAGAAGTGAATGTCCTGTCTTGGACTTCTTGGCCGGCATTTGCTCTGGTGCAGAGCATTTAAATATATGCTAACTTAAGAAATACTAAGAAATCTGACCTTGGCAGAAGTTTTAAGTGAAGCCTCCAATTCAGGGCAACTCTTTGACAGGCTTTTTGAGATACCTGAGCTAGCTCCTTGAAAGTGCCAGACCCAACAAAGCTTAGTGGGAGCAGTGGAAGGGACATGTGGATGCCCTTTAGATGATTGGTGCCCCTATCTGCCCACCCAAAAAATGAGAGACAATGTATGTTTAAAAGTGAGGACAAAAAAATTACCTAAATCTAGGTAGACTGACTGTAAAAAACTATCTTTTTTTGGCCATGAATTTTTAAGATCTGTATCCCAGTCATCTTACTCTCCAGCAGATGTTTGGGTTATTCAAAAGCAGAAAACTGATCTCACTCTAAATAATTTGAAGAGCAAAATATTAAAGCAATTGATTTCAATGGCAAAATTCCCACGGATTTCTGAGTGGGCAGAAACGTGCCTCATACAATAACTCAGCTTTTGTCTGAGTGTTACTGCTCCTCTGTTCTGCCATCTTAGGTAACAACTTGTTCCAGCTTAAAATGACCACAGAGAAGCTTTTTACAGCAAATTTCAAGGCTGACCGAGGCTTGGAAGTTTAACTCTGTGATTTCCATTGCTTCAGCTGTGCTATTCCACACCATACTCCCAGAACACCATAACCTACCTAGTGTTGGGTCGTACTCCCAGATGAACCTCTTGGTCAGGAAGCGCACGACGAGAGCTGGAGGGACAGAGATTTCGGGTGAGAAGGACATGACATCAACTCAACAGATTTTTTTAAGCTTTCCCAGCAAAGTCTTCAGTGTGAGTGGACACGTAGCAGCTCCCCTGAACTGCGAGCAGAAGTCAGTGTGTGTGGCCCACTTCACATTTTTGGAGGGGGGCAACAAAACAAAACAAAAACCAAATAAAAAGTTTTTGCAACATTAAAGCTGCTACTTTGGATGCTTCAGGTTTCCTATAACCAGTGGAAAAAAGAGTTGGCAGTTTTGGAACCAGCTTTGACACTTCAAAATGGGAGCTGTTCAAAACAATTTTGTTCTTGAAAACTTGCCTTCGGATTGTAAACCTTGTAAGGCAGAAATAATTGGCTAAATTGCCTTCTCTATTTTGGCATGCCTTCCTCCTAACAGTTTAACTTCCATGTTTTGCCTACTTGAAGCAAACAGATAAAGTATTTTAAACCAATGGTCAACACATGCTATTAATCAATTTGCAGTAATAGAAAAAAAAAAAGTTAGATTTTGGAGCACTGGACAGGTAGTTCTTAATTTCAGCTTGTAGGCGAAGATCTTGCTATTTATGTTCTTGTATTTAATATTTTCTATCCCTCCAAACCCTTTAAAAACAACTTATACAGACTTTGATTATTCTTGAATTTAAAACTAAGCGGCGCTTTGAATTTCTAGTGATGTAAATGAATCACTTACCACTGCAAACCATCCAAAACCCCTTCTGCCAGTGAAGCCAGAGATATCACTGCACTAGCTATGAGTGCAGTAATTACAGCCACAGGAAAAGTTTTCCTTGTCATCAGACCTATATGATTGTTCCACTCTTCTTTCATTTGCAGGTGGACAGTAAAAGGTGACAGCTAAACCCAGTTCTGATCCTTTTCAAAACTGAAGCCAGGAGAATGCCCTACATCCCAGACTTCCATGCCCAACAGGAGGGTAAGGCAACAGTCTGCAGAATAAATCTAATGAATTAAGATTTGCTTAATCAGACAATCAGAATATTAGTTTTAAGAAGATTAACTACGCCTTATACTTGGAGGGGTAATAAGAAGCTGATCCTAAGGAAATGAGATCACCACACAAGAAGCAATTGGAAGTTGGTATTATTTTAAGTTTCTATTTTCCTTAGGACATTCTACTTTGATTTTTTTTGCTTAGGCTTTGCTGAAATGCTGTCCTTGTTCCTCAGAGTAGATGTGGCAATTCTCAGTCAAAGTAACTTTTCAAGTCATGGCCCTTAACCTGAATGTCATACCAAAAGAAGATGACCTCTTTATAGCTTATTTTCCACCCACAGTGATGTTGCACCAGGACTTTTTTTCTGCACCTTTTACCCTAGCTGGAATAGTTCAAGCATCTTGTTGTTTAGAAAGTTTGGTCATGATTCTTCTCTAATTGCTCTTACCATCTTCTTTGTCAAGGACAGATTTAAAAAATGCTTTCTTCTTTGACAGCCATACTGTGATGGAGAAGCAGTGATGGGCCACCTGTGTGGCAGTGCCTGAGCCTGTGCCTGGAGCTGAAGCAGGTAATGAAGAGAGAAAAAGGCAGAAGAACCTGTCCAACTATTTTTATACTTAAACATGGTCCGCTTAGTTATGATAACCTTGTAGCTGTAGAAGGAAATTGCTGGAGAGGAGAGTAGAAATGATGGAGGGGACTGGAAGTCTGTCGAGCACATCTAAGGTCATGGAGAGCAGCAGCTCTGAAGGAAAAGAGGGAGAAGAGCTGATTTTGGAGGTGCCCAAAAGTGACAAGCCAAAAGAAGTAAAAATAGAACAGGAGTGGAGCTGCTGAGATGAGCCTGGGAGGAGAAACCCACGGTTTTGTACACAGGATAAAATGGTTCAGGTGTGCAGTGCTGCAGAGGGGAAGAATTAGAGATCACAGGTGTAAGCCCTGGTGAGAAGGGGAAAGCTAGGCTGTATTTTACCTCCAGCACATGCAGATCCATAAATAATTACATGTTTAGGAGGGAGCTGAGCTAAAGAAAGGAAGGGTGGGAGGTGGCTGCCATGCACAGAGTCAGGTGGCAATTAGTCTCTCTGCTGGCAGATCTCAGCGGGGAGCACAGAAAGCACAGTGAGCCACTTGCGAGGCACTGCTGCCAATAAAGTACTTTTATAAGTACTTCACTTTTCTTTGGGCCCAGCGAAGGGAAGAAAATACCCCCTCAGCACAACCCCAGTGAGTGGGGATCTATGAGCTTCGGAGCCACGTGCTCTTGGGGCTGGTGCAGAACTGCTGCTCCTCCAAGGCTGGCTCTGCTCAGCCTCCCTGCTTCTGACCCAGCCAATTCCTCCAAAATACTTCTGCTCTCTTTCATGGCAGTGGTCACAGCCCATCCTAAAAGCTTTTAACTTCCACACATTTTTATGAGGCTGAAGATTAGCAGCTAGCTGCATTTCACAGATGGGGAACGTGAGATGCTCTTGATCCAGAGTCTGTTCTGTTTACAAGTATTGCAGACTATGCTGGATGGGAAATGTCTTCACTCTTGCCTCATTAGGGGCGCTTAGCAGATGGGCCCCTGACATCCAGCTGAATATTAAAACAATGTATGTGACTTTGCTGCCTGATTTGACTGAAAATAGGCGATGAGGGAAGAGCTGGGAAGGGCATCCAAGCGCTTGGGCTGTCAGTCTGGAGACCAACTTGCTGGCTCGTGCCTCCCTCCCCAGCAATGATCCCCCAGAGCAGGGGTATGACTGTGGAGCCACGCTGTTTATGTTGAGCTCACACACTGCCAGATGACATCACTTTTCTGTAAAATGACTCTGCCAGCAGAAGAATCAGCAGTGAGGACATGAGAAATTCACCACACTTAGAGCTGTAGCAGTCAGATTTCTGCTGCTGGCTTAACTAATGCTTTGGGCAAAGCAATCCAATTCCTCCATGTCCTTAGAAATGTTGCATGAAAGATGAGTTGAGATGGGCATTACTTCCCTCTCACCTGAGCAAAGCTGTGTGTACTGTTTGACCAGTCAGTTTTACTTAGACATGCTAAACTGTAATGCTAATAATGAGCCAAAAATAGGCCAACAGACTAAAAAAAAAAACCAATCCAAATGCTGGGTTTTGATTCAAAATAACATTGAGGCTGAGACTGTCTGAAACACATTATTTTCTGATTACAGTAAGTGACTAATTCCAATATTCATATTAAAATGGCCATTTCCAGTGCTCATCCTCAAATTCATTTTGAAGCAGCCGAGAGTCTGATGCAGTAGTTAATAGGAGAGAATTTCATGGCCCTGCACAGAGACTAGGCCAGGCTCTTCCCTGGACACTTACTGCTTGTGAAACACAAGAGCTTGCAGGCTTGGAAGGAAAGGAATCTCCAACAAACTGCACTGTGGATTCCCGCTGTGCTTCTCGCAGACATGACCACCACCGAAGGGAATTGATGTAACGTCCCAGCGAAGGAAGAACAGACTCATGTCTCCTTCTGCCTTTCCTGACACCCTCGCTTCCAAGTCAGCTGTTTTGCACAGGGTATAAATTAGGGTAGGACTTGGCACAGGACTTTCATTCACTCATGTTAAAAACTTCTGCCTCAGAAGTTATTCTTGGAGAAGAATCATGACTATCTGTCAACTACATTTGCAGTGCAACTCCACTGAAGACAATGAAGTTATATCGGGATTTAGCTTGGCATATAAACCAAGATTATCAACCACATAATTAATCAATTTCTTTTGGACTTGTGTGGCTGAGTCCCTTACTCAGCTTTAAAAATCCCAGTCCGTATCTTTTGGAGCATTTTTTTTGTGTGTGTGTGATATTTTGCGTCTTGCTTTAGATCTTTGTTTGGATT
This sequence comes from Ifrita kowaldi, assembly GCA_013398055.1. Taxonomy (NCBI): domain Eukaryota; kingdom Metazoa; phylum Chordata; class Aves; order Passeriformes; family Cinclosomatidae; genus Ifrita; species Ifrita kowaldi. Next base: position 307,266 of record VZRS01009001.1, on the reverse strand, counting down.
TAGTAACATATAAATGCTCTAGCTAAATTTACAATCTGTCTGAATACATATATTTGTGGATTTGGTATCGTTCCAGCTAATACAAGCTGAGTTTTTTGGGGAAGAAAGGAAGCAGGGTTCTATTTGAAAAACAACCCCCTTCCCAAAAAGTTACAGAGTTCAAAGTTATTCTAAGAAAAATAACAATTTTCCTCAGTGAAATAACTGTATGATGACTCTTTTATGCCATGAGAATTTTCAGCTATAAAAATGGTCTGAAAGTAGCCCCATTATTTAACTTATCAACAAGTCCATTCCTGGTGCCGTGATGATGTGTCATCAGTAAACCACACTTGGCAGGAGACACCAGACTGGTTAAAACCAAAGGTTGTAATGATCAAAAGGCACTTCCAGAAAAGAAGTGTTTCACTTTTTCTTAAAATATGTATTTTTGTTAGAGAGTTCATCCCCCATTCACCTTCTCAGAGGCCCTTTATGTATCGGAATTTCAGTCCCCCTGGAAGATGTGGTGAGCTTCAGTCTGCAGGATGGCAGTGCTGCAGGATTCTGGCAGGTGATGTTCTGCCTCCTTAAACAGCTCTGTGTCCATCTTTGGAAAATAATTCTTTGTTTTAAAGGCAAAACCATGAGAATTTAATTTGCTTCTGAAAGTGCAGGTCATCTGGGAGTGTCTGTGTGTGGGGAACGTGTGGACCTATAACACAGAGCCCTTTTCTGATCCTGATCCATCAGGGATGTGAACGTGCACTCATTGCCCCTTGCTCTGCATCCATGGGCCCGGCTTTGACTCAGCTCTGACAGGATCTCTGGCAGTTCAGTGATGTGGGGATGTGAGAGCTGAGTGAGACAGCCACAGGAGGAGTTCTCTGCCTTTGCCTCCTCTCTGGGTTTGCTCACTGTGGTCACTTCTGATGCTGGGACCTGATGCAGCAGACTAGATGTTTCCTGCAGTAAATCTGATGGAGCAAAGCAAGATCAGTGAGAAAAATAAGGGGGAACTCAATGGAGTATAACCATGTTTTGTTTTACACTGCCTTGCTGTTTCAAACTCTGCTTGTTTCGGGCATATTTAAGTCACAATTTTAAGCAGTGAGCTGTTCAGAAAAATTACTGTTTATGATTTTATAGTTTTTCTTTAACAGCACAGGGAGGTCCTCCACTGACTGCCAATAGAAGTTTAAAAAGTATATATACTTTTATACATGAAGATCAATTAAATATAAATACCAAATGTATATATTCTCATATATACCACAGAGCAATTTATATAGAACAGTGTGTGTGTATATATAGGTGTACAAATACTCTGCTACAGTAAATACAGACCAGGATTGAACAGCTGTGGGATGAAATGTGTTGCTTTTGCCGTTCAGGAGGTTTCACTGTGTAGTGCAAGCCTCTTCCTTCAGTGGTAATGGTAAGGACTTCAGTTCTCTGGATTCAAATCTGAGCACCAAAAGTGGTTCAAATGTCTTTTTGTTCTGGTGGAATATAAAGGGACTGTAATACCTGTCTCAAATATCTGTCTCAATTCCCACAGCAGGATCATGGTTGAAGCCAACATTCCATGTTCAAGCATTTCAAAACCACTAATATATTTTCAGATGTACAATATTAAGTGCTCTATATTGGATTTGTCTTTACAGTAAATAATATTTTACCTGCAGAAAGTGAGTGCAGGACTCCAAAGGCCGTTTCAGATAATAATTCAGTAGGTTGTTCAATTAGATATCAATAACTGACCTTCTTTCCACAGGTTGTTTGGAAACAGTATCCTACTGTGGAAGAGACAGAGACCATAGTCCTGCTCAGCTGTGGTTTTTAGCAGCCTCCATCAGGTTATTCATCCTCTGGCCTGACTAAATGTCACTGTATTTCATGTCACTGTCACTTTTCAATTTCTACTACAAGGTTTGGGGGAGTATTTCATTTGTTCGCAGCAATTCCAGTCCATCCCAGAGGTAATTGCATTTTGCTGCCGTGGGAAATACATGATTTCAGGAATTTCTGAGTGGAAAGAGCCTGGGGAAAAGTAACCTGTTTCAAGGAGCTCATCTGAAATTCTGGCACACTCCATGGCATGGTGTGTTTACATATTCATCTCAACTGTCTTAACAGCAGACTGGACTTCTTTCTATGCTCACCTGGGTAGTTCACTCTGATTTTTTTATTCATTAGCAGTCATTCATCCCATCCCTACTGAGTAGGAGGATTTTTGTAATAATGTTTTGCCCATTGCTTTCAGTGCTCAAGGCATGTTTTCACAATGGTTGCTGCACATGGAACTCAAGCAGGAGGTTTAATTTACATTACGTTACCCCATTCCATAACATATAATTTCAATATAAGCTTGTTTATTCCACAGGTCTCCTCTGATGTGAAAGATAAATTATCAGACTTGTGTGTCTAATGGTTTTGATCATTTTAGGAACACACTTCTGCCATTTCTCTCTCCTGACTTCATTGTATAACTTGTTCTGTCTCCCCTTTTGTGAAGCTGGAACTTCGTGGTGTGCTATCACTAACACATCTGGTTTTTCAAAACACAGTTAATGGTAACACCTCCAGATGTTTGTGTGTCTGAGACAGGGTGTATCTGTGATGGCGTTGTAGGGAAAATCTTAGGGATGAAATCACACACGAACAACTGCGGCTTTTCCAGAAAACTGACACAGGTAAGGTTTGGATTTCCACGCTCTTTTGAAAGACACTGGGCAGAGGAAAGTAGAATAGGATTCTCAGTACAAAACTCTGACACTAACCCAACCCTCCATCTCAAGATGAAAGATTAAAAAGTTAAGATTTATCTAAGAGAAAAAAAAAAAAGAAGAAAGAAGAGGTGGAAAGCTTATTTTCTTTAAAAATCCAGCACTTCAATAAGAGAATGGCAAGACGTCAAAATCTTCAGTGCCTGTAACTTTTTCGTACTTTCTCTTCCTTACATTTCTTCCAGTGTTGAATTTAGAAAACATCCCACTCTCTTTTTATGGTCAAATTAGTTTGTCATCTTTAAAAAGGAAAAAGAAAGAAAGGAGATACAGGAGGGAATTCTGTAATGATTTCAATGGCAGGATGATCTGGTTATTGTCAAAGCGTTTTTGCATGAATGAATTTTTGTTGGTGAATGTATTTTGAACAGAAAGGCCATTTTTTGCAAGGAAGTTAGGGTTTTTGATTTTCAAAGGAAATGACTCAACACCTCACTGTTTGTCTTCAAAGAACTTGCAATTTAGGAATTGCATATTTAAAACAAACCAACCCAGCTTCACTAGCCTCTGCTCATTCTTTTATTCACTGCTGTTTTGTATTACACTGGAGAAATCTGGGGGATTAACTGGATCCTTTTACCCGGGTGTCACTGTTACAGGGAGAAGGCAAAGGCACACTTTCTCTGCACCAGCTCCTTGTCTTCAGCTCACTCCTGTGTGCCAAAAGGGTTCAAACTTGATTTTACTCTGTCAGAGCTGAGCCTGAAACAAGGTGTAGGCAACATGAGACCCTTGAGTGACACTCCTGAAGGAAAGGGCCACCTGGATATTTTGGAGATGCCTTGAGCTGCTCCTAGGATGGTGTGGAGCTGCTGCCTCATCCCCTGCCAGTGCACAGAGAGGACCACACGTGAGCACCAGAAGGAGTAGCCATCCTTCAGGCCAGTGCTGAAGTGGGGATTTTTCTTTTGTTGTGATCTTTTGTTATTGGTGGTGATATTGTTGTTGTTTGTAATTGTTTTTTGTGGGAGAGCGGGGGTTTTTTGGTTTTTTTTAAGACTCTCCTCCAGCCTTCGGTCTGATCTCTGCTCTCTTCCCTCTCCCATGCTCGGAAGCCAAGAGGTGAATAGGAAAAACTGGAAAAAAGGGGAGAGAAGTGAAGTTGCCTTATTAGAGAAGGTCCCCATGTCCTGGGAGGCTGGCAGACCACTTTCCCAGGGAGTAGGAGAGGGGGCACAGTCTCATGCTCGAAGGAAATGAAGGAATTTTTCCAGCAAAGTTTAAAGAGAGTTCTGTGTGAGACTGTGGTCCGGGTAGGGAGCAATCTGCAGGGCCCAGCTGCTCTGTGAGAGCATCCTGGCTGCCAGCAGCAACCTGGCCATAAACCCCAGCCCTGCCTGAGGGGGTGGCTGTTCCTAAGGAACTCAAGGAACCTGCCTGCCTGCTGTTGGGGCTAGCACTTGATAGTTCTGAGGCCTGGCTGGTGTTTCAACATACTTCTGACTGCTGTTGTGGCCAGGAGCAAAAGACATTTTGTTTCACGTGGTACGTTCTGGTACGACAAAGCCACTCTGCAAAGGCACAACTTACTCTTTGCTGCTGGGCTGAAGGCTTAGAGTAACTCTAAATGCTTAAAAATACAGTTTTATCAGGCTCTAGTGAGTCATCCTGAATGAGAGGGCAGCCAGCACACTGAGCATTAATGCTGGATCACTGCCTGTACTTGTAATCTTCACAACAGAGAAAGTACCTTTGTCAAAGTGCCTTGCTCCGCTGCTGTTTCACAAAGTCAAATGGTGACTAGAAATGGCATAAAGGGATGCAGAGCTCTGTATTTCATGTTGGTATACAGCACTGGGTGCTCCTGTGTGGTCAGAGTCTGAACAGACTAGCTGTCACTCTCTTCTCAGCCTGACTATAATAATTTTCTTACTTTAAGTTATGTATACTATATCAAATGAGACTCCAGCTTGCATCAAATTAAAAACAAGGCATTCCCTGGCCTTTTCTGTGATAAGCTTCATTTCTTTTGCATGCACACCTTGGCTTTTCAGGTTTGGCTCCATGGAAATCTCAGACAACCTGGAAAAGCTTTGCATTGTGATTACAACCCAGCCACAGTAGGATACTCAGGAAGATCTTGAAAGATCATCTGTCCTCCTTTCTTTGGCAAAGGAGCTTAGGTGAACACTAAAAGTCTGTACCAGCCCTATTGATTGATGTGCCACGAATCAGTCAATAGATGCATGCCTGGGAGGTGCCTGGGTCACAGGAAGATGAGGAATTAAGGCAACAGAATACACTGAAAACTGACTCATGGAATTTTAATGATCCTCTTTTTTTCATGAGCCTGGTGACACAAGCCTTGATAAATGTTACATCTTTTTAACACAGTGCACAACACAATATTTATGGGGACCCATCTTTTTCAAAATCATCTATTAGCTACCTGGAATTTAAGGAAGAAGGTAAGGAATTGTTTTCTCTCTGATGGGCCCATTGCCAAGTACCTGAACCAGACACCTGGAGACATTCCCAGGAGAATGAATGGAGAAATGCATGTGAGAACAGAGGTATCAAACAGTGGCAAAAGCCACTCAGGCTTGTGTGACTATTTACTAGCCGTACAATGTATGATCTTCCAGCTGCCTCCAGCATCTCATGGACAGTGGTGGCAACTGTCCTGATGGCTGTTCTCATATTTTAACTATGCCTTTTTTTTTTAACTCTCCCTCTTTTTCTCTGTGTTGTAAAGACATCTGCTCCTGTTATTTGCTTGCCACCTGGAATCTTGAACTTTTGTTTGTACCAGCAATTTAATTTTCTTTTTTTAGAGCAAACAGCTTTGCCATTACACTTGGAGAATTAAGACACAGCAGGAGGAGCAGAGAAGCTCTTTAAGAGGTATTTCCACAGTAGAGTTTGCAATGCTGAAGAATGATAAAAGTGACTGATAGAAAAGCTGTGATCAACAACTGAAGTAAAATGGAAGATAAACACTATGGACCACATTTTTCTCACAGTAAAAAGAAATACGTTGCAAAGTGTAGAACTGATCAGCTGAAGACAAAAGCTCAGTCTGAATAAAGGTTTCCTAACAGGCTGTAGAGATGATCATTCCTAGAGGCAGACAAGCGCCCCTAAGGGAGATGGAATTGGTAGCTACCTAATGTTATCTAAGAGTATCACCCACAGCATCACTTCTTTTCTTCTGTGGAGCAGGCTGGAAGAGCAGGTGAGGGTGGAGAGCAACTCCTCCCAAATCACCAGTGACCAAGGCTTCTTTATGTCTGAAGCCTAACTGGTGATCTGCCTGGTCTCACATCACTGCCCATCCCACACAACCTCTGTCAGGAGGAAGATTAATTAATCCCAGACCCTGGAAGCAGTGATTTCCTATAAGACCATGTTATAATGGGCAAAGATAAATATGGTTAAGTGGTCCAGTCAGTAGACTACAGAGTGCTGTGCTTGGTACCCAGTGCTAGTGACAGCACTAAATGAATTTAAACTAATTCATTGTTTTGACAAACAACTATCATCTCCTATCTCTGGCTGCAGCTACAGTTTTATGAGCACCCATTTGGTGCCTATAATAATGCACGAGTTATTATTAGCCCTCTGCTTGGAATCTGGACACACAATCCTGGGAACTGTTCAGAGTAAACTTTAAAATTATGTGTGTGTGTGTGGCAGGGGGGAAGCATGATCTAAATTTAAATGGTAAATTTCTGCTTTCATTTTCAATGCTTAAGGGCATTCAGCTAATAAACATTGCATGTCTTCAAACAAAATAAAAGACACAGCAGTAGATAATGGATGTTGTAAAACCTCGGACTTATCTCAAGTCTGAAACTCGGAGGATTAACATAACTTAGTTTATGATGCTCATCACAGCTGCCAGGAGACCTGGCCCTGCCCTCCCAAGAGTGCAAGAGCTACAGGGAGTGCTCTTCTGGTCTCAGCTGAGTAATTAGCTGCACTTAGTTAAAAGCCTGCATTAAGAGGGAGCTTTTCTACATTTATCCATGCTGAATAATGAGTTATACCCCAAAAGTCTGAGGTGCTATCTGTGTGAGATTCTATTGTCCATAGAAATTACACAGATGAGGAACATAACGAGTCATATATTCAGGGCTCTTTCAGTCATTATCTCATTCAGTGGTTTATCCAGTTTGAAGTGACCTTAGTGATGGGGTTTTCTTCATTCCTTTTACATGAGGCTGAAAACACCAAGTTCCTGTTTGTTCTAGGGGGACTTTGAAGATCCCATGGCAGTTTTGCAAGGGGATTTTGTCATCTTTCCCTTCAAGGATCCTCCCCTCCGTCCTGAAGCTTGGTAGGTACATGCCACCACAGTGGATAACAGTGTCAGGGGCTCTTAAGATCCTTCAGCTCTTTGCAATTATCATGATATTAGCTTCTAATATTTTCTCAGGCCAATGTGATAGACCTCTGACGGCTGAGTTTTATGTCTAATGCTTTGTTTCAAGAACACTTCCTCAGTTTCACCCCGTGCTCTTTTCACAGTGAGCAGAGAGCATATAAACAATTCCACTTTCTCTGGCAGCACTTGGACAGAACAGTATACATTTATTTCTCCTGTTACTGCCCTGCAGAGTGCCACAGACTGACTGCAGTAATCTGCATTTGCTTGGCTGCTCACGACGACATCGTGCGAGACATGAGGGAACACAGCCCTGGGACCCTGCAATTCCACAAGGGAAAAAAACCTCCAATTGCTCATAATGAAAGCTGATGCAGTGACTAGGGAACCAGTCCAAGAGGTGGCTTACATTCCTTGCTTCACCACGGTTCACGTTTGGCTTTGCCCAGAATAATGAGTGATTACCTTTTCAGCACTGTTGGTGTCCCTGGCAGAACAGAGAGGTAGCCAGCACACTGCCCAGTAGTATTTAAATGGTGTTGGGCTGAAAGGATGCACTTTCCCAGTGTAATCCCACCCACTCCTGCCCACCAAGTCTCTTGTCACTCCCCAGTCTGTGGCCCTCCAAGTGCACCCACCCAGCCATACTCATTCGCCTGTGTGGGACTCCGTGTGGGATTGATGAAATTCTCCTGATTCAAAAGATGCTCTTTCCCCAGGACTGGTTTGTTGTGGGTTTTTGTTTGACTGGTTCTTGTTTGTTTGTTTGTTTTCATTGGTTTTGTTGTTATTTGGTTTGTTGCTGCTACACCTGGTGACTTCTCTCACACTAGAGCACTTCTAGATTTTTTTTTTGCAGCATGTCTTCCTCTTTCAGTCCCCAAGCAGCTGCTGAAAATTTTGGCCTTTAGTTTCCCTGCCCATTTCTCAGTTTCATCTGGAACTTGTGTGTAATGCTACTGCTGCTAGGATAAATGGATTATCACTGCAGATAGACTGATGCTGACAAAGCAGAAGTGCTTCAGAAATATAAATAGCACTTGGATGCTGAAACAATGCTTTCACAAATATGCCTTCAGAAGCTGTTTACAGACTGCAAGCATAGTCCATAACTCCTGGTTCCTTACTGCTTTTAAAAGAGGAAGCAAACTTAGGTGGCATTTTAAACTTTCTTGATGGATCCTGGCATAGCCTCCCCAGGAGATAAGGATGAGCCTCGTGGTCACAAATAACCCTGCTGTGGGGGATGAACTGTTCAGCTCCAGCTGAGTTGAAAGCTTGGCTGACCTTTTTTTACAGGAGCAAGGGTTATTTTTCAAAGTACTCTTAAATCCCCTCTCTACTGTTTTGGTTTCATACAGAAGAAGAGGTATGGTCTTTAAACTCCACTTACAGGTAGGGTCCTGCCCTGGAGGCTTTTTTTTTAGATAGAAGAGCACCTGGGAGGGCTGAGGCACCTCCTGCTCATCCACCCAGGGCAGATATGATGAAGCCTCAGTGACTGGAGCCCAAGGGGGAACAATAAAACCCAGCAATCCTGCTCCTGTGCCCCCCAGCAGCATTGCTCTGCCGTGCGCCCCTCTATCTGCCCCACCTGTTGTCCTGGAGGACGAGCAGTCAAGGCAGCAACTCCTGCTCTCACCACTGTTACGGAGATCAAGATCGGAGCTCAAGCAGGAATTTTGTTATTCCACCCCATTCTCTGAATTCCCTTCCCTCCCATTCTTCAGGGTTTAGCCCAAGAGAAGTGGCAAGAAGAGCTGAATAATTCACTGCTCTAAAGGAATGAGCATGGTCTGGCCAGCAAAGGGGCAAACAAAGTACTCTCATTTTAATTACATAAAGCACAACATATAAAGAGGTGTCACTCATTGCTAGAGCAGATAAGAAGACCAGGACTGTGTGTTTGGGAAGGCAGAGAAGCAGCAGGCCCATTGCAAGCTATTACCAGATAAGACACTGAGACAGAGAGCAGTTGGCTGGAAAAAAAGAAAAACATTCGTGGAAATCAAGCTGACAATGCAAGGGAAGAGAACTCACATGCCACTGAAATTATTCCTAGAGAAACATGCATCAGGAGGCTATTTTGGATTGGGCTGTTAAATTGTTCAACAGCTGGGAAGCGCCCTGCCATTGCTCAGTGCGGCTGGGTGTATTTCTGGGATGACTTTTGTGCTGAATTCTTCTTGCCTTTCAGGCAGCCTGAGGCACAACCTACTGGAGTCATCAAAGCTTGTCCTCTCTTTGTGTAGGCTGCAGCTCCTGCCCCAGGGAGTTGTTTAGGTACAATGAGAGAAGTGATGTTCTCAAACTGATACGGGCAGCAGAGCCAACCCTACAAGAAAGAAGTTAAGACTGAAATCCCCGTGCCTGCAATAGCCAAAACCAAGGAGGCTTAGCTGAAGTTCCTGGACTGTAGAGTGGTCTCCTAAAGAGAGAGCTTCTCATCTCTCCAAGGTCCTCTGTGTGAGGGTTCTTGCAAATATTTCACTAATTTTTCAAGTGCTTCCTATGCTATTCATGGCTCAGAAAGGCTTGCCTGTGACTGGAAAATCAACTTGCATGTAAATTAAAGTACAACTGCTATGTGTCAGCAGCTCTTGTGTGGATAGGCTGCCTCCTGGTCTTTGAAACCTGGCTAAACCACGACACTTCAAAACTCACTGGGCAAAGGACTGCTAGGCCAAATTTTGACTTATTGCATAGAGAACTCCTCACGAACTGTCTGGCTACTTTTTCTCCCTAATCTTTAATTGCTCTCCTGCTTTGTCTGGGCCTTCCACAACTGTCTGGATGGTGCTGGTGGGGAGCATCCCAGCCACTCACCAGTAACTGCTGGAGAGTTCAGACACTTGCTGTGGACTGTGCTGGCAGATCCCTTGGAAGCAGATCCTTTACAAGCGTCCAGTTGTGGTCAGAGGGCACCACGCCAAGTGCTCACCTGCCTCTCCATGCCATCCCCACTAAGCCAAAGCCCCCATCTATTCATTCCAGCAGAACTTCAGGCTAATTACTAATGAAAGCACATAGCCTAACAGAGGAGAAAAACATCCCACAGACATCCGTGGCCACACAGCTGACGAAACATGGACAATAACTGCTGGCTGGGAGTAGAGTCAGCCGGTTTTTGCCCCGCCAGACTGAAGCTCACTTGCCACAGGCTGTGGCCAGAGTGTCTAATGAATGGCAGATGGACGTGCTGTAAGCCACAAGAGGCAATTAATGAAGCCACAGTGGCACCCAGGATGCCGAATGTGCCAAATGGGTCATGGTGAAAACACTGGTGTAGTGAAATCACAGGCTGGGGAGAAGGGGACAAGACAGGGTGGTTAAAGTTCTATGAGGGGAGGAGAGAAAGTATGTAAAGAAAAATTAGTTTTGTTACGATTCTATTGCCCTTGCCAGCAGGGATTTGACTGGAACTTTTTCCAAGAAAATGCTGCCATTTTAGGCTATTTCCCTCTCAGTGACTCCTCCCATCTTGTGAAAGAAAACCTGAAAAACTTCAAATTTAGGTTAAATTTCATGGCAAGCTTCCCCTTTATTGTGCTTCATCTATATTTCTTCTGCCCTTTTAGGAAGGACTTTCTTTTACCACCATAAGGATCTTAAGACAAAAAAAAAACAACAACTTTTCTGCTAACTAAGGTTTGAGCTAATTCTTAGTAATGATGTTCTCATATCCTTTCCTTCCCCTTACTCATCCAAACAGTGTTGGACATATTTCCCACAGGTCTTTAGATTTCTGTATCTGAGTCTTGATTCTCCAATACAGGCCAAGTCAGCTGTGACCTACCCACACAGAGAACAAGGCTACAACTTAAGTCAAATTAAATTTACTTTCATTCCATTTGAAAAGATTAGGTAGCAGATAACCTTTCTTATGTTTCTCTCCAATAGGACTTGAATTGATGCAATTATGAGGTGTTTTTCCCTCCTTTGGTCAGTAAAGTATCATAAAAAGAGGGTTGATATTGGTGCAGGGCTGCACAGACCATGGGCCTTTTCCACCTCTTCCTGGCAAAATGATCTTCCCACTGCTCTGTAAGATCGTAAAGTATATTTGTCTCCAAAAGCCCAATCTGAGCAAATTCCTACAACACCTTTTGGTCTATGGCTGTCAAAATTTTGGATGACACCGACTTAAAAGATGAGGAAATCATTAAAAGGCATTTGAAGGATTTCCCAATTGCTTCAGTGAGCTTAGGTTTTTTCAAAGGCCCAATTCCAACATTAGCCTCAGTTGAAGATTCTCATTTATCATAAACATAAATATATTGAAGACTTTCAGATGCAAATAGGGACGTAATCAGATTTTCCAGAAGCACCAATTTTCCTGGCACTTTTTTGCAGCCCTACAGACATATATATAGTAAAAATGTTGGCCCTCAATCCCTGTTTACAACTTGAAGTTTCTGTCATTTTTATTTTTTCCAAGAAGAGGTGCACCAGCTTTGCAAGTTCTACTGCATCTATGCCAGTTTAGATTTTCATTGTAGATTTTATTGCAATACATGTAATTATTCCTGTAGCTTCCACTTAAAATAATTAGAAGTTTTGGGCACAAAAATGGAACTGGATGAACAAGAGTATGTTATATGGGACAGAAAAGCAGACGTGAAAACCACAGAAATAATTCAGGAGCAAGTACAAAAGTGTCTAGAGGTTTTTGTTTCCTCAGAGGTAATCCTGCTAACAATGTTTTCCTGCAAGTGAAAGAAGTGTATTTTTCAGCTGCAAATTCTACCGGCAGTACCCAAATAAAGACAAGTAAGAGATGTACTCTTAGGTGGGAAATCATTACGAAGTTTCAAAAGATTTTGAACAAGATTCTTGAACCTAAATACATTTGTGCCCAAGCTTTGCAACCATCTTATTTAACAGACATGAAACGTGTATTTGGCCACCTGCACAATCAGCTAAACATAAGAAAACTGGGAAGAAGACTTAGGCTAATATCTAGGACGTGTTAGGGCTCTATTTGCTAGAGGTGGTTTTAGCCTCACAAGGATAATTTCTCCAAGATTTTTTTTGCCTTGTTGATAGATTAGGTTCCTGCATTGGATCATAACCTGGAGGACCCCATCTCTGTCCCCGGGGTGAAGAGTTGCAAGGGGCTCATGCCCACATTTAAGAATATATTCAGCTTTCAATAATGTTAAGGATATTTGGGTTCCTTGAGAATGCACACTGTAGGAAGGTTAAGGTGGTTCTTTCAAAGGCAACTGTTGAGAAAACTTCTCTGCTTCTCTGAGTAAGAGATGAGAGCAATGAGGGGACAAAAGAATCAGCAGCCACCAGCTTTGACTTGTGTTTGTACTGCAGAGTGAATAGTTTACCAGCCTAAATAAAGGCCAAATTTAGGCCTGCCCTATTTGATGCAAGTAAGAAGTAGTTCATTTTAAGTCTGAGCTTTCTCGTTTGCTAACAGCACAGGCCTGTGTGGAACCAGAGGCAATTTAGTGTGAGCAGGAGAGAGAGAAAGAAGCAAGAAATGTCAGTAGAACCCCAGTGGAAAGGACAGCAAACACTGACAAACGTAGTCCAAAATTCCAGCCAGCTGACACACCAGAAAAAGCAAAGTAAGTCCAACAGATTCGCAAGGTTCACCTTTCTGCAGGATTCCTATTTTGCTGTTTGAGCCCATATCGAAAGTAGACGGGACAGGGAGAGAGAGAAGTGACCATTTAGCACTGGCCAGAGGCTCTTGACTTTCAACAGGGAAACACTGAGTCAGACTTGAGTAAATGACTCCTCTGATCTTTAGGGGCTCTACTGCACACAGGGCTATTTCTGACATGCAAATGAAAGCAGAGCAGGGAGGCTCACACAGACAGTGAAGGCAATCCCCTTGGCACACCACCTTTTATTCCCTTCTGGAAGGGCTTTTATGCATTAGTTTTGATAAGGTGAGTTAGGATAGAGGCCTTCAGACCAGAGCATTGGCAATGGATCCCCATTTCTTTGGATACCTTCCTTCCCTTTCTTTTGCCAGCTGTATGAGAGATTACTGCCAACAAATCCCACAGGAACGGCTGTGGCACTGAACCACACACAGCCCAGGGATTCCATCATGTCTTGCATGGTCCCTCTGCTTTGCACTCAATCGTAACAGCCTGCTGAGCAGATCTGCTGCCGTTTAATTAGAGCCTCTGGGTCCACCTCCTGTCCTTCTGTAATGACATTAGTCAGAAGTGAACTGTCTGGTTCCTGCCTCTCCTAGGCCAGCTGAGCTGCTGGTGTAGAGCTGGCCAGATTGGTTAATTGCACCACTGACTTTTAAAGGTCAGCTCTTGCAGAATCTAATAACATTCGGAAGGTTTCCAGAATAAAGTAGATCGGAAAGAAGAGCCGGGATTCCTCCCATGAGACGCTGCCTGCTGAGCTGTGGGACAAAGCAAGCACCCTGCAGCATCCCTCAGCTGGCCAGCCCAGCCACCAGGGCCACGGCCAGATGGTAAAGGGCATCTTCAGGGGCAGCAGCTTCCCCTCGGGTTCGGAGCAGCTGGCATGGCACCAGCTTCTGGGGGCGTGCACCTCTGGAGAGAGGACAGGGTAAGGGAGACGTGTACCTGAAAGGAAGTGGTCAAAACAAATGACTCAGCTGCTTTGTCCTTGTGTAAGGTACTGCATCATATCCTAGGAATTCTCCATCCTTGGAGTATCCTAGTGGGAAAGCTGAATGGTTGCTCAAGCAGTATCTGTTAGGTAGAAAAACTCAGAAACCTGAAGAGTGGCTCGGGAGCAACGCAAATGTTCCAGTAAAGGATGGATGTCCTCGGTTCCATGCGTGCTCTGACTGCTGGGGATGCCTGACTACAATCTACAGCTAACATGGTTTACTCACCAAAGCTAATAACCTCTGTATTTGAAAGGCAGACTCTCCTCTGTTTTACCCTCCTTCACAGGAGTGAGCCCAGCAATGGGCACTGTAAGAACCTCTCGTGGTACAGGAGATGAGGCAGCTGAGAGCAACTGCTGCCCTTTTCCCCTCCCTGAGTTCCCTGGCAGGCAGGAAAGGAGATCCTCAGCTGGGATGCTCCTTCTTTCCTCAAACAGATCCTTTTCCCCCTCACGCAAACACCTGAATGAAACAGCTGCAAGCCCTAAAAATCTCCAGTCCCCTCCCTGTTCCAAATTCAGCCTGCCTTGAGCCAGGTGGTCTTCACTGCAAGAGCCACAGAAAAGGGGAAGTTTTGAGAGACATCAAAGAGGAGCATTGGCTCTGCTGCTTCCAGAGGAAGAGTAGTCAATATATTTAATTACAGCTGGGACTTCCACTTCTCTTCTTGGCAGACAGCCTTGTTTAAAATCTTTCATTATCAATTCACAACTGAGTTTATACAAGATGAGTAGATTTTTTTGTGCGTGTGTCTTTCTCTGGCTGATAGTTTTCTAACATTGTTTAGCAAGAAAAAGTTTGAACAATTGCTTTTATCTTTTCCTTGATTTTCTTCATCCTTTTTCATCCCTTCTTACTGATTTTTTGAGGGCTTTTTGCTTTGAATTTTGGCCTGGTTTTGCATGTGCTTATTTTAAACTAATTTGCATGCAGATGATAAACTGGAAATGCAGTTTGGGTAAGATGTTTACAAACTGATATTAAATCACTCTGCTTGTTTGCACAAAACAGTAATTGAATAAACACTGGTTATTAGTTTACTTGCATATTTGCTTTGCATTCTTTCACTTGGCTTCCACAAACAACACAGGGATGTTTGTTACATAGTTAATAGCATTTAGAATAGCCTAAAGTAATTAAATAAATAAATAAAATTCTTGGTGTGTTCCCTTTATAAAAAGAGGTTTTTATAAGAGTAAGACTTAGAGAGTAGCTTTAATTTTTCTTAGTATTGCTGTTTTTCTGATTATTCATATCCTGCAATTTTTTTGGTTACACATTCACTCACTGAGCCCCTGTCTTTTTTTGTTGTTTATTGTCCTGTTTCTTCCACTACACCCATTCTGCCTACATCAGGCCATGACATTAATAAAAGAAAGCCTGGCATAAATGCATTTATGCTTTAAGCACTGAAACAACATTTATGATTCATATTTTTGTTACATTCTTTCTACATCAATGTAAACTTTCATTCACAAAAAAACCCAAGTGCATGCTGCTGTCTTTTACAACCATATAGTGTTACAACTTTTGACTGGTCTGCACTTCAGTCCAACTCCCAGATCCCTTTTGGCATTATTCTTTTCTGAGTTTCTTACCTAGGGTCTGTATTGCCTTCCTTCTGTTGTTACCTTGATTTTATATAAGCTAAATTTTGGGTTAATAAATCCTGCAAGAGCTCTCAAAATATTTTGCCAGTCCTGCCAGTTCATTGCTGATAAGCAGCTGGTGTTTCCTGCTTTCCAGTTAATGCATCACAATTACAGACTTGCATGTAGCTCTCCTCCATGTGATGTTTTCAGCTCTATAAGTAAGTTGATATAAATATTTGGTATGCGCTCTTAGATAACTTTGTTTTCACCCACAGTTCTGCAAGATGACTTATTCACTAGAAGACTATATTTTACCATTTTATGATAAATGTGAGGTATATGGATATGGCACAACCTGCAGAGCTGACATAAAAAGAAATCCCCAGTTCTGGACTCCCTCAGGTAATGCTGCTTTGTGACATTTTACTGCATAGGCTAAATTTTTTAGTAAAGATTTTATTTCCTGCATTTTTTTTTTCACAAAATATGAAGTATAATATTGCACTCACTAATTATAGTTCTATGAGGGGAAAGAGCGTTCAGAATTACTTTGAATGCCATCCTGATTTCATTCAAACTAATCTGTCTATTTGTTTCTGTTACTTGAAGCTTCTCTGTAAACTGAAATTGCTCAGCACTTCTTTTGAAGTTTGAGATAGTTCTGCTCGCTTGCTTTGTCCTTAAGTCTCACATGCTTCTGTTCTGGCTGGCTTTGAGTGAGATCAGGAGAAAAATACTGAACTCTCCTCACAGCAGGTTCTCTCAGGATTCTGGAATCACTTGTGCAAGCAGAGGTAAGTTGCAACAAAGCACCCAGATGTTTCTGCACACGCACCCACAGCCCCAGCTCTCCTGGCACCTCCAAGCAGCCCTAAGTAAAGTACAGTGTGCAGGCTCAGGAGCAGCAGCTGCACTGTGTAAACACTGTAATCTGACAAACCCCCCTCCTAACAGCGCAGGAGTTCAAAGCAAGCGTTGATTAGATTAAATGCTCCTTCAATTTGCCATCAAATCACTCTCTGTTAGCAACAGCATTCACTGACAGCAACAAGCAATGCAAGCTGCATGGCAGCAAGGGCATGCCAAAAATTCAGAGGGCAGGTGGGGTAAAAATAGTAACCTCACAATAGTGTGAATGCAATGATCTGTCTAGATGTGGCAAGAATCTTTTTCTACAGCTGTACCTTACCTGAAAAATCATGTATTTCTGACACATGTTTGGTTATATATACATCTATATTTTTAGCAAAATTGGAGTCACATGCATGGTTCATAGGTGTGCATATGGATAACATAAAATAAGGGCCCACATACAATTAAGTGGTCACCAAATCCCAAACTGACTCCTGGTTCTTTAAGCTATGAGTTGCAAAGGACACTGCTCTGGGATGCCAGAGAAAATTCACATTTAATGGGATTGGTCTCAGTGATGAGTCCCAGAAGAGCAGCGACAGAATTTGAGAGCGCTCTGGGCACCATTCTGTGCTCTCCAGCTGTCTACAAAGAGGTTACAAGGAGGGAGTGGCCACTCTGGCTGCTTCATGCCTGGGTTTTGAAAGCCTTGGGAAGAGCAGGTCAGAGATGTCACTGGCTCTAAGTTGAGGGGAAAATGGTCAGTGAACCCTGACTGGCATGAACTACATATTACTACCAGTTATTAATCTTTTCAGAGAGTGATGTTCTTGAATTGTAACTTTGGAGGAACATGTAGAAATGACTAGACTTCACCCTTCCCTTCACAATTGCATGTTCTTTTATTTCCCATCCACACTGAATATTTATCCCACACTCTGGAGTCTGGTGTGAACTTTAATTTTCTGTAGTGCCCCACTCTGAATGTTTTAAAGCTCAATTTTGAGTTCAGTAGAAATTATGATGAGAATGAGTTATTGTGCAGTACAATTTTATTATAGTAGCTTTTATGTTAGACCCTAAACCTGTTCAATGTACCCACTGAACAACATTTGCCCTGGAACAAAAACACCGTGGAATAAGTGGCTATTTTTCTTCAAGTGTAGGATGGTTTGAGGAGGATGAACTCTTTGCCCACTGTGCTTGATGTTGCTTCTCCTGCTTTGAGCTTCAGCCCTCATTAAATTATATACTCTAGTTAGAAACTGAAGCTTGGAAAGCTGCTGCACTGCAGGAAATTCATCACAGGGAGAAGCTGCTGTGCTGCTACTCAGGGGAGGGGAAGACTGGCAGCTCCCCTAACAGAGAACTGTCCTCTCTTGAGCAGCAGAGCTTGAGGGTTTGCTGAAGAGTAACATCTACTGCACTCTCTGGATGTCACCAGGGATTGCACCAATAAAGTCTTTCAGGCTGAGAGCTTTTGTTTCTGAATATTGAATATTGAATATTTTGTTTCTGAATATTCTGAATATTGTTTCTGAATAGGATCTGAACAGGGCGAGGAAAGAGCAAAGACTGGGGGGAGACATCCTTGTCAAAGCTGTAGCTGAGTGTGAGGCTGTTCTAGAAAATCAGTGCAACCGATGAAGCTTGACATTTTAATTGTCTTGTTTGCAGAACTAAATTTGGTAAAGAAAAACACTGCTCGGTGGCTGTGATTAAAAGTTTGAAATGTGCCATGTACCCTCAGACACGTACTAGAGTGAGAGCACTCTCAAAGTGCTAGGTTTGAAGTGGATGCTAGCAAAAAGGGGCTGAGGAAACAAGTGAGCTTGTCAAAGCCAAATTAAAATGCTTTTCCTCCTCCAGACTGTCCCCTGAAGAGCTATTGTGTTAGGATTTGGTTTCCAAAGTTAGCATTAATTTGTGAACTAGCAGGATTTTTATGCTGTGGTTATCAACGCACCTGTAATGCTGGAGTCTCTGGTGGTACTTCTGTAGAGGTGTCTCTAGGCTGTATTTGACTTGCATATTCACAGCAGTGAACAGTTTAGGTGGAAATTAAATGAGTGCAAAGAAGCATGTGTGTGTTCTTGAGCTCTTTCTAGCTCTGTTAGGGCTAAGATCACTGAATTTGATTCGCTAAGAAAAAATCTCCAGGATGATGCAGCCCTCCACCTGAAAGATTCTTGGTATTTTCCTAGATAAATTCATTCTTCTCTGCCAGGAAAGAACACGTAACACCCAGGTAACCCTGAGCACAGATAAACAGACAAATGTTGTTACAGTGCAGAAATCTCCCTTTGGTTTTACTGCCCCCGCGGAACACAATTACTGTAGAAGTGTATGTGGGAAACTGTACTAAAACTGCCCCTTTGAATGGACTAATTAGAATCTGTCAAACTTATTTTGACTGGAAACAGTTCATGACACAATGAACATATCTTTGGCCTCAAAAGGATACTAAGACATGAACAACAGCAATGCTTATTTAATACCTGTTATACATTTTTGTTATGGAAGTCAGGCAGCATAATTCTCATCGGGGACCACTCTTGATCTACTGACCACATGGTCCACCTTGGAACATGAAATTCTACACAACAGCAAAGCTCTAATTCCTGGTTGCAGGCTGGGGTTGTTTCAGGCCTGAGTGTTTACTGCCCAGAGACTTGTGTTTGTCAGCTACCCATGAACGTGGCCTTCTGTTGAGCGAATAAATGCCTGATATTTATGGTCCCACACTGCTGTAGGATGAATGAGTCACGTATTTACTGGCAAGATTAGACACCAGGGACCTGTTGCACAGCAAACAACCACTCCTGTAGGTTCTGAAGCACTTGGGGGCTGTAAAGCACCAGAATAATGATGTTATTCCTCCTGAGTAATGTCGAAACTGTCTTTGCTATTCAAATAGAGCCTCCAATGATATCTAAGAGAATATCTGAGGAAGATAAAGAGAACCAAGGACAGGAATTGACAGGCAAGTCGAGACTCGCTAGTTGTCACAATTCAACATTTCAGGGTGTCAAATTGTTTTCTAGATCTTGAGCTGGACTCACTCTCCCCACAGAGAACTTGAATATTTTCCTGGTTTCCTGGTGTCAGAGAAGGTCTAAGAGTTTAAGAAGACAGGAAAAGAGAAGAGCACAGAGATGCCCTGTTCCCACTCTACTTTAGGTCAATTGCAGGGAGGAAACTCTTTTCTGCCAGAGGAATTTCTGCCTTGGAAAACATTTTGATTAAGAGAACCTGTGCTGTTGGCTCCGTTCTTTGGTACCCAGTGCCATTTGCTTCCTGGGCTGTGCTTGCTGCTTGTCTGACTGCACAAGGAGCAGTGGAGAGACTTGGCTCAGGTGGCTGAGTGCAGGTATGAAGTGGTGCTAGAAATTCCCCGTAGTGCCTTGCGTGGCTCTAGCAGCCGCTTAGAAAAGCACTGGCAGGTCTTGGCAGGTCCAGTCTCACACCAGCCAGCCTGCTGTAGCTGTCCCAGGTGGCACCAGGTGACCCTGTTTAAGCAACTTCATAGAGCCCTGGCTGCACATGGAGACTGCAGACCCTTCATTCCCACGTGAACGTGAGCATGCAGGCATGCTGGGCTTTGGTGTTTGAAACCAAACCCCAGTCTCAGTCTCCCTCAACTTCTCCTCCACAGGAGACTTCTTATGGGACTTGACACCTCAGTTTGCATTCACAGGGTGTCCCACAGCCTTGGAGTAACTATGGCCCCATAATAATGCTCAGCTGATCCTACGAGGGTGATGATGTAATCTCAAAACATTGGGATTTCTACTTTTCTCCTGCTTCTTGCAGATGAGTATGAGCTGCTTCCT
Organism: Ifrita kowaldi; assembly: GCA_013398055.1. Classification (NCBI taxonomy): domain Eukaryota; kingdom Metazoa; phylum Chordata; class Aves; order Passeriformes; family Cinclosomatidae; genus Ifrita; species Ifrita kowaldi. The sequence continues at coordinate 287,272 of VZRS01009001.1, read as the reverse complement.
ACTAATACCTTTGATTTGCATCTCTAAGGATTTTCCTCCTTACAAGAATACAAATGGCAAGTGAGTCAGAGCCCACTTTGGAGAATACCCACCTGTGGCAGTGGTGCAGATTCATGATCCTACTGGATGATGCAAAGCTGAACCATTTCTGTGGATACTGCTACGGGAAAGTTCATAAACCACCAGAACAAGGTTATCACATCATCTTGGGATGACCTTTGAGAGGCCAATACCCACAGTTTATCTCATCTTAAATTGCTCCCACAGGCAAAACATTAGTTTTGCTTTTTAAGCAGCCAGTGGGAAAGCAACTCTGTGGTGAAAATGAAGATGTGCTGTTTTGTCAAAGGCATTTGTTTTCTCTGACTGGGACAGGAACAACATTTACACTAAGAACGAGATTACTCTGTCACAGAATTATTTGAGAATTAAGAAGGGAGAAGGTAAAAGTTTATTTAATAAATATTTTACAAGCAGTGGATGGGAACACTAGATGCCATTGTCCTCTGCTTTGGCAAGATACCTTTTTTCCCCCAAAGGAAGCACAAAAAGCCAAACTCAAAATAGCCTCTGTCTTACAGGAAATATAGGAATTGCTAAATCTTACTCTGCACACACAACTTCCCCCTTCTCACTGCCCAGCTACAATCCTGCTTTGTGCAACCCAAATGAATCAAGTGACTGGAAAGGCCCTGATGAAAATAACACACATGCTCTCACACTGTCGAGATCAAACAGAAACCTTCACTGCAAGAGATCAGTATCAGCATTTGTGACACTACATAAACCACGGCACAGAAAGACAAATCCCACCCCTTAAAGTAGACACTGACAGAAAGCAGAGCAGGTCAGACAGGGAACAGGAAAAACTGTACAAATACTTTGGGGTTATCCCTACCATGAGTTGATCCTAGTACTACCCATTCACACTAAGTTACATGGTATAAAATCTTCAGTGTTTTGCAATTGATTTACAATTTAATTGCATTCTGGATTACGTACTGTACAAGAAGGGGAGACCTTCACCTCTACTGCTGTCCAAATCAGGGAGTTAAGACAATTTTTGGGACCCCTCAAGCAGGACTTTGGAGTGTTCTTACTTACACTACAGCTCTTTATCTTGGAAAAACAGACTTCAAAGTTTGCACCAATTCAGAACACATTCCTTGTTTGTGTTTGGAACTGCAACAAAAAAAATTTCTGGATTCTGATACATTCCTGCACACCATGGACAAATAAAACACTGTGATTTACCTCCACAATTCTCATAAATTTACCTTCTCACCCCGCAGTGTAAGCTTGCTTTCATTGCCTCAGGTAGGAGTGATTGAGGAAGTCAAGTATTCAGTCATTTCATGCTTGATGCTATGAGATCGCATCTTTTTCGCCTTAATTTTCTTTGCAGCTCTTGTTTTTTAACAATGCTACTGTGCTCTGGATTGGGTTGTGCTTCATGCTTCTAGTCTCTACACACTCACACTGCTAAGTGTGTGCTGCTTCAAAATGTAGTCTGTAATTACCTGAGCAGGTAATTACCTATTTTTTAGAACACAAGTGCTGCTGCTGTACTCACACCTGTGTTTTGCACACGCTGGTCTTTGGTCTGAGGCACCTTCCAATGCCCAGGCTCCCTCTTATCTTGCAACTTTAGTCCTCACCTTCCCAGTGTATACTCAGGCTTAGAGGCTGAAAGGGGAGGCTCTTTTTACCCTGGGTTCCCAAACACAGACCTTAAATTGCAGGAAGACAGACCTTTGGAAAGGTTAGGAAAATGTTTGGTAAGTACACTTTACAGGACTGCAAAATGATGCTCCAAAGAAGTGAAATATTTCGTTTGTCTCCCTCGCAGTCACTCGTGACCTTTTTATTAATGAATGACGTTTTTGCAACCAGTCTATCAGGGCCACTTGCCCTCTTTCCAGAAATATGCTGTGATCCTTATCATGTAGCTGCTGTTTGTGATAGCAAAACGGCCTAGAGCAAATATCCAGCTCGTGTAATTTGGCATAACTCCATGGAAATCACTGAGGCTATGAATGCTTCTCCAGGGATAGGATCAAACTCAGATTATTTGTGTATCTGTTTTTTCAGGAACATAGTTTCATTTTTGAATATTTCAAACACAGAGCTGTGATTCAAAAATTACTTTGACTTCTCTTGTCTCCCCAAGAGCTTGAAAGGCACTTGCCATTTGGTTGGAAAAGAACTCCTGACCAATTTTGCTCTCAAAGATTACTTTATTTATAAGCCGCGAAGAACCAAAAATAGCTGTGTAGGTAGAGGAGAATGGCCCTTTTATCCAGGCCCTGCATTTGATAGTTGTGATTTCATGAGCTGTGGCCAAAACCAGGAAACGGGCAGATCAAATTTCTCATGCTGTTAGTGCAGTTCTATTACCTTAGGGAAGTAATTATTGCCTCAGAGTTTGTTACAACACAGCGAACACAAACAATTTAAAATCACTGTGTACTGCATCTTCTTCTGACTCCCACAAACCAGCGAGGGACCTTTCTCTGCTTGAAGGTGTTGGTAGATCCGTGTTCCCACGAACCTGGGGTGACAGTGCCACACACAGCCCAGCCTGCAGAGCCAGGGCCACAGTCACAGCAGACTTAAGCACCATCACAGTGGTGGCCTGATCACTCTCCACAAAAGCTTTTCAAGAACCCAAGTGAGGCCTCAGGCTGGAAAAAAAAATGGCATGTGCTGGGCTGATGATGGACCTAAGGCTGGAGCTGGGACACACAGACAGCTCTGGTGGGCATGGTTTCAGTGATAATCCCACTGCTCTGTGTGGCTGCTCCTACTGGAGATATTTTAAACACCCTGACTGCATCAAGCAAACTGGAGAGAACGTGTCAGCCTATGCTCAAATCAACAGCACAAACCCCAGTCAGATCCAGTCAGGAGGTGATGCAGGCAGCTACAAGCTGCAATGACTCTCCAGTATCCTGGCTTATCTCCAGATGCATTTGGATGGGAAAAGGCTTTTGACCAACAGCCATGTGGGATAGATCTGAACCAGGGATGAAAAGTAGCATACTCTTGTTGCTGCTTTCCCACATTCCATTTGTTAGCTCCCAGCATGAAATTTTCAGTTCATTTTTAGCTAAAAGCTAGTCATTGCCACTAGAAATGCTGAGCCCAGGGAGTTAGAAATGCATTTAGTAGCTTCTCTTTACGAGCATTTTCTTGATTTCCCAGCTAGTAGCAAAATACCCCAAAGATGAATTTCACTCTGTTCTGTGCAGACAATATACATAAGCAACTCCCAAGGGCATAATGAGACAGACAGTGGAGATGCATTTTTATGAAAAATTATTCTCTGTTTTCAGGTTTCATGAAGCTGCTTTCTCTTTAGGTTCCTTCAGTTCTACAATAGTGTATCCCAACTTTGAACTCTGTTTTTTCCCCTCATCCTGGTTCTCCCCTTAAAGCATGTTTGTTTGGGGTTTTTTTTAGTGCACCTCTTTCCTTCCTACAATCCTACAAGCATGACGATACATTTCACTTTTATTCTGCTTTGTTATCAAACATTTATTATATGGAATGAAGAATCTGGCTTACGATGTTTGCTAGTGTTCAGCAAACTTCCATCACAATTTTTTAATCCATTTCAGCCCAGTCAATTCATTGTTCTGCCCGGTTTTGTGTCAGATGCTATCATTTGTGTCTGAGGAATGTTTTCCATACAGAGGAATTCCTCACAGTGCAGAAGTGAGCACTCAGAGAGCATGTACAAGTTAAAACTCACTCTAGCCTCAGTGTGATACATGTCTTAGGTGGTTTCTCCATGCCAGGGTGATCATTAGTCTTGAAGATGCCTCTAGAAAATTGTGCCATCACTAGCGTGTGGTAAAATACAAATGAAAAACATATTTGTATTAGTGTTACTACAGCCTTCACTGTCACCCATATTTGGAATATGAAATGGATAAATATTTACAAACAGCAACAGCACAATCTAAAGATGGAATGAGCAGCCTCTGACACAAAGCACATTTTATCTTTGCCACTGAAGCAGTGTGGGAGGGGACCACAGCGTCTCTGTCTGTGTCTCCATTTCCTCACTTGCAAAATGCAAGTTGTTACAAGATCTTCATTGTATTGTGGTGAAGCATTTGCAAAACTTTGGGCCTCGTGAGCTGCATGCAGGGCTCCATATGGTCTTCGAACAGCTGCTGGAAATGTGTCAAGGAGCAGGATTTGGCTTAATGAGGTTTCCCAGATAACTGAGTGGGAGTGGGATCTTCTGCCCCAGCTAAATGTCGTGGCAGGGGTGATGTATCTTGCAACTTCTAAAATGTTCAGGGAAAAGCTGACTCCCTGTCTTCTGTGATATTTATTATTACATAATTACTCTTTCAGTCAGTGGCTCATCTGTCCTTCATGGCTTCATTTTTTTAGGAGAACCTTTCAGACTCAAGGAAGATGGGCTTTGTGCCTTTTTTTTTTAGACATGACAGACTCTGATCCATAGAATTGTTTTTTCCCCTATCTTTTAATGCCATACATTATTACAAGCCTTTCGTTCAAGAAAAATAATGGACTTGGAAGTTGTGCAGAACCTTTACAAAAATGAAAGCTAGTTCAGAAAGAAATGAAAAATGCTGCTTTTACTGTCAATATAGTGGAGTAAGGGTGAGTTTGTGAGCCAGTCCAATGCTCTGTTTAAGCTGAGAACTGGTTTGTGTGTCAGGATGTGCCCAAGGAAGGGTGACAGAGCTGGTGAAGGGTCTAGAGCACAAATCTTACCAGGAGCAGCTGAGGGAGCTGGAATTGTTTAACATGGAGAAAAGGAGGCTCAGGAATGAGCCTCATCACTCTCTCCAACTCCCTGAAAGGAGGGTGTAGCCAGGTGGGGCTCAGTCTCTCCTCCAGAGCAACAAGGGACACGAAAAGAGGAAATGGCTTCAAGTTGCACCACGGAGCTTCAGACTGGATGTAAGAAAAAAAATGTTTTCACAGAAAGGGTTGCTGATCACTGGCTGCCCAGGGAAGGGCTGAGTCACCGTCCCTGGAGGTATTTAAAAGATCTGTGGGTGTGGCACTTGGGGTACCTGGTTTAGTGGTGGGCTTGGCTGTGCTGGGTTAATGGTTGGATTTAATGATCTTAAAGGCCTTTCCCAACCTAAATCATCTGATGATTTTTGTCTGTTTCTGTACTAGCACAGAGGAAACCTGCAGACCTGTTGGTTTTCTGTTGCTCTTCTTTCACTAACAATTTTAACTACCTTGCAGAATAGTCTAAACTTTTTCCTAAGAGGAGCATATTCATTTTCCATTATAAAGTGAAATATTTTCATTTTCCATTACTAACCACCACAAAAAAAAAAAAAAAAAAAAAAAAAAACACAAAAAAAATTAAAAAAAAAAACAACAATGTTTTTT
>VZRS01009001.1:238211-279678 GCA_013398055.1 Ifrita kowaldi | reverse complement strand
AAAAAAAAAAAAGCCAGCAAAAAGATTAAAAGCATGAACAGTCATGTATTTTCCGAGATTTTTCCCAAGACCAAATTATTATTTTCTTAAACACTCTCTATTAAGAATACCCTCTAAGATCTCTTGAAATCTTCCCAGTTTCAACAGGATAAGCTACTGCTTTTGGCAATATTATTTGCTATTTCTTTCACACGAGCACTCACATGAAGCATATCAGCCTGTCCTAAAATCTCACTGATTTAACCTTTCATGCTCAGCCAAATTAGGATAAAACTGCAGTTCGGAGTCTTGTCTTCCCCTGATGTGTGATCATTGTGCATTTTATTGCTGTTAATAAACACTGACACTGCACATTAATTGCCATTACAGACGAACTGTTTTGTTTTTGAGAGCCTTTTTTCTGTGCAGAGCCACAAAGGTGCAGCTTTTCACTTCAACATCTCTGCCACTGATGGAGACAGAAGGCTTCTGAAGTGACAGCGAGTGACCTGTAAGCACTGAACCAATGCTTTACTGCTGCATGTGATAAGTGTGTATGCTCACACTTGGTCTCCCAAAATGTTAGTTCTATTACATTTGGCACAATGACATGGAGAGAGACTGAAATGAACAGGCAGTAAAATATAGTTAAGCCTGTTTAAAGAAAAACTGCACAAATTCATAGTACAGCCCCAGTTTAATTACTGATCAGGCTATACTTATGCGTGATGAGAAAGAGCTTATTAAAACAGCTAAATGTAATTATCTCATCTCTGCTCTAGACAGGTCTGACTGCCCTTGCACAAAAGCCAGCGTGTCAGCTCATCCTTGGTACCTGTAATCATAAGCTTTTTCCAAGCTGCCCAACAAGCCTTTTAGTGTGTAGAAAGAAACTGAGCCTGCCTGCTTCTTTCAGTTTATCAGCAGAAATAACTGATTTCACAAAATTCTCTTGCAACTTCCTTGCTTGAGCACTCAGACTGATACCTCCTGCACTCCCCAGCCCACGGTATCAACCAGTTCCATATAAAGAGCTGTTTATTTTTCACAGGAGTTTTACACTGCCCAGTTTGAGTGCCTCTCTCTGCAAGGCTGGGTACCACGTGCCCTGCTCATGGCATTCCCTCAGGAACTGCCCAGACCAGCGTTTTAGGGTGGGTCACACTCCCACCATACGGCCTTAACCCCTCTTAGAATCAACAAGCTGCCTTCAGAGCCCCCAGCCCTTGGTCCTGATCCCCCACAGACCCCATGGCTGCTTTGTTTCTCGCAGCTTTGCACACAGAGGTGCCTGTGATCTCGTGTAGGCTGTGACAGCTTGAAAGAGTGGTGTTTCCATAGCCCAGGAGCGTGGGTGGTCACTGCATGCCATGGGAGAGGAAAGGGAGAGTGCTGAGGGGTCTTTGAGAGTGCAGGGCTGATGGGGAGGTGCTTTGTCCTTCATCCCTCTGCTCTAGGAACAGTGCAGAGGAAACTACTCCCTGAATCCCACTCAGAGGGGAGGGGAACAAATGCAGTGGTTTTATTCCATCCCATGCAGACAACCACAGGACCAGAGCTGGGAGCAAAGCATGCAGATAAGCTATCTGACAGGGTGGATATACTCCAAACAGTTTTGGGTTTTTCTGGACCTTATGTATACAAATATGATGTGAATTCTCATCTGGTTGACTCAGTCTCTTTTTCCATCTGTGCTAGGTAAATGCTTCATTTTATTTGTCCACAATTCAACGGTTTTGTAGCTTCAGAACCAAACACAGTAAGTTTAAGAGAGCTTTTTATTGACTCTTCCCTTACTTATCTCAACACTGGCTATTTATTTTACAGCTCCTAGGGTGCCCCAAATATTCAATGCTGTTTTTGCCACCTCCACCTCCTTAGCTGAAAGGTGACTCAGATATTACGGTGCAAGTTGTTACACATTCCTTTCAGAGATACTTGGAGAGATGCTTCAGCTATAAAGATTGTAACCAGATCTCAGTCTGCCTGAAAGGCTGCTTATGTTTGGATCCAATTGTTCTGGTTTATATCCATCCCTAGGAATGTTTAGTTATCCTTTAATTGTAAATGAAGTTATTCATATGTGTATTTGCTGTGATTTCTTCTACTGTAAGTGACATTTCAAGTTTTGCTCTCAGGGAATTAGGGTAGAAATCCCCAAAGCACTTAAATCACTTGAGTGTACTGGAACATTTCAGCAATTGCAAGCTGTGAACGTCAGCCTTTGCCATCGTGCTGACAATGTTACTTTGAAAAGCCTCGTGGCAAATACCTAAACCCACCACAACTTTAATAAAAACTCAAACCAGCATCACCTCCCCGCTTCCAAAATTTCAGCAAACTACACACTCTGACCGCAGGGGCAGGAAATGTGAGTCCACTGGTTGTAACCTCCTTGGAAGAGGCTACTCTTAATTGTAACACCTCCTCTTAAGAGTATTTCTGATCTGAATTCTGTTGTTCTCATTAAATGACAGCAAGCTTGCTGTGAAGTACCCTGAACAGGAACCCTGGGAACACAGTGGGAACCCTAAAGCAGGCACCCTGGCTGCACTGTGCCATCCCTGCCTGTGCTTTCTTCTTCCCTTCCCCCTCCAGCTGCTGTTTGAAGCTGGGGTAGGTGCAGTGCTACAGCTGCAGCTGCTCCAGGCAGTCCAACCCCTCCCAGGGCCAGGGTTCTGGTGATGCTCTCCAGCTCTGCTCCTGACACAAGTGGGTGCCTTCAAATGGCTGCAGGCATGTCCAAGGAAACTGTAAATGCAGAGATCCTGCCATGTAAATGTGCTGCTCACCTGCTGTTCTAAGCTATTGTATCTGTTTTGTCATGGCACTGCTTCCATTCAAAGGGAGCCTAGAGCAGCTCCAGCAAAGGAGCTGCTTCCCAAGGCAGAATCCAGCACGACTTACAAAGGACCTGTTAGGCAGAACAGAAAAACTAAAAAATCAAGTGGGAAATATTTACACTTAACTATAACTGCTCTCTAAACTTACATTTATACCTTATCAGCTTCAGGTGGAATTATTGCTTAGGTTTGCTGATACAGCATACATAAAAAAAAAACCTTTTGACAACAGCTTCAGGTGCATTGAAAATAATACTTAATTAAAACCACGTAAGTAAATGTCAGCAGTAGCCTCCAAAGCTTTGACATTAAAAAAAAAAAGCAGTTTAAAAAAAATCTCTACAACTGCCTCTTCAGTGGAGGATAGTGAATTAATCTACTACTTTCTGAAAGGTTTAATGTAATAGTTTTATTATTCAGGAATATGGGCAGGTTCAACCACTCCACATATTTGGGAAGAGATCAAACGTAGATGAAAGCTCCCACTTCAACCCTTATCAACGTTTAATGAGACAATTTTACAGAGCTGCTGTACCTTCTCTTATCAGCAACCTCCTAAATCTCCTGGATTGTTAATGGCTTCTGTGAAGCAAATCAGATCAGCATCTGGTGTCTTGTAAAAACCAGTGCAGCAACATGTGCTGACGCCTGAGCAAAATCTGATTTTGAGGTCTGAATGACACAGAAATTTCCTAGTCGAACGGCTGCAAATATTTTGTTTCCCTTTTTATCTTCACTCCCCTCATCAGTTTAGTTGGAACTCACAGATTCAGAAAACTGAGCTTTCTGATATGTTGCTCTCACATGTTGCCTGAAGGAGCGGCCTGGAGTGAGGGATGTCCTGGGATGTGGCTGCTGCCCTGGAGCTGCAGCAGGGCTGTGCATTCCCTCTGCCCGGCTCTTCTCATTCAAAGACAGAAACAGCCACGGTGAGACCATGATAGAAGTGCCCTCAGCACAGCCAGAAGTGTCTGGAGATGCACCCCAGCATTCCTCTCGAGTCATCTGACGAGCTGGCCCAGAGGAAGATGAGAGCTCAGCGTGCATCCTCACACTCCTTGTAGGCCTGCAGCCCAAAACCACTGTGTCCAGGGTATTTCTCCCGTCGGTCAGGACACAGAAAGCAGCTCTGTGTGTGTGTCCTCTGAGTGCTGCAGATGTGAAGACAAGCTGGTGAGCTGCTGCCTGTGGTGCTGCTCGCCAGCCACATCTGCAGTGCACTGGGAGGATCGCGTGTGGAGCCTTTTGCAGCCCCGCTGAAGGGAAGCAGCCTCTAGCTGAGGGACAGTAGAGAGGGATGTATTGCTGTGGCCATCCTGGGAACCCAGCAGGGATCAGAAAAACCTCTCTTAATCAACAGGGAAATAACTACTCCTGCTTAGGATCTACAATACAAGTTGGAGGGGAAAGGACAGGAAGCCTCTTCTCTTCTCACCTATGCTAGCAACTCAGCTGGGTTTTGTTTTGAACAGACTGTGGGGACTAAGTGGAGCTGAGCAACTCCCCACAGCTGGATGGGGATGGACTGGATGAAGCAATTTGCTGCAGTATCAGTCCAGGAACAGGAGAGGAGGTAGAAAACGAAGGCGGTTTGTAAACAGAATAATAATAAAAGGAAAATTCAGCTTTAGGGAGGCTGAAACCACTTGTCCAATCAGCAAGCAGTCTGCTCCGGAAGAAAGGAGAAAATTGTTTCAGAAAAACTATTTTTCAGAGAGAATTCCAGAGATTCTGGCAATTGTGAATCACCCCCAAACTACTGGGTTTTGCATGGAGAGTGTTTTGCAGCCATAACTAAATTGTCCCACCCGATTCTGGGCTGTGGGGCTGTGTGGGAACATGGATGTGCAGAGCTGACAGCACGCACATGGAGCAGAGACCTAGGTGCACCGAAGACTGTGCACATAATTCCATGTCTGAGTAATTATCCTGGTGGAGAATTAACCTCCAAAAGCATGCTACAGAGCTATTTACTCTGCAGCTGCAAAAGGTACATGACTAAGTGGCAGCCCATGAGCAGAACTGCCTGCTTCCTCTGACAGCATTAATTGTTGTTCACGTCATCCAGCACCCCCGTGAAATGGCAGGTTCATGGTTTTGCCTCACAGGTCATCAGAAGAGCAGTTGAGGCAATCTAAAAATCAGGTGCATTGGTATCATCCTCCTGGTTTTCAGCTGACATTTCTGAAAAGAGAGCCATTTTCTCGAATTATAAATAGAAGAACTAATCAATTAGAGTAAATTGGGGTTAGAACGAGCATTTCAGTCATTCAGTTATGGATGAATGTCACAGCACACTTAGATTATCTGCTTGTCAGACTCTTGAGGATGAATGTGCTGTGTCAATTCCCCTTTGAGAGTCCTTGACATGTGCATGATGGCCATATCCCCACGTGCTTTCATCCATTCTTTCCCAGGCAAAGCACCCCTTAAAATTCACAAGTACATTGCTGTCTACCCAGCAAGACGGAGACAAAGAGAGAGTATTTGTCTGCAAAGTCAGCTTGATTCAGTGTTCCTCAGACAAGACACAGGTGTCCAAGGCACAACAATACTCCTGAAATACCTTATGCCTTATTTAATATATGCTATTACACCTTAAAAATGCTACGACAAACACATGGGAAGAGTTGAGGCAATCTTCTTCTTCCTTTTTAACTTAAACCAGGGAATAATTTTGGATGGAAGAAGCAGCTTTGGCACTTCCTGATGGTGTTCATGTTCCTAATCGCTTTTATTTTCACTCTATCAAAGCAACCTGCTATTGATTTCTACAGTGCAATGTCTTCTTCAAAGACTGTACATATTTGTTAACCTAAAATAGAGAACAACTCATGGATGAGGCAATTTTTCTTTTGATACACTATTCTCATAGAAGGCAAATACCTCATAGGGCACCAATGACTTGAAGGATTAGGCTCAGTGACCAACCACGGCCTCTTCTGTGTGCCTATATCTCCACTCCACCTTTTGCATATAAAATTTAATGGAAATATAAATTTTTCCATTAAATATAAATTATGTTTAGGAGCACAGAATCAATGGGACAATCATTCTTTAATAATTTTGTCATAGACACTCAATTTATTTTCTTTGTTACTAATATGCTTGCTAAATTTGTAAGAAAACAAGCTTTAAGTATTTAGCACTCAGGTTGTCCATTATACCTTAATTTAATTACTTTGAGTCTATTACACAATCTTTAGGGACATGGTCACGTATTATTTTGCCACGACTCCAGTACCTTTCTGTACTCTGTGGAGGGTGGGGAGTAGATTCTTGGTAACGAATAAGTTTCTGTGTATCAGAGATCAGTTTCATTGGCTACAGAAGGTGGACACCATGCAATTTAGTTTTGGGTCTGATTCTGTGAAGCTCCACCTGAGAAAAATGGCCACAATACCTTTGATGCTAGTGAATATGTTTAGTAAAAGAAAGGTCTTTACTTCCCACCCGAGAATTCCTTATTGTTACGGACTACAGTTGGTTATAAATCTGTCATCAAAAGCAGTCTTCACCTGTAAACTGACTTCTAATTAGCCATATTTTGTATTAAATATTCCTCTGTATAACCAAGTTCATAGAATGAGAGAAAATGATAGAGTAAAGCAGTCCTTCAGCAGTGCTGTGCTTCACCAAAGAGAATAAGCTCTCAACTCTCACTGCAGTCATGACCAGGACATTCTCAGGTATGAACATATTGCTTTTTAGTTTTACTCTATTCCACTTAATTGAACGATTAAGTGAATATTATTATTATTATTCATTATTATTATTATTAATTAATGATCTAATGAGCTTCCCAATGAAACGCTTCAATGTTCAGATCCCAAGTTTCTTTAAGAAAAACAAAACGAAACACAGCCCCCCCAAAAAGAGAGTATAGAACTCATCCAAATATCCTGTTATGTGCATATTTCTTCTTTAGCATTACTATTATTACGAAGGCCTTTGGTGACTTAATAATGTAGCAATTCTGTTGACCTGATTAATATTGGGATCTTTGCCTTCAATCTGTACTGGATAAATTGTGCTAATAGATGCTTTACTCTGGGCATTTTTTTAAACGCAGGACCAAAGAATTATAATTCCCAGCATTACTGGAATAGCAAAATGTCTTTCAGTTCATCCCTTCAAAGTGGAAAACAAGACATTTTCAGAAGTCTTAGCTAGTCAGATAAAACTCCCAACTAAGATTCTACTGAGTACCTTTTTCAGCTTAAATAAATAATTTCTTTCCCAAAATGTTGTGATTTCTCTTTAAAAGATATTAAAGGCTAAATTTATTTTCCAGAAAAGGGATGAACCCAAAGATGTTAGTATTTTTCACCTAAACTTTTGAGGGATGGGACAGTGATTTCTTTCATATTTGTATACAATTCTGAGCCCCCTAGAGCATAAACAAAATAATGGTGACAATGCATAATGATTAGAAAGGGAGAAAGAATCATTCTAGCTCTTACAGAATAAGACACACAAAATGCCCAAAGCCAACACAAAAAAGAATTTACATTAAAACCTCAAAAAAATTGTTCCTGATGAATGTAAGAAAACATTCTGTGGTTCTATATAGGAAAGGCAATAATAAATAATAAACAGTAGAAGAGATGCTGTTCTCCTCATTGACTGTGAAATTCCTTCCCACGTCTGTTTGTTTCTTCGCTGTGCTGGGAGGCTCCAAGGGGTAAAATCTAATTTGAACTGATGATACATGTGCTTGGAGTCTGGTATTTCCTATTCTAAGTGTGCTCATTTAATACTTAATGGATGAAATTCTGCTTTCAGTTACACAGAAAACTGCATGGGAATTTTACTGATTTCTTTGAAACCACTTGGACCTTGTTTCAACTAGAGGCTGGCCTAATGTCATTGTTCTAACTAGATGGAAGTGTGAAGAGATGGTAAGAACGTATGGTTTTTCTTTTAACTGGCCTAGTTTGTGGTGTGTTTCAGTTTGGATATCCGTGTATCCAGGATGGAATCTATTCAGAAGCCACACACTAAAATTATTCCTTTATTAAAAAATAGCAAATTATTGATATTTTTAAAGCAGATTGGGGGTTGTTTTGGGCTTTGTTGTTGTTTGTTTCCCTTGACATAGGCAGCATTGTGTCTGTGATTTCTCTGCACAAAAACAGTTGTGTTCCTTCAGGCTCCATAACCACTCTGAGCTCAATTTCCTCCTGGTGGAGTATTCCACAACAAGGGAAAGTTACCGTTTCTGTTGTGCAACACATTGTGCAATTAATGCCTAGGATGTAAATTAAAACCTGCCCAGCACATAAATGTCTGTTATGACAAGGCTTCCCCAACCCAAAAGTGGAGGTCACGCTCAGACCCACCCCCTGACGTTCGTTTTTATGATTTAAATAACCCTGTGTACATCAAAAGGATCTAGATTCTTAGCAAAAGGAATTCAGAGCAGGCAGTGGTAATTTATTTTGAGCAATTCGTCACTGCCCCGTCAATGCCAGCAGAGTTCAGCAGGAGTTTCATGGGTACAAAAATGGGCTTCATCTGATTTAAGCACTAAGGATTGCTATGAGTAGAAGGAACTACGGTGCCACTGTAGTACTTTAATTCAAGTGTGCCCAGATTTTTTAAACCTAGACTTAGTCTCTGCTCCACGGCATCCGATTCACAGTGAGATAAGCCAGTAAAACCTTAGCTGGCACAAAAGTGCTGTGGCAGAGTAGAGAACCTGGTCAGAGACTGCCTCTTTTCATCTCACTGTCATTTGCTGCTTCACAGTAACATGAACAGCCAGCCTCCACACCCAAAAAGTGATGAAGTTTCATGCAGTAAGGGCTGCAGGATGGGGTTTACCACTTTCGAGGTCTCCCAGCTGCATATTGAACCAGGGTACGTCACAAACTTGGGGCTGACTCAAACCCAACTATTCCCGAAGTTGACCCGTACCATTCCGGATTTTCAAGCTTTGTGCTGCAGTTGAGATATAAATCTCTGTATGCATTCCCTAGCATTCATTTTCCATGGAAGTCACTGAGACTGGAAAATAGGAAGGATCAGACTTTCTCACAAGATTTCACATTCTCCTTGGTTCCTGCCAGCTCCAAACTGACATGGGAACAGTCTCTCCCGAGGAATTCTACTGCCTCTGGTTCTGGTTGACATCAAGAAGTGTTGAGGTATGTGTAAAAAGTTAACATTTCCCCCCTCTGAATCTCAAACAGCACACGAAGTTCAAATGAAGTCACAATCAGACGTCAGTTTTAAGTTCTCCACATCCTTGCTACAGATATTTCATTTCTAAAAGCAGCCTGTTAATGTCAAACATTTCCATTCTAGCATTCAGAGATTATGAGTTTATTGCAGCAGCTGTAATCTTCCTGTATTTCAAGGGAAATGTATTAGGAGACATTTTAAATGCATTTTCCTCTATTAACATAAATCTTGGCATCTTGTGTAATAAAAGTCAAATACCAGGGCATAAATTACACCAAAAGTCCCGAAACAATAAAGAAGTCCTAAAGGAAAAATACAATTAAATTAAGATTACAGGTTTGAGATTTTGTGTGGGAACGCAATTCCTCACACCAGGTAGTCCTTCTGTCATCAGCACACAAAAGCTGAGGTGCTACTAATGGGACACAAAACTTTTCACCAGAAAGCTTTAATCCCTGCAGCTTCACAGGGTGTGGAAAACATGAGTCTTCACTCTCTGGCTGCTTCTTGGTGGCTTCTGCAGTGCAACTTCCACGGAGACATTCCAGAAACAGGCTGGAATCTCCATTCCAGGTTTTCTCCCTTATGGATAGCTATAGTCTAGGTTGCTCAGGGCAAACCCAACTTAAACAGCGTGTGTTCAAGTACCTTCAACATTGTTTAAACTCTGCAAGGATGATAGTGCAGCACGAGACAACAGAGATGGTAATTGATTCTTTCATTAATTCAACTAAATATTTTGGGTGATCTCTTCAATTAAAGTGCCCGGATTTACTCCATATTTAGTCAGATTGTTGTCACACCCTAATAACAATTCAGACTTGTTAAGGGACTTATTTATGGAAACTTCCTTTTATTGTTGTGAGACTCCAAACGATCTATTGTATGCTTGATTGTTTCAGATGCTCTCGTTTACACGACCTTTCTTCTAACAGCTAAACTCAACATAGGCCATTTGGGGAGAGCTGTGATTTAGGGCTCTGCACTGGAAATGGGATTATTGCACATGGGGGACAAACCTGAGCACCCACAGTCTGAATACACAGATTTTATCCCAGGAAAAAAATCCCATAGGAAGGCAATGAAAACACAGGAGGCAGTACAGGCAACCAACCAACCTCTCTGCCCTGGGTTTTATAGTTTGAAGCCGAGGAAGTGCTATGAACATTGTTTAAAACAGAAGAAATTTCTATGCAGCCTTAATCCCAGTCTTCCCTTTTTTTTACCACCACTTTGTTCACCCACTTCTCTTCTTTGATTTGATGCCTATTTCTGTTTAGGAGCCTATCTAATGTTTTATTTATTGACTACATGGTTTCCAAATGAAACTACGAAAGGAGGAATTCAGAAGAAAGACATTACTTTAGAGAACACTGCATATGTGCTGAGGTCAGTGTAGTAAAGCTCTTGATATAGTAGCAAATCCAGTAACATTTCTTCTGCCAAGGAACAGGTCTTTGTGTGCATGTCAAAGCAGTCACTCTCCCACTCTCCCAGAAATTTCTCGCACTCTTAGAAAGCTGAAAACAAAAATGAAGGTAGAATTTCTGGGGTTGTACATACCTTTAAAATGCTCTATTTCTGACTCTCATTATCTCTTTCTTTCAGCTTGTTCAAGTGTATTTTTAGTGTTTTCTTCCACGCGTAACATTTGATAAGGAGCCAAGTCAGAGTAAGGCCTGCAGTCTGTAAGGACCGAAGCTGTAGGAAACCACACTGGCTTCTCTAATGGGCCCCAGGAGGAAGTGAGGCAGGTGGGACATTGGACTTCTCTCACAGATGTTAAGTAAGAATCCCGCTAGAAGGCCAAACACGAGCAAGGATTCCTGCAGCAGCCCTTTACACCATTCAGGGATCAGTAAAGGCGAGGTAAGCAGGGGCTTTTCTCTGGGCCAGGGAGCTGCATCTTCGTGTGTGCTGCAAAACTCAAAGAAGCTGAGCTCTGAATACTTTTGTTTGCAGGGACTTACATGGCCCAAGCTGCACCACCACCCGTGCTAGAAGCAAGTGGTGGGCAGTGATGCCACCCCTGCCTCTTCCCTGAGCATCCTGTGACGGCAAGAGGCTCTGCAGCCACAACTCATCACACAGGCTGAGTCAACAGCCTCATCACACTTCTCCACTCGCCCTTGTGCTGCTTCTGCTGCAAGCTGCCTTCGGCACTGGACAGCTGCCATCGCCCTCAGAATCACGAAGCACCAGAAGGGAGGCACTTTGCCCGGAATGTTACAGAAATGGTGACAGTATTGGATGGAGCTCTTCCTCTTTTGTATAGGCTTTGCCAACAAATCACTGGAAATAAGGACTCTGAGGTCACCCAATCTGCCCTGTGACAGCTCAGCTACACCTGTTCTTGGCAGATGTTCATCTTGTGGGTGTGAGCCTTCTGGGATTCATCCACCTTCCCACAGCAATCTGTTCCAAGGGTCTGTCATCCTTGCTGTTGGATGTTTGGCCTTAAGGTCTAACCGAATCCTCCTCGCTGCAACTTTAAGACCATTGCTTTTTGTTGTAAGCACAACTACATTTTGAACGTTGGAGAATGCTGCTTGTTGTTTTCTCAGTCTTAAGGAGCTCCAGGTAGAGTGGAGTGATTACTACAGATGATACCTGGTTTTAAAGACACTGGTGTAATACTTTCCCTATTTGCCACAGGCTGAGTTGACTCATGGTCACAGCTCCTGATTCATTGTAACCCTCAAGTTCTTGCTGGACAAAGTGATTCTCAGCGAGACAATCCCCAGGCTGTGCTCATGTCATTAATATCTTCTGCCTCATTGCCACAACTTCCACTTGTCCATGCTGCATCACAACATTTTTTCTAAATGGAAGTGGTCTTTTTCTTGAAAGAATAGTCATCTTACAACACTTCTCCAAATCACCAGGATCATTTTGAATTCTTACTCTGTTCTCTGAACACTTCTTGTCCATCCCAGCATAACAGCATATTTCCAACCCATTATGAAAATTATCAGTTAATTACTTGACCCATTGCCTCTCTGTCCCTGTCTCTCTGTTCAGCTCTTCTCCTGAATCATTCTGCAGGCAGATCTTCTTTGAGACTTTCCTGTGCATGCAGTTTTCTCATAAATAGCTCCTGACTGAACTGGGAAGACTGGCTCTTTATTATTTACTCAAGGCTGAGTGTTTCAATTCTTGAAAAACAATGCTCAATCTCACTGCAAAGCACCAAAATACTAAAACTCATTTGCTTCAGAATAAATAGCAAAATTGTTGCAAATTTCTTTGGTACTTCAGGTTAAAATCCAGCTGCAATTTGAGATTTCAAGTTTGGATAACTTCTGCTTTTTCATTCTTCTGAGCATCTTGGTGCACAATGCACTCAGTCATGTCCCTGGCATAGCTCTATCTTATTTTTATTTGTCTGCTTCTTCTGACCATGAAAACAAGCCTGGCCAACAGAAAGGGAGCCTAGAAAAAGCTGGGTCAAGATGACTACAATGAGCAAACCTAACAAAGTTAATGCAAATAAGATTTGCAGAGTCCATTACACTGAGTACCTCAGTGAGTGATTCAAGGAGAGATGGAACTTTCTTGGAATGTGCACTGGGCTGAACCAGAATGGGTTATCCTTGGAACCCTCTTGAGCCTGAAAAGTTAATTTCTAACTGCTGTCATTTTTTCTATTCTAGCGAAAGCTTTTGCTTTGAAATTTGGGAGTCCCACTACAGTCTCTGTTTTTATTACTAAGCAAGAAATTTATGATTCTTGGATATAAAGATGAGACAAAAATGAAACCAAACACATTACAAAGACTCAAAAATATAAATATGAAATACAAGCAATGCTTTCTATTTTTTTTTTTTAAGTTACAAGCCCAGTTCCATCAGCTTGTGAAGAAATCCCTTCATCTGAGGTGAAATATAGGTCATGATTTTTGAGTCCAAAAAAATCAAGCCCGTGCTTGGGCTTGCCAGCATGATTTTTGGCCTGTAGCTCAGAATGGAGCTGGCCATCTGCACTTTGGGAATCCATTACCGCTGTCAGAATCACACAGGGTATTATAGCAACTGCCCAAAGCAAAACAAAACCAAACCAAAATACTTCAAGATACTATAGTCATTATGTCCATCTGCCTAGCTATTTATAAACTAGTTTGCTGAGGTACTCCACACATTCTGGAGGCAATAATTTGCCATTCCTGTTTATTTTTGCAGGTGTCCTTGAACCACGCATAAAAACGCAAAACGGCACAGGGTTGAGAAGGGGAGAACTTGTTTGCTGTGCTGAGTGAAACAGTAGGTCCTTTTCTCAGAGCCTGAAAAATGATACATCAACTGCAGTGAAGAATTTCTGGAGTTGGTTCAATTCATTTGACACTTTGGGGAATACTAATTGAGCATTCAATAGTTCAACACTCTGGGAGTGGGGTAAGCCAATCCAGGAAAACCATCAGCCGTGGGGAAACCAATTTCCTCTCTCAAACTTATTGTTCCTGCATGTCAAAGGTGATCCCAAGAGATTCTACTTGTTGCTGACACATTCCAGAAATCATTTAATTTTCCCACCTTTTTTATTTTTTTTTAAATTGGCAGAAGCAGGCAAGAGAGATGGCCAGATGTATCCCAAGGGCGAAAGAGAAAGCTTATAAATGTTGAGAAGAGAGGCAAGATAGCTAACAAAGGGCAAAAATGCCAAACCTGCTTGTTTCCGCTGCCCTTGGAATACTGTCCATGTAGATATGTGTGAACAAATAACTACTGCATCTGCAAAAAGATTATTTACTTGACCGCTCTCTCTGCTGGTTTGAAATAGAGTAGCTCTGTTGAACTTATTAGAATTCTGTCTTTCTTAGACTGTGGCTGCTGAGCTCACCACAAAACAGAGGCAGAAGGTCCTTGGAACATGAAGCTATGAGATAAATGTTGCTAACCGGCTGAAGGTGTGGCTGCCCCACACAGTGGGGATGTGCCAGATGGAGCCTTGTTCTTCAGCCGTGTTTGAGAAGCTATCAGGAAACAAAAGAACTACAGCAGAAGTGAGACCCTTTCTCTTTCTCCTCCAAACCAGAGTTATCTGGCTGTCTCGGGGGGGAGCAGTCAAGTCCCTTGACAATCACAAGCACTTGTAAGCAGGTATTACACCAGTGACCATGCAGAACAAACAACAGGCATCCCCTAGATGCATTCCTCTTCCTTTCATACAGTTAAAAATGCACAATTACCATATTTGCATAATTCCGGAACTAAACTAGTCTCTCAGCAGTTTCAAAGACATTGCTTCATCTCCTTCTCATTTCCTGCAGGGATATTACTGTCATCTGGAAAATTTAAGTCCACCTGACAACAAATTTTCTGGTTGAAACTAATAGCAACACAGCAACAGCTTCAAACATTCTTTGCACTGCTTAGGTTCTTTGCACTTCCTGGTTAGGAAGTCAGGATTAAAGACATACTATGTTTCTCTATTTCACTAAAAGCCTCTACTTTAATGTTTTAAAGCTCCTAAAAGTTGTGTGCCAATAGTATCATATCTGTCACTGGCAACAGTATTTATTCTCACTGTGGCAGAATTTATCTATGAGAGAACTTACTGTGGTTTTCCTTATGTTGTGGCAGATCCACAGTAGGTCATAATTTCTCACCTACTAGGTATTTTCCCCGAAATTTCAACACATGCAACTCTTCCACACTTCCCTACAAAGTTTAGCAGGCCTGTCAACACTGTTACCCCAGGATCTCACATTAATTAATTTATCCTCACAGCGCTCCTTTGTTAGATGCCAGATTTTTCAGAGAGCTCAGACTCGAATTTTTGAGTGCTCAACACCTAAATTGGAGCCAGATTTTCAGAAAAACTGAGCTCTCTTTCAGTTTCTTAAAGAAGGTGCAAATTTTTCAAAGTTTCCAACAGCCCTAGCAGCAGTGCCTGCTGCCCAGATTGCGTGAGAAGTTGAGGGCTCAGTGTGCTACACTTCTTTTCTACCTGTGAACATTACATTTTTTGGTGCCTAAAGCGGAGGTGATTCCCTTGTAAATCTGGCTGTCAGAGTGGGAGGCTGAGCTCTTTTGAAAATCTGGATTGCTATTGTAGGGTTATGGCTGCTTTGCCGGAGACAAACTGACAGCTAAAGAGCAGTGGAACATTTGTGCAACACGTGGAAATGAGATCAGGATTTGGGCTGTCAAGCCACCCATTTCTGTCCATGCCATACTTGGAATGGGGCTGCAGTGGGGCTGGCTGGTGTCAGTGTGTGCTCAGCTCCAGGGAGAACTGCATGGCACGGGCTGTGACGTGGGCACGGGCTAAAGCACGAGCTCAACAGCATCCTCATGATGACAGAGCTGCTGTATGAGGCACAGGGGATGAGGCAGAATGAAGCAAATTCCTGGAAAGCTGCAACAGAACACTCTGCCCTCCTCCTACTCTGTGGAACTAGGGAATGCAGATGTACTGCCTGTGCTTACACCTCGGAATTAAAGCAAACCCACAAAGGAAAAAAGGTGTTTTGTTGGGGTTTTTTTCTGCACTAATTACTGTGTTGTACTGACTCTGGCTTACAGCTTGAATACAATGCCCCATGATGTAGATTCATCCACTGCAACTCTGTGAGCCCACGAAGTGATTGCAAGTCACCAAGGGCTCCTGCTCAGGACAGCCCCAGAAAGAAAGAAGCCCCACAGGCCAGACTGAACTGGTTAAGCACAAATATACAGTGCTGAATGACACAAGGGAAAAAAGCAAGGGTGGGAAACAGCCTCAGTCATTCACACTGTTCACTCCTCAGGTTGCCCCATCTTCGTTCTGGACCGTGCTAAGCAGCTACCTCTGAGACAAACTGGGCTCAAGTGGAGTTAGCTCTGAGGAGAACTCAGGGCTGAGAACCAGACTTCAAAGTCTATTCTGTGCAGCAGCAGAGGCATAGCCCCAAAGCCTTGCCAACAGAAAAGGTTAACTACGCTGGGCATGCACACATCTCAGCTGCTCCACTTCTCTTTCCCAAGTGACCATATCCAGTGCTCGCTTGGTGAGATCTGAGCTTCCTGTTTCATACCTCAGGCTGAAAACCCACCACAACCATGCCCAAAGCAGCGGTTTCGGTGGCACAGGAGCTTGGCTCAAAGGAGAGACTGTACAAAAAACTTACTGTTAAGATACACAATCCTCCCCCTTCTTGAAAACGTAGGCAGAGCTAATTTTCAAGTATTCCTATTTAAGCTCTGGCAATTGTTAGGCACCATATTTTTTACTTCTAACAAAAGTGTCTCAGTTTTTAAGGGTCCGGAGCAAGGTGGCAAGGGCCACAGTCACAGATGTGCTGATCACCAACAGGTAGAGAGTGGTGGTTGCTCATCTTCTATAACAGCAGCTGAAGCAAGTTTCAAGGTGGGCCTAAATTCTCAAACCCAAGGTAGCAGTACTTCACAGTTTCCCATTACCTCTCCTTCTCCCAGTCACGTAGGCAGTTCCTTGGCCATTCCCTCCCTCCATCCAGTATCTTAAATTTTAAAAATATTTCCAACCAGGCTGTGTTAATGTGACAGATGGGAATTCTCTGTCAGCTCCCTTCTGGTGAAACATTTATAAAGTGTTGTATGGCTTCAGAAGGCAACATATTAGAAAATTGGGACGTGGAGGGTGTAGAGGGAAAAGCATTCCTATTTTAATTTTAAGCAGTAGGAGCATGAGTAGAGTGAGTCATAGCTCTTCAAACACGAATCCCAAAGCAAATAACGAAATGGAAAGAGGAGAAATACAGATTAGGCAGACAGAGCAAACAATGCTGTTAATCCCTGCACACCTAGATGACAATTTCTTTGCAAAATGCCCAGAGAATGAGCTGAGGAGCCTCACATGCGTGTTTTAGCCACAGAGGAAGGAAAATCATTGCTTAACTTCATTAACAGGGCCTACTTCAGCAGGTGACTTGGGACATGAGTGGAGCTGTACTGACGGGCTGCAGAGCAGCCAAGGGGCCACAGCTTGTGTTCCCAGTCCTGGGAACAGGGACTGGAGGGACGGAGGGCGTGCAGCGCCCGGGGAGAGCTGCCTTCTCCACAGGCAGCTGGGATGCTTACCTGGCCTAGAAAGAGGGAACAGCAATTACCACCTCACTGAATACGAAGGGTGGGTGGGGAAGATATTTCTGGTTTTGCCCACACCCCCTCCTGGCAGTATCACCACCGTGAGCACTCCCATCATCATGTACTGGTATCCCAGCAACGGGGTTGGAATAACACCTCGGGGACGCAGCGCAACACTCACAGCCCTTCACAAAGGCGGCAGCCACAATCACCCTGGAGGCTAATTCTGTAAATTAGGGAGGCACTGCAATACCAGTGATGTTTCTGCCAATCAAAAGGAGGGAACAGATGTGCATTTTTCCTGAAGTCATTACGTATTTGTTTTGGCCAACAGCAGGTTCCAGTCTGCTCTCCTGGATGGCTTCACCACCACATCAGCCTTCGTTAACCGCATGGCAAAATAGGGTTTAGCTCATAAAGAGGCACTATCTTTATATGTTTTCTTACATGGTGTTATTTAGAGATGCAGAACTCTCTTGGTTGCTGTGGTCCAACACACCTTTAATCTAGTCTTTATTTTGCCACTGCCAGATTGCACAGTTAGACAGCAGGGCACGCTTTCCTGTTTGCTTAGCTGGAGCCATTGCACTTCAATGTTTACGAGCATGGTTGAGAAAAATTCCAGGAGGGTTGGGTTTGGTTATAGGGGTTTTTTTACTCTTGTTTTTTTCCATTAGCATTTGCTTATTTGTCGAAGTTGAAACGTTTTGAAGA
Organism: Ifrita kowaldi; assembly: GCA_013398055.1. Taxonomy (NCBI): domain Eukaryota; kingdom Metazoa; phylum Chordata; class Aves; order Passeriformes; family Cinclosomatidae; genus Ifrita; species Ifrita kowaldi. Next base: position 261,911 of record VZRS01009001.1, on the reverse strand, counting down.
GATGGTTTGGTTTTGACAGTTTTTCTTCACAACCCAGGAAGCTTTGGGATCAGCCAGCACAAAGGCTGGGTTTCTTAGGGCTCTTGGCATGGCACTGTCTGTGGGGAAGAGAGCCAAGATGTCTGCTTCAGAGCCCCAGTCCTGTGGCTTTTTCTTTTTATAGAGAATTTCAAAATATGTCTCTTGTCAGAATATTACCAAAATTCAAACCATCTAAATTTTCTCTTAGGCAGAATGACCTTTCAATGCAGAACTGCAATGTTTATGCACTTAACACCATTGCCAGAGGCACAAAAAGTACAAAGCAGCCCTATTTGGAATATTATTCACCACTTACTTGTATTACAAACAATAATGCAGTGTCTTGCTGGAGCATATGTAAAATAGAAGTTCTCCTCTCGTTGATTCATTGCCACCCAGATGACAAAGTCTAAGTAGAAATGAATGCACCTTGTTGGATCTGGGATAGATTCCAGGTGCTTCACACCGGCTTTTCTGATCCAAATACTCTCCAAATTTTAGCAGCCATGATATTTTTAGACCTCTCTAGCATCTTCTGTCTTAGAGCTCTGTAGCAGGCCTTGGAGGTGGAGGGAACACTGCAAGCCCCCATTTCGTAAATGAGAAGGCTGGAAGCAGAAGGCTGCCAAAGATCACAGTGCAGTTCCAAGGCAGAGTCAGGAGAGCAGGACAGATGGCCACCCTTGCAGGAGAGAGGAGCTGTGTTATTCCTGGCACCCTCAGGCACTTCCATTCTGCCAGCCTCCCCTCTAGAAGCTGGGATGGCTACAGGAGCCCGTCATCTTCTGTCCAGACAAGTCACAGCTACTTTGTGCTGTGCAAAAGAATCCACGCGTTCTCCCTAAGCCGGATACATTTCAGGAGGAAGTGAAACAACTTGCTCCGAGTGGCAAATGTGCCAAATGCTAGGAGCCAGTGCAGAACCACACTGAGAGCAGAGCTCCACATCCCTTTGTGCTCCTGCTGTGCCCCACAGGGATTTAGGGACTAAATGTTTCACTTCTCCTGCAGAAAGGACTCTAGTGTTTTCTCAGGAGCTTGATATTGCGCAATGGCATTCACCTGAGAGGGTACAGAACTTCAGCATTCTAGGTTGTTAACATTTACAGCATTTTGAGAATCAGTGAACCACACTGTCTGTACAGCATCTGTTACCACGGCCTGCAAGCACGCATTTCCAGAAAGAAGAACAGCTGCAGGAAAGTCAAAGTTGTAGTAAATATATAGATATACAGATAGCTGCACATTACATAGGCACTGCAAATCAGCCACATCCATTTCTTCACACCCTCCTGCCACCTGCACCCTGAACTGTGGCCTAGTTTTGCTGGTGGCCTGGCAGAACTTATTTCTCTCAAATTGCTGAGGCTGCACCTGCTTTACTCAGTGCTGGTGAATTTGACTTACAAGCATAAAATTACTCTTGCATCTCCAGGTCTGCTTTCATTGCAGTTCACGGGCTATGAATAATTAACTACAGTTATCTGCAACAGAGGCATCTGCCTTGGCACAGAAATTCAGGGTTTGAGCTGCAGCTGAATTCAGCACTTGAAAATAATTTAAAATCTAATTCTCTCTTTGGTTCACTTTGGGAATATGAAAAGTGATGAAGAACTGCACCTAGACTCTTCCTTTAAGTGAAGCTCTTTGTCACTTCTTGCATTACAAATATGAGTCAATGTGGGAAGGGCAAGCAACACCAGTTTGTGTCTGGATCTATTTTACTCTAGAGCTATTTTCTAGGCACTATTCTGCCCTCTGAGACCTCTCATGACAACCTTTGCTCTTGGTCTGTGTTTGCACACCACCTAACACATCCTGGCCAGGTGTGCTGAGAACTGAACTGCTACAACTATGGAAGAAACTCAGTCTGGGAGGAGCAACACTAACAGAGTCCAGGCTTTTTTTCAGATGTGGCTCCCAAGATTAAGCTCAGATGTCTAAAGAGGAGAGCTTCAAATAAACAATTTCTTCATCTGGGGCATTACACACACTGTAAGGACACAATATGCTTCAGGTAACTATATTTATTTGTCAAATTTGGATGCAGTCTGGTCAGAAAATAATTAAGTAAGAGACAGATGGCTAAATAGAGCAAGACAGAATGATGGGGGGGGGAAATGAAGTTTCCTTAGGAAACCAGGATCACAAAGACAACAGCGAAATGGAACGTTTGGATTCACATATTTTCTCATTCCACACTTTTTTGTGACAGTTCACACTTTTCCAGAAGTACCTCTCCTTATTGCTTTTCCCTTGCCAATTAGACTTGTGCTTCTTGTGTAAATAAATCCGCACCTCCCAATTTCTTGGAGACAGAATTACAGCGTAAAAAATAATGGACTACAGTGAGGTAATGTGAGATGAGAAGAGTAAACACAAAGCACATTTAAGATACTTTCTCACTAACATATAACATGACAATACAGATGAAACAGAACTATATTCCCACCTCAAATCAGACCTATTTCAGTCTCAGCAAACTCTGCTTAAGCTTTGCTGTGGGTTTTTTTCCCTCCACACTCCAGTTTAAGCAGAAGCAAAGAGTCCCACAAATCTCATTATAAAATGTATTCTTGCAAGAATTCCAAACTATTTTAGGATGTTCCGAAACTTTTGAGAAATACAATCAAAACAGATTTTTTGTGTTCCTTCCTAACCAAGTTACATGAAAGTATGAGATACCATTCTAACAGCAAAGTCTCTTACACAAGAGAACAGTTTTATAATAGGATTGTTGCAAAACAGTTCCCTTTTATTTCTTTAGCTTTGCAGAATCAATCTGAGATTTAAAAGCCACCTCCTTCCTCAGCATTTCAAAAAGGGAAGTATGCTTGTACACAGTGGAGCAGAACCGTGGCCTCAGCTCCCCACAACTCCTGGTGTAATGATACAGGACAAAAACATTGCAGAGGACATTTGCTGACCCTTTGTACAAGGCTCTACACCCAGATACCAAATCTGATAAAACAGAAAAAGTCGAAGTAGTGATGGGAAGACTACCTCATCTCCATCTGGGAAATGTTCCACCATTCCTGTCTGCACAAAGGAAAACCGGGAATGAAACCACGAAGATTTATGAAAAACTGAAGATGAATACTGGCAAGTTTTCAATATACACTTCTCCAATCTGCAGCCCCTTGGGAATACTGCATAACAGGCTGATAGTGCCCATGTCCTGATATAACTCCTGTAGTGTTATAAAGAAAGGATTCCTCAACTCTGATGAACTGCACTGTTTGATAAACTCTCCCAATAAACTCTCCTTCAGCTATTAAGAGCTGAAATATTGTGCTTTTGCTGCATAATCTATAAGTTACACAGACATAAACATCACATCACTAGCAAGGCCAGTATCAAATGTAGTTGTAAATCATGAAAACACAGCTTTTATTTATAGATCATGGCTTGCAATTTTGAGAATTTATGTTTAGATACACAATTTTCCTCATTAGGAGCGGATAATTAAATCACAGCTTTAAAAACTGTATTTCAGCACCATAGTAACCTCAGGGCTTGCTGATTTTCTCGGGATAGAGGAATGTACTCTGGGCTCTGGCTGACCACTCAGGTATATTATTCTCAATTTCAGTAGCTGGAAACACTGCTGCACATGTCAAAATTATTTGCAATGCTAACAGTCTCTCCCAAATTGTTCCATACTCAGTTTTGCTGGCATTTTCTTCTTTACTCTTTTAATGGGCTTGGACTGTGCAGAGTGATGCATGTTTATAGCATGGTGTCTTCTCTCTCCACCAGCTTCATTCCAGAGGAGCCTGCCAAGTAAAGAGAGCAGCCAAGGAGCTTGCGGAGCCCCTGCTGAGAGCTCTGTCACCATCCCTGCCCTGTCACTTGCATCAGCTGGCCCCAGGGCAGCTGTTTCTCCATCACCCTCTCCACCAGCATGGCTGGGAGCAGCACAGGACAAAGCCCTGACGGGAAAAGCAGCCTGTGGCTGTGGGGGAGTCAGGGGCCAGGTGATGGAGATCAGCTGATGGCAGCACTCCCTTTAAACTGCAAGCCCAGGGGATGCTTAGCGCAGTCTAAGCCTGGAAAGGATGCTCTTTGGGGAGAGGGATACAAGGTCAGAAAGCTGGGAAGGAGCCACATGATGAAGGTAAGAGTCCTGCACAGAAATCAGCAACTGTTTCCCGGAGCAAACACTCATTTTGTGTCTGGATACCAAGCAGGGATTTTCATGTCTACCCCTCGCTTGCATCGGTTCCACTAATGCAACCCACGTGTGGATTTATGATAGTGCAAAGCAACCCAAGAAGCAGTGAGAAATATTTCACATCATACAGTCTTGCAGGGGGGGATTCAGGGAAGGCTCTGTCTTCTGGCCAGAGTTAAAGGAGCAAAGCAGAAGCCCTTGGGGAACTCAAACTGGACTGACTGGGGCAATTTTTCTCCTTTGCATTTCTTGGGTAGAGAGCTACTTGAAAAATTTCCAGCTAACTATTTTCTTTTTTTTTTTTTTTTTTCCTTCTGGAAAATGCCAATTCATGAAAATCAACAAGTTTCATGGGAATAGGCTGTTTTTTTAAATATTTTCACTGTGCAGAAGAGCAAAATCAAATGGTGATGACAAGGTCAAGGAATGTTCTGATATTTCATTTCAAGCTTGTCAGCTTTAACATTTCATCTTGCATAAAATTTTAAACAGAGGTAAAAATGAACCATGACTTATTAAAGTAAGAAAATTAGTTTATGGTTAACTTTTGTAGCTGTGTGGAGCTGGAAACAGGTTGTGCTGAAAATAACAGGCCTTTTATGAAGCTCCAAAATCTGCTGCTATTGGTCTCTGCTAGGGACTTTTATCCTGGGTCAAGGAGCTTGAAATGGGAGAGGGTAGAGCTGTGAATGCCCACTGGTTGATGCCCACTTGAGGAACCAAGATAGTGCTGTTATTAATGAGTTTGAAAGAGGACATGGGATCATTGTGTATCCCTAGGCACGGAAGTGCAGCTTGTTGCTAATGCTTTCCATCCAGCTGTGTTACACAAGCCGTGGGATTAGATGCTTTGTGTGGAAAATCTGCTCTAAAGCTTTAATTCACACCTGTCCCTTTCAAATACTAACACTGGGTTACTTGCATGTCCCATTTTATCTGGTGGGAGTGTGACTCTAACAAATCCTTCTCCGTGGCCAGTGAGGCTCCCAGCCCATTTCTGTGAACAGAATGTATTCCTCGAGCCTTCTGATGGGATAAGATATAAAGTATTACCAATTTTGTTTCTAATTAGCAGTCTCTGCTCAAGAACACGACCAAGCGATTTCAGGTTCTCTAGCTGCTCCTGTGTTTTTCCTTTTATTAGGACAATGATTTTGTTTCTTGGAGGGCTTTGAGGTTTGTTTTTCGGTTGTGGAGCAGGACTGAGCGGTGTTACAGGGGTTGAGTGTTTGGTTTTCACACTTGCAGTAAGTGTTACAAGATGTGCTTGTCCTGGGGAACGAAATACATGTGAACATGAAATACCTGCAGAGAACAAAGTGTTTTTCTAAAATTTAGAGATACATGGTCACCTTCTGGGCTAAAAGTATTTCTTTTTCTGTATTTAGTCTAAACGAAGCAAAGGAGCCCATGTGAACTTTATGAAATGTGAATTTAATGAAAACCTGCTCTTGAAATAATGGCTTTTACGCAGAAAGTGTCAATTTTGTAACAGAGTTATACATTGACAGCTTCCTACATGCAAACTGTACCTATGTTGAGGCCAGAAGTGCTAAATTCAGCACATGCTTCTTGTCTGGAGATGGAAGAGCAGCTCTGAGCACCCTGTGAGGGCCATGTGTTGAGGCTGGCAGCCAGACCCCCCACTCCTACCCCTTCTTTTACACGACAGCAGACAAGCCTGATGTCAATGCCTGTCTGAACAGCATGGGAGCAGATCTTTGGAGGTTTTTTCCCCACTTCAAAGGCTCCTCCCACCATGTGAGTCAGGCCTTTTCTATAATTTATTTAGGTCTGCTCCTAACTTATTTTATTCATACCCCAGGCTCCAAAGAGCCTTTTATGATTTGTTTCACAATGCCTTTCCTACATGCTTTGGAGAAAGAGCTGAGAATCCAATTTATGACAAGGCTCACTCTCACCACCCAATCACAGAATATGTTCAGTTGGAAGGGACCCCAAGGATCATTGGTTCAACTCTGGGCACTGCAAAGGATGGGAAATATCTGATGTGATCTAACCTATAGTCAGCTCCAGCCACACTACCTGGGTTATAGCAAATAGAAGCCGATCTCTGTATATTGTAGTCAAATAACACTTGGGATGATATAAATTGTCCTAATTCATTATGGTGTGTGTTTATGAGCGCATGGGCCTTCAGCAGCTTTTCTTTATTTTTTTTAATTGCCTTGATTATTTTTTTTAAGCTTAGTTTGGCTCAGCTGATGGAAAATGGGCCACTTTATTTCCTACACTGGAGATCAGGTGAGCCTCCACGTGCAATGGATCCACTGCAGACCCCAAGTGCTTTGTGAGAGTGTTTCCCCTACAGAGCTCCTTGCTTTGCGAAAGGATTTGTCCAGAAATCATGAGCTGTGTTTTGAAAACCCATTTAAATATTCAGCTTCATCCTAGGAGCCACAATGCAGAGAATGAGATTTTTGGCCTACGCTTCACCAGGCTTCAAGAGATGCAGCACTGCTATACCAAGGCAGCACTTTTTTTGTCCTCCTCTCTGGGGCTAACTAGGCTGTGCCATCTGTTCCTGCGTGCTGGACAGGGCCCAGGGAAGTGTCAAGCAGAGCAATGCACTCTTAGAAAGTGAGAGGTGAGGGCGGATGAGAAGGAGGTTCCAAGCAGGGCAGAGGAGAGTGAGCCCAGGAAACGATGAGCAGGAAGGGAAGCATGCAGGAGTGGGAGAACAGCCGTGTCCCTGTGTAGTCTGTGCCTGGCTTGCTGAGACTTTCACTGCAGTGTCAGTGGTAACTGCACTAACAGGGGAGCTGGGGGAGAGCTGAGTGCAGGAACTGAAGAGCAGCAAGTGAAGGAATGCAAGAAGACCCCCAGGTGAAGAGATGCAGCCCTTACCGGAGACTGGCCTTGGCTTGTCTGACCTTAAAAACATGCAGATCCTAGGAAAAACTGCATTTTAAAGGGATGTGAATGACTTGATGTCATGAAAACAAAGGTAGTGCCTGGCTGCAGTCAATGGAAAGCACTGAGAAGCCTTCCTAGGTAGAAAATGTTCTGTACTGAAGGTTTAGCATTTGGGCCTGAAGTAGTCAGTGATTTTTTTGCTGTTTTCCTAGACTTTTGGCTTGACTCCTTTGTGAGTGGCCGTTCTCCAAGAAAAATGTTATGCTGTTTCTATGGGATACACAACATGTCCAAGTTTTTTCAGGATCTGATAATCCCACTTCCCTTGTACGCCAGTGTGTCGAACTGTGTGACTTAGTAACTATCTGCTGGTACTACACTCTGACCCAGCAGTCACCAAATACCCCTGCACATCAACACCACATGCTGTCTGGAAATTATGGAGAACCTTTAGAGTTTAGCAGCAGATGGATTCCCTAAAGGCACAAAGCCTGTCCCAATGACACACCTGGTGTGCTATATACAGCTTCAACACACATGGTAGAGAATGCAGACAGGCTGAGGGACAGCACGAGATGCAAGCTGGTGTGAGAGGTCTGAAGGATCAATGGACACAGGACCATCTCCCACCAGGTCCAGAGAGGAAATTGCCTCTTTTGCTGAGCTCAGTCTCTACACGTCTCAGTGTTGCTCATGAAAATCTTGGTGATGTCACCTGAAGCAATAATGAAGTGTGTAATTCTAGTCAGTCCTGAGCTCTAGCTAGCAAAAGCTTTGCCTCATCATCTTGACCCTGCAAATCTTGTTGCAGAACCTGTAAGAAAAACTGCGTAAGGCACTGAAGCCTCTTCAGATAGGGAATGTGATCGTGGTGGCTTATAAACCAGGATGTGAAATTTAAATCTGACAGTTCCACAAGCCATTCGATACCACACAGACAATACTGTAAACTTGTGTTTTATTTCTGAATCCCTGATGTGGGAAATGAAAGAGAGACAGTTTGAGCTCTTGGAGCTGCATTTTGAGCAAGGACAAATACCTGAAAAGGAATTCAACTAAATCATGAAACACTAGGCTTGAAATCAGGACAGCTATACAGAAAAGTATTCTAGAATAGTCACTATGCTTCAAATTAACCCTATCTCATTTCAGAGCAACTTCCTAGTCTTCTGGGAATGTTCTCTGCAGGATGTCTTTGCAGGACAGCTCCTTGCAGGATGTGCTCACCTCAGAGCTGCCTGTCATTGCAATGTGCTGAAGATTAATTAGGTTCAATGTACTTCTAAGGCTGTGCTTGCTCATCTTTGCCCATTAGCAGAACAAATTCTGCACATCCTCTCTGACACACCTAGAACTGCAAAGTCCCTTTGTATGCAGGCAGAAATGCTGCAGGAAGGCCCTTTGGCATGGACAGCATATTTAAATTTCTCATCTAAACTGTGTGGAGCAGGGTGTCTGTATTTGTTAATAGTAAATCTCCACACTTGAAGGAAAAGTAGGATGCTTTTTACTCAACTCCTTGCTTTGGAGTGACTTCTGATTGGGTGTCTGTCTACAGTCTTGGTTCTTGGGAGGAAGCATCCTTAATTCTTACTGCACCCTGATGCTTGCAGGCAGGTTTAGTGTCTCAGCCCCCCTGGTTTCCACAGGAAAAGGGCATCAGGTACACATTTAAGGGCTAGTAAGTACCTCTGGGATATTGCATGAAGATGTTCTCCGGGACAGAAGTTTCTACAGGGGAGAGCTATTTCAGATGAGTGCTTCAGTGCCAATGGGAAAAACATAGGGAGAGAGTTTAAAACAGACTGAGAGGAAAAACATTTGCTTTGAACCAACTTGCTGAGTCTCCTACATTCCATTAAGAAACATTTTATAACCTCCAGTCTTTTTAAAGCAAGAGTATGAGCCTGCCCTTCTCCACATGAACAGCAGAATTTTCTTCTACTCCTATTGAAAGACAAGGTGCTTTGTGTTTTTGAAAAGGGTCCTGGTGTATTCCTGGGTAAGGAACCAAAAGTTTGGGGGGTTGGGGGTGGTGTTTAAATGCCTCAGCAGTGAGATGGGAGGAAATGCAGGAGCACAGGGATTTGTTCTGTAGGACACAGTGAAGGCATCTAAGTAGCAAACTTTGGTTGATCCAAGCAGGAGCACCCAGAGTGGAAGGCTCCTTGAATCCTCATGTCCTTGAGATTCCACATAGAGAACACGTTCTGTTGGATGCCCAGTGAATGGACAGGGCACTGGACTTTGAAGATACTGCCAGGGATGTTTGGACAAGACAGGGAAGATACAGGTGAAGATACAACTTCCTTAGCTTAAAATATTCTGACTGATGGCTTTCTCTACCCAGGGAAACAGGGGCGTTTCACATACCCACACCCCCAAATGGTTTTCTCAGACATGATCTATATAGTCCCTTTCTTTTACAAGAAACTTATTTTGACATTGAAATAGATTGAAAGAAAACCAAACTGGAGACCAAGCAGGCCGCAAAAGACATCTCATCTACTCCCAACCATTTTTACACAACTGCAACACAAGCTGACATGCTTACATGTGGAGCCTCCCACTGATGTGGTATTCAACTATTGAAAGCTCTAAAAGCATTTATTGTTTTTTTGAAGTAAACTTCTACTCCAATAATTACATTAGAATTGAAGTGACTGTCCTAAGGTTGTACAAGAAATCTCTGACAGACGCAAAATCTGAATTCAAGTCATTGGTTTTCAAACACATCTACCCCTTAATGACAACTACATTGCAAGACACAGGTACCCCAAACTAATTCAGGTAGGCACTACACCATTTGCTTTGTCCTAGCTGCTCTTTGACTAGTCTTTCCCAAATAAAGAAAGAAGTTTGCTTCCCATTAGGGCTACCTTGCATCTTCCAGAGTGTTTCTCGCAGATAAAAAAGTGGGAGAACAAAACTGTTCTGGCTGGGCTGATATTAAAGCTTTTATTTGAAGCCAGCCCTGATGATCAGCAAACCTGCCCCCAAAATCATAACACTGGTACAAGCAAATGGCTTTCTGCTACAGATAAAGTACAGTCTATAGAAGCACAGGAACTCTGCCAGTGGTTTCTAAGAAACGTGACAAAGAAAGCTCCTCACAGCAACGGCATTCAGGGAAAGCTCTTCGCATTTAAGGACAAACATTTCCCTGAGTCATAACTACATTTAACTTCCATATGTTGGAGAAGGAGGAGGCTGTGGAGTAAAGGAAATGGGAGGTTCCTCTAGTAAAAACTTCGGATGAGCAGTTGCCTCTTCAGGCATCTGCTTGTAGGCTTATGCCAGACGAGAACTTTGCATCCATATGGTGCGCTGCAAACAAGGCCCTCGCTGCTACACAAACATCAGCTGATTTCTGCACATCTTTTGTTTGCCTTCTAGCGAGCAAGCAGTAGAGAGAACCCTCTAATCTCTGCTGGGGCTTGCTGGGTTCTGCCATAATTAAAGAGGAAGCAGGAAATTAAAAGGTACTGTATTCTTCAGGGACAGGGAGAAGTTGAGGTAGCAAACGATTGTGACTTGCCAAGACCACACAGGGAGTGAGAGAACCCTCAGACTTCTGTCTCCTAGTCTGCAGCCCCCGCTGGGAGACATGGGACTTCTTGCATTAAAACCAGGATTGCTCTACATGAAGCATCCTGGAACTCGGAAAGTGGATCACTGCACCCAGTGGATGTCTGGACAATCTCCTTGCCACCTGTGCCCCTTTGGCACACAGGGACACAGGCAAAGGATGTCTTACAGCTCTGCTCCTCCGAGCAAATCCCCCTGCCCTTGGGCACAAGCGGCTGCACACCTCCTTCTTTACTGACTTAACGTGTAGCACTCTTAACTGGGGGACTTAAAATTATCAACTCTGAGTGCTCAGGTTGGTAGAGCTCCTTTGAAGAACACTCTGGTCCCAAAGGGGGTTTTGATAAGGATGTTTTAAAGCACAGTATTGTAGCTGAAGTATTTGTTTACAGTGAGACAAGTCTTTCCACCACTTGGCTACAGACATATAAGGTTTTTTACCTAGGAATCGGGGTGACTGCTTAAAAAAAAAGAGAAATAAACCACAAAAAACCCCACCATGAACAAAAGACCCACCCCAAAATGAAAACCAAAACCACAAACCTGCAACACTTTGAATAGCTCTAGCTTGAAATTTTATTAGACTTCCGAATAAGCATGTTTCTGTGTTATCTTCTTTTGTAAGGGCTGAATACCCTTGCTTCCAAGGGAAAAGGACACCTTATGGATGGCCCAGCCAGCACAGAGCTGTGCCTTCTGCAAAAAGTGCCCTTGCAAAAGAAAGGAGCCAGGCAGAAGCAGAATGAAACACAAGCCAGGAGCTTAAGGATCACAGTAAACTGAAATGCAACTGCCCAGATTCTGCTCCCCATTTCACTGGCGCTGGTTTGTGTGGTCAAGCTGCTGCAGGAGTTTCTAGGTGATAGACTTTAAGACACAATTCATCTGTTCAGCCTTAAGAAAAACTACCCCATAGTGCTGTGACTGTCATGAAAGGGGTCCTCTGTCAGGAAAACAGTACTTCTGTGCCAATTTTGTTTGTTTGTTTTAATACCTGTGCTGAGACTTCAAGTGCTTTTCTTTGATGGAGACCTTTGAAATAGATTAACTTAAGAAGCTTTTTGATTTGTGGAGCTGAGCGCTTATAAAATCATCTAGATGGCTGAGAGCCAGATGCAGTCTCCTTCAGTCACAGAAGTACTGCCATCTCTCATGACTTAACTGCAATGTTTTTTGACATTTGCTGCCTTTTCTGCAGCCCTGACTGATGGCAGCAGACACGGTGAGAACCTCAGCTTTGCTTGAAAGCCCATGGAGATGTGTGTTCAGCCACCCTGACTATGCAGAGAAGTTTGAAAATGTTATTGCAGGTGTGTTCTGAAATCTCACACGCAAACAGAAGACTCTTAATAGCTGAAACAGGAGTGCAGGAATGCCTTTCCACCTTCCCCTTCTTTTACTCTATTCCCAGGGGATTTTCTCCGTCATCCACACTTTGCACTTGTATAGCTGCCCCAAGACAATGACTTTAAGCACTTCTCTGAGCTTAATAAAACCTTCTCCTTGTACCTCAGCATAAGATGGGAGCTTTTCAAAGTTTGTATCATAAATAGCAGTAGAATCAGGAAGAGATGTTGGAAGACTAGGACCAAAGTCTCTTGCTGTCAACAACACCTCACTGTGGTTCACTCTGAGACACAGTTACTGGAGAACATTGTAATATTACTTCAGACCTTCACACCAGCCTGACTTCAAGGTTAAATATTGAAATGTATGTATTTTTTCTGGCTGCTAATTAACTGTTGCTGTAGACACACTTGGACTTCAGAACTGTCATTCATTTGCTCTGTGCACGTAAACACGACCCTTGCACTTGTATTCATATTAAAACTGTTCTCTTCAGCAGTTCAAATTCACAGGGAGTAGCTTGGAGCATTCATGAGACTTGGTATGAATGACACCACAAGTCAGATTATGATTCCCCAGGAGATCCAAATGCTGTCTTCCTGTATCACAGGAGGAAAATTACAAAACACTCTGTATCAAACTAGTAAAGCAATTAACTTTTGTCCTTTCTAAACAGATTTTAAGGCCACTGCTCAAAACGGCTCAAGCTCTTCTCAAACTCACCTGCATTTTATTCATATGCAGAAATACGGAAACACGTTGAGGGAAAGCTTCCAGAAAGAAATAGAAAAATAATGCGGCACTCCAGATCTGTGGACATCTCCTGTGTGTTTGCTAAAGATCAGACTTTTATCACTTGCTATAGGTGTAAAATTAATATGCCTCAGATTAATGTAAGTACTAATTTCATGCCTCTGCAAGCCACAGGGGAAATGATGAATCAATGCAGCTTTCGCAAAGCCGTGAGCAAAGCAAAGGTTTGAGCAGGAAAAGCCTGACACAAAGGCATCCAGTGTGGAAGGATGTATCCCCAAGAAAGGCAGCAGACCCCTTCCCACTACTCTTCAGCAAAGGGATATCTTGAAGGGAACAGGAGAAGAAGGGATACTAAGGGGAGGCAGTAGCAATCCATCAAAAACCTCCTTTGTAACAGTGCACAGAAAGCCTCGGACAGACGCAGGGAATTCCAGACCCTTGAACTCCTGTGCACAGGGACAAATGCTGAAGGGGGGTTTTGTTTCTCCCAGCAGATGCATCAGGCAACAGTCAGAACGATTAACTTAACACTTGCATAGGCTGCTGATGCTGCCCCATAAATAGATCTTAGCTTTCAGTTCCACAGACTGAGCAAGGAAGGTACAAATTAATGGAGATATCATGACATACAGGCTCAAGGACTACATACCCACCCATGCCTCTTCTTTTTCCTGGTTTTCTCTTAGTAATGCACAAACCAAAGACCAAATGTGGGCATACTCCCAGGGTTTTAGGGTTCTGCAAAATTGAAATTGGCCTTATTCTCACCAGGATAACAGATTTTTCCTCATGGCAAGTTTGGACAAGGTGGAAAATGCCATTCAGACAGTTTGCTTTAGTATTGCAGCACTGAAGCAGAAAGTGGAGGGAACCGGAGGGAAGGGCAGAGGAAGTTACTTTATAAAGAAAAACTGCATTAAACTCACTTTATGAGTGAAGATGAAATTGAAGTTGCCCTTAAATGAATTATTTCCCCCACAGCTTGCTTCAGCAGCAGACAAACTCCAGAACACTCATTTATTCACTTCTTGCATTGTGGGGAAAGCGAGTTGTATAGAAGGCTCTGACTTTGGGTAACACCAAATAAAAACTCATGTCAGTGCTGTGTTGTTCACTGCATGCACACAATGCTCATCTATGCTGTGTCCCCACAGAGAAAATGCATTTTTAAATATAAATTTCCTAGTCAAAGCTGCACTAATGGTGCTAAACGGGGCCTGTGTTGGTGGTAAATGCGTTGAGCTTTGACAGTGAGATACTTTTCACCCCTAATCTAAGGCAGGTGCCAGCAAATCCATCAGAGGAGATTTATTCAAAAGCTTCATCACACTGCTGCCCTTGCTGCAATAAAACAGGCTATAAAGTCCCACCAAAGCTGAACAGCAGTGTCCTGCTGAGCTGATGTAAATGCCAGCACACGGAGCGCCCCACGCTCATCGCTTGGGGCAGCCTAGACTGGAGGCTGGGGATAAACAAAGGCTTCCTCACTGCTCTGCAAGGGCTAAGCCTTGGGAAGGCAGCTGGGTCACTCATTCTTTTAAGAGTCTTACAGGCATTTAGCTAAGACAAACATCTAGAAGGTAAGGCGAACACCCCAAATTAATTTAACGCACTGACAATGGTTTCTGGGGCTACTGATGCACGGTATACACTCAAGATACCAGAATTTCTTCCCAAGCTGCTCACTGTCCTCACTTGAACATGGTATTACAGCCTGGCACTAAAAAGCCTAAAAAAAAGTAACCAAGAAGCGCAAGCAACTGATCTTCAATTGAAGTGGATGAAAAAATAGCTCTTCTGGAATGGCTTCTGCGTAGGACAGTAGATAAAACAGAAAAATAAATGATACCTGATGGAAGCAGGCTTTTTTTCTTCAGCACTCTAGTTTCTTAAATTCGTAAATAGCCCCTATACAACCCTTGCTGTGCTTGAAAACTGGAGGTTTTTTTGCAGCACTGCAGGCTCTGCCTAGGCTGCTCAAAAGATAGTGGATATATGAGGCCACACACCCCAAGTGCCAGAAGATAATTGGGGAGATTTATATCTATCCTGTAAGTTAAATCTTCTCCTGGACCAGTGAGGTATAACCCAAAGCTCAGGGCTGAGGGCTTTTTGTGCTGGTCTGACAGCCCTCGAGACAGGAGATCTCCATGGTGTAACCACCCCACAGGCAGCAGCAGGAGGAAGAAATCCCTCTGCCAATGTCTTGTGACACTGCTCAATAGGGAGGTGCCTCCAGCTGGGTGAGCTGGATTCATTCCTTATCTCTAGTTGGAGAAAAGATGCAGAGTGCAAAAAGCTCCATCAGAGCCCAAGCACGGAGGAGAGAAAGTTTCACAGTGACGTGCAGAGGTGAGGTAAAGCAACTGAGATTTTGCCACTCTTCTCTGAGGCTGGGAGCTGCATTTTTTTAGCTTCCAGAACTGCTTCCTGAGACAAATCTGTTTCAGGTAAGATGATGGAAAGACAAACTTAATCCTAATTTGCTGTTTGCTCTTCATTTCTTGGGACTTTTGTCTCCCGTGCACTTCATCACTTCTTCAGAGCGTCTGTGCCCAAATTTTTTTTCCCTACACAACTTCTTGAAAAAAAAGTGGCCTGTATCTAGGGCTGGAATGTCTTCCATAAGGATAAACTCACGAGGAAAACTTAACTTTTACCTCCAGCATGTGAAACACAGCTTGGAACTTCCAGAAGCACTGGTTTGCTAGCAAACTCAGGTACACTTTCAGAGGCAAAGAAAAAGAACACCCCTGCTGACATGCTGACCCCACTCTCGTCACATTTTGTGTTCCTGCTCTGGGGACTGAGAACACTGGAACACCTGGGGCAGAGTTGCTACAAGAATATTTTGTAACACAGACACACAGCTATTTTTTGTTTTCCTAACCTTGTTCTTAGAAATGTCTGTACTGCTTCTGCAGACGTCTTCCAGTAAAAAATGCTGCCAGGAGCAGACACCCAGCACGGAAATGTCAAGTCTGAATAGTTAAACCTAAGCAATGCCCTAAGAAACTCAGAAGGGCCCTGGTACTACCCTACCACTATTTAAGGCTATGTTAAGAAGTTTTGCTTCCAGCTCCACCTGTCAGACTGAAAACTGAGGCTTATCCTGACAGATGACACTCATCCCTGTCAGAAAAAGAAATGCAGGAGCCCCACTGGCTTCACTCACGCAGGTCAGCATTTAGAGGCAGCACAGCTGAATAGCTCCTGTTACTGAACCTATGCTCCTGACGTGTTGTGGGCTAGTCATTAGCGCTTGTCTCCTCGTTATTTTAATTGCCAAACTTCTTAGCAAACTACCTCTTTTTTATTTTTTGCTCCTCTGAGCAGGCCAAGCCAGGCTCATGTAGAAGAACCACACTGCTGTTGAACAGAAAACTTCTTGCTATCCTAAGATAAGAAGCCTTCTACTAAGTGCTTGTATTCAGCAGATGAAGGGAGAAGGTTGTGGCAAATCTGTATTTATGTGACTGAAAAACATAACATGCTGATAGGGGCAGTTTGAATCATTCAGACAGCAGGAAGAGTCCTTGGTCCAAGGAGTCAGGGTCTAGATTGAGCTGGAATGGTCTGGCTTAGACTCCTGGGTCAGATCACCTTGGAATCAGCTCCTTTGTGGTTTTATCCAGTGTGTCCTCAGTATGTGAAATCCATGCTACTGCAAGGGTATGTTAGTGCTGTGCTATATAAAGTCAGGTGTTGCTGCAAGGCAGGGGTGGAAAAAATGTGTGAACTCTAACTTTTTCAGATGATGTGTTTTTAGAGAATTTGTAGGAAGGACTCCCAATTTTGAATGAAGAACAATGCAGCACCTATGACTGAGGAAACAGCACACCACACTTTTCCTGGGTCTGTGCTTTTGCCCTTCCAATGCTTGCTTTTAAACTGTGTTTTGTCTTTCAGTTCCTTCTATTACATTCTGAGAGTCTGCTGGCATTGGTTGTGGGGTCACCTCAGCCATCCTCTTTCCTCCCTGGGAGGAGGCAGAGCAGGCACAGTCCATGGCACGACTGATGCTGCTCCTGACGGCCCTGTTCCAAAGCCCACAGAAATAAACACAGGCTTTTTCATTTATTTTCATGTATCAGCCTCCTTCTGTCTGTGAGGGCCACAGCATTTGTTCAGGACACTGCACAAGGTTATTTAGTCTAGCACTTTGTGGAGCCTTGAATTAATCTTTAATTTTCCATAACTAATGTTCTTTATTAGCTTTGCAAATAGTCCTCTGAAATTTTCATCTGGTTTTGAAGAGTTGTAACTAAAGCTCACCTTCCGTGACTTTGCTTTTTCATCTTCCAAGAGTGTTAACTTAAGGTTTGTCTTTCTAAAACTGGCTGCTTCTAGATTTCCTCTTTGATCTGTGCAGATCTCCTCTGTGCAAGCTCTTGATTTGCCAGTGTGCTTTCAAATCTTACACCTTGTTCAGAGGTAAAAATATTCATGTTAGCATGGGTCACTGGAAAGCTCTGTATTTTTGTTCTGATCTCCATCAGAAAAAATTGCATCTGTATTCTGCTCTTCTATGTGCTCCTGCTAATCCCTGTTCTTGCAAATAAGCCACTCGCTGCACAAATTGTGCTGTTCATTTTAATGAGTTCAAATGCATAAAATTTGGATGTTCTCATTAACAGCCCTGCAGCACAGTCCAAACATTGACTCAGAGAATGCTTTCAACCTAGTGCCATAAAGTTATGTGTTAAATAAAACAAATACAGAAAGTTATATAATTTTTTCTCAGGTACTTAATACTAAACCTTAAAAAAAGATTTCATAACAGTGTTACAAAGATCATCTGCCTCCTAAAACGAAGAGGGGGCTCCATGTGGTTAGTGTGGAGAAATAAGCAGATATATAGAATACAAACACTACTAAGAAAAAGGGAAGTGGCCCAGAGGAGCGGATCATGACTATAGCAGTGTTTCAGCTCAAGAGGAAGGAAAAAAAAATCCACCAAGCACCAGGGAAAGATTCTTAATTTAATATACTCATGGTCAACAAGACCATATTTTTCAAGTCAGGAAGGGTTATTGCAGCCATCTACTCTGACCCCCTTGCAATGAAGGACATAAAATGTTTGTCGCTGGGGAAATTATCCAATGAGGAATAAAATCCTCGAGTGCTCATGAGGTGCCTAGAATTGGACAGGTTCTGCACTGCTGAGAGTAGCAGGGTAGAAAACCCTGCAGAGGCCGCAGAGTACAACAGTGCAGACAATTCAGACCCCAGGCTTGTCTAATACCAAAGTGTGGTGCCAAGGGTACAACCTGTGTGACAATATTTAGGCAACAGGGTTTTCTTTCAAGTGCCCGGGCTGAGGGAGCTGCTGTGATTTAGCTTCTGGAGACACAGGTGGCATAAGTCCTCCTACAGCTCCTGCTTATTTTAATGGTACAAGTTTTCTTTTTTTAGAAGCAGTGGCTGTGATGCTGTGCTGAGAGGTACAGGGATACACTGAAGGTGGAATCAGATATTAACACAAGAGACAGTCCCCATTCCCACGTGACCCAGCACCTCCGTGTGTTCATGCACTTTTCTAGGCTATTTTGTGGGACACTCCTTGCTCCTCAGAAAGCCTGCAATCCAGCTGGGAACTAGAGAATGCCACTCTGTGCTCCAAGCTTCAGGAAGGTAAGTTTTTCTACAGGTCAATACTCATACTGGAAAAAACCCAAACAAAACTCACCCACATTCATTTTGTTCTCCAAATTCATTTTGTGCTCCAAGAGGAGCAACATCATTAAAAGCATCCTTAAGACTCTTCACAAACTGCAGAGGTGCAACTGGATGAGCCCTTAGAAAGTGACCCAGGTGCAGAACTACTCTCACTGGTTTAGTACTCTGGGAGTCACCCTGAGCATCCTCTGTTCCTGACTGGCCTGCAAACTTTTTTCTGATCTCAGTTTGAGACCTGAGAGCACTTTGGCAATCAGCAGGCTCAAAGTGTTCTGAATGTACCTTTAGAATGTCACAGGACTGTGGAGCCCTGACTTCTTAAGAGTCACCTGCCGAAGCGATCAGAGAAGTCCTGGAATTGCACAATGACTTAGTACTTTTAACACATGATGTCAGATTGCTCATGCTTGAAACCAAGGCCTTATTTCAATCCTCTGAAACAAAAAAAAAAGCATTTTAACCTTCATCAAGAGCAACAGTATTAATGGGAATGAACAGAAAATAACAGTGCACAACCAAGCTTCAAGGTACTTTCGTTACGAGCATGTTTCCCTAAGCCCTGTTCCAACTCCTGCTGTTGGCCATTGTATTTTCCCCACCTTTTTGAACAACATGCCTGTCAGCCACCTCCTGTGCAGAAACTAGAGGTAGGATCTAAGGTGGTAATGTAAAGTACTGTTTTAACTCAGCTGTGAAGGTCATTCTCTTATGCTGAGTCCCCTACTTGTATTTGCAGCCAGTGCCTGTCTGTGCTGTGGCACTGGGAACAGAAAGTAATTCTTCCAGTGCTCTGATGTGCACAAAAACTTCCTCAGACTGGATGATATTAACATTTTCACAGCTTACTACAAGGCACCATTTAGTAAATGTTTAGCAACTGAAGAAATGCTATAAAATGAGCCATACAAAATTATTTTAGGTGAATAAAAAAGTCTTTTAGATACAGACCTAATGTGAGGTGAGATTTGATACTGAACGTGGAATTAGTCTTAGTAATGTTGAAACTATGTCCAGCTGGATGCAAAGACCTGCAGGCAAATCATGATACTTTTCACACCTGTAAAATGCTAGAATTTAAGAAACTGCTCAAAGGTTCTTCTGTATTTTCCATGGTCTGTCTCTTGTCTCATCTTTACAGGGATGCTAAACTATCCTGGTCCAGAGCTGGTACTGAGTGTATCATTAACATCAGTGGCTGCATGTGATTTTACAGATAAATATACAGCATAGCTGCTAGAGCTGCTTAGGAAAAAGGCAACTTTACTGAGGCTTCCTCACGAAAATAAAATAAAGAAAATCCCATATATTTGAGCGGTTTATTCTGTAGAGGGAGACTAGGAAAACAGGCAAAGCTCTTTCTTAGTTGAGAATCCAATATATTTGCCTTTTCAAGCAGGAAAGAGTAGAAATTGAGTATGATCTTTTCTGTGGAGTCCTAGAAGTCTGCAGAACATAAGACCTGTCCAAACTACAGAAGTATTTCTAAGAGTACAGGCTCCCAAACTCCTCCCAATCTGCACTGAACAATATGTGAATTTCAACTCAGTGGTACTGAGTTAAATCTCAGGGGCCTCCTTCATGCTGGATCCTAAATAGCAAATTAATGAAGAAAACAGTCATGTTGAGCATGTTTAAAATAAAGGTAGTTTGTTTTCATGAGAGAGGCTTGGTTATTTCACGTGCCAGGTCAGAAATTTTGCAAACAATATTTGCCAAGAAATTACCAAAGTGATACTGAGGATACATGATGGTGGGTGGTGAGAACTAGACTGGTTTAATTACATTGAATACTGACAAAAGAGTATTCTTGCATGAGTTGTAATTATTTGAGATCACCATGGGAGACTGAAGATTAGGATATGAATGTTTGACTATCCAGGACACAGCTTACTGTATTATCTTGAGACCTACCATGCTTCCCGTAGATAAAGGTCAAATTCTCTTAACTGGAGATAAATTTTTTTGAAACTTTGCCTGGAAGTAGATCTAACAGACCAAGTCATATTGTGGATCACTATTAAATTATTTCATGCTGGAAACCAGCCTGGAGGAGAACCAACTCCAGTGCACATAACCACAAGAATCCACTTGGGTAAAGCAGCAGTGCTTGGCATCACAGACTGTGCCACTGAGGTTGGGTAACAAGGTGTTTGTTTTGGCACTCATACTCCTCCCATGTCCAACAGAGTGTGGGGTTTGGTGGGGATTTTTTGTTTGTGTGTTTTTCCTGCCACCCATGGGTCTAATACTGCATTCTTCTGTGGTGACTCTTCAATAATTTCCAATTTATTCTGCAGTGAAAAAATAAATAGCTCACTCTGATCTTTTAGCTTCTAATTCTTTCTTACACTTTCCTGCTTTGAATGACATTTTTGAAGTTTTCACTTGTAAAACTCCTCTGGGTCAATTGCTGGCTAGGTCAGAAAAAGATCATGGTTGAGAGCTCTAACTGGCTTCCATTGCTGTGGGGAGTGGGATTTTTGTTTCCCAGGGCAGGCACAGAGATGAGCTGCTGACAAAAGCAGCTCTCTAGAGCAGGGTTGTGCAAATCTCTGATAGATTGTATTATAGTTAGACTGAGAGTTGGATGGAAAGTATACCCACATGAAGGGGAGAAAGGAAGTAAAGACAAGCTCCTTTTGTGCTTGTGGTCCTGTGGGTCAAAATGAAATTAAGCCCTACTGGGGGAGTAGTGAGAGACAGGATTGCCAAATATGTTTTTAATGAAAATAAATGTTGCTTCTGTGCTTTATTTTGCTGTCAATAATTAATGTCAGTGGAAGAGCCATAAAGGATCCCGCAGGGCTGACAGGGGCTGGGTCGCAGACGCTGCCAGCCTGGGAGCCATCCATCAGGCTGGATCTCATCAGCCCTGGCCCTGAAGAGAAGTCACAGAAAGCAGCTTTGGCAAGGCCCGAGTCACAATTCCCTTGGTGGCTTGGGACTATCAGGCTTCCCCTTCCTTCACCTCAGTTCCCATACTGGCCAGTTGGGGCCAGTGCCAGTGGCCTGCCTTGCAGGAGGGCCGTGGTGCTGGCCATTGTTCCCACAGCCCTTGGGAAAGCTACAGTGCTGTCCAAGCACCAAAGAAATTCCCTCCCTGGGAGAGTGCATCCTGTGCACTGCCCAGCTGCATGCTTCCACCCTGAAAACTTTTCGAGCCACTTATCCAAACAGTTCCCCTGTGGTAACACCACAGCCCCAGGCCTCTGCTCTTGCCTGTCTGCAGCTTCTTTGCTGCTGACCCCAGCGCAGCAGCAGCAGAACAACCCGGGAATGTCAGCAGCTCCGTGTGCTTTCAAACCCAGGCTGGATGTTTTCAACATATTCCCTCATTTTCCTGAGTGCAGACTACTGTCTAACATTTCTGGAAAGGCAGCTGGAGGCTCCAGCCAACTTCTACGACATTTTAAAGCTGCACATATGTTTAATGTATCCACTACTTCCTTCCCCAGGGCTTCATGCTTCTCTTGCCATTCATCTTTTCATGCTGCATGCACAGAATATGAGTTACCTACAGAGTCACTGCCATAATGTATGGCACTTCCCAACACCTACATGGCAAATCCATTAGAAGCTGTAACAGCTGCAGACTAACTCCAGCAGCGTGAATGCTCAACCTGGTGGGAAACAGCCATGAAAAAAACTTTCCCCATTCAGAGTTATGAAAAGGCAATAGAAACAGATGCACCTCCCTCGGTTATTTTCCTGTCTCCAGGAAGAGGTAGGAGTCAGTGAAAACAGGAGGGGCTGGTTTGATCTGAGGTGAATGGAAAGAAATGCGGGCTCAAACAGCAGGCCAGGTTCAGAGCTGGTGAGGTGGGAGTTCCCTAACTTTGGAGTGGCAACGGGGAGCACTCCATCAGCACCCCTCAAACTGCCTGTGGAGAGGGAAGGGAAGCTGAGGGGTGTCCTTGCCCAGAGCTGTAATTGCCTCTGCAGCAGGGGGTGCATAGAAGACTGCCAGTAACACTGAGCAAACACAGGCTGGGAATAAAAGCAGCAAATGGATGAGGATGCCATAGCTCCCTTGCTCTCTTAGAGCCATTCTTAGTCTCTCCTGCTCACCAGAGCGCTGGGAGTGCCTGCCAGGCGTGTGGTGAGAGGGTGCACACACCCTCAGTCACCAGCAGATAATCACAGCCCTGTAACCAGGGCTCAGCTAGAGCCTAAAGCATTTCATTGATCCGCCTTCTTTAAGGCAGTGTTAGTTTATCATACACCTAACGTATTTATTTTTGGGTGCTGGAAATGTACAAGGTTCAAGGGTGGCACAAAAACAAATGCAGAAAAAGAGTTTACTTGAGAAATACAGACATAACTTGTTCCTCCTGCTCTGCCACAAAGCCAAACTAGGTAAATTTACCCACTTTAATGACCAAGGCTAGCTATGCACAGATGTACCCTGCCTCCCTTTTTAACCTGTGCAAAGCCGGCTCCATGCAATGACTGCCTGGAGCAGTCAAAGCTTGGAACATCCTCAAAGTCCATGCCAAGGAATGGCTTCCAGGACAGAAGGAACCACTTCAGAGTGACTGTTCTTTGCTGCATCACACCACTGCTGCCAGGATTAGCTCATCTGGATCTCATGCCCTGAGCATTTGATGATGCACAATGCACTGACAGTGTGGGCAAAGGAGGAGCTGGGCATGAGAAACAGAGATGGGAGGAAGCCCAAAGTGAGGATAGTGAGGAAGGAACTGTAAATACAAAGTTTTCCTGTAAAGTACAAAGCCATTTCACCATATGCAGTCCCTAGGGAACATGTACAGTTCTACTAGGGAATTGGCAGGGGGAAAGGGAGGGTGACAGCTGAGAAGAAACAAGGCAAGAAAAGTAGATGCAAGGCAAAGGGACTTCAGATATCAGGGAGGTAAGCAACAGGTTTGTGGAAGAATAAAAATCTTGCTGTTTCTGAAAGGACCTCCCAATGCCCTGGTGGGGAACAACAGAGTGACCCAAACACTGCAGGCCTTTACCACACCCTGACAAACCCTTCCAGGGACTCCACCAGGGAGCTTTGCAGTTGCCTTTGGCAAAACCGCAGGAGACAAGTGGGCAGGGCAGCTATCTTATCAAGGCAGGAGCTGCAGGGGGTGGCTAGGCACAGGCCTAGGGAAGAATTTGTGCTGCACACATAAATCTCGAATCCTGGCATTCCTTCCCCAGTAATCATACAGCAGGCTATATTTAGCCCAACCTAAACAAAAAAAAAAAAAAAAAAAAAAAAAAAAAGGAGGAGTAGTTTTACTTGTAAA